>CM076687.1:105327226-105772226 GCA_038501925.1 Xenopus petersii | reverse complement strand
TTCATAACTTCAGTGTTTCTCATATCTCTATTATAACTATATCGCACAAGGCTCTGGAATGATAAATCACTATCCACTAGAGAGCAGTATTTGCCAGCATTTCTGCTCATTTCTTTTTAAAGCAGGACAAATGGCTCTTCATATTATATTTATTGACAAACAACTATTTTCTGGTCACGTTTCTGCATTTTACCTTTATCTTATGTCTGTATACCTGTAAAATATGGTATGATAAATATGCCCCTAGGTGTCTGATTATTTTTCCCACAACATATTCTGTTTTATTATGGTGGACACAGTTGTCAGTGGCTACAAGTTTTCCTGCAATCTCATTAATGGGATTGTGCATTGCTTATTAAAAGTAGGGTAGAGGCTCGTCAATAATCAGGCTGCCTTTTTGATAATAGATTGATGCACTCAGCTTCCTCATTATACTGTACCTTTTGAAATTCTTAATGGAATCTCCTGGATGGCATTTTCTGTGTCCTTCATATGATCTGAGTCAGACATTGGCTTGGTTACAATGCATGATTTTATTTAAATGATTGATTCACTTTTTTGTAAGCAGCTACCTTCTGTATACCTCTCTTTACTCTAAAATCGGCCGTCAGGGTTAGACTGGTCTGACCCAAAGTATCCGAGTACCAAGGAATCTCCAAGTGGCTCTTGACAAATATTTATATGACATTTAATGTTTAGCAACTTTTAGCGGGAACCAATTTGTTAAACCCAACCCGAAAACCCGCAAACTTACCCACTTGGACCCGCTACCCGACCCACAAGTACCTGCTGACCATCAAGAAACAGGAAGTGCTGTCATTGTAAACCGAAAATGACATCATTAAAAGTTGCCGTGATCAGAAAAAAAGGAGTAAAACGGGAAGTGCTGTCATTGTAAACTGGAAGTGACATCGTTAGAAGTAGGCGTGATCAGAAAAAAAAGGAGTATTGAGAAGACCCGGTACCCGCAAACCCGGAAAACCGCCGACCCGCGTCTATACTTGTCACTTGTTAATAATCTTTCCTTGTCCTTTAAGTCCTCCTGCCTCCTTTTAGATTAGCAGCAGTGGGAATGTAGGGTGCATCATGCATGTACTACAGATAAAAAAAAAATCTTCTCTACAAGTTGTACTTGCCAAGCACCTAAAACAAGAATAACGGAATGCTGGCTGTCTACTATTCCTTCCAGGGATTATTTACAATAAAAAGGATTGGATCATTTTGATTAAGAGGAGGCATTAAAAACATTTTTGAAACTTGATTTGCACACTACAAAATGCTCCTAACTATTTTTGAGAATCACCTGCCATTTTTTTCAACTGCAAAAAAACCCATCCTGAACTTTGCTCGTGAACTGGCTATTCCCAGTTTAGTAGATACAGTAGAACCGCCATTTTTAAGAAAATGGTATAAAATGCGGGGGATTGTAAAATCAGGGAAATTCATTATGCATCATTTATTGGTGGGACAACACAAATGGTATGTATGCAAAACCGTGGTTTCTTTGTAACTGCCCAGTTAAGAAAATCACAGATAACAACCAGATGCTTAGCAAGCAGTTTTATTTTATAACATGTAATAACGGTAATGATAAAACCATGCGATAAAAACCATACACTAAACAATATACAGGGTATTTCTGGAGTGAGTAAAACTTATACAGTCATTTTAGTTTTAGTGTTCAAGACCCATACAAAAAAAATGGGGTGCTATATATATATCCAAAGGAATTTAGGCAACAGCAGTCCATGTTTCAAGGCAAAACAGTAAGAAATACTCAGAGCAAAAAGAAAAATAGAAAGCTGATCGCACCGTGTATGGCAACTCATACGGAAGAATATAGCCAATGATGTGGCCTGCTGAGGTTTTAGGCAGTAGGTGTTTATCCCAAATTTCACCCTAACTTACCTTTAACCAGAGATTTGAGGAATATGTAAAAGAGCAAGTAAGCATTCAATGTACCGTATATACTCAAGTATAAGCCGAGTTTTTCAGCCCCCAAAATATGCTGAAAAACTCTACCTCGGCTTGTACTCGGGTCAAGCGCAAAAACGGTCGCCGGCATCCAAGAATAGTCGCTAGCATCCAAGAATATTCGCCGGCGTCCAAGAATGGTCGCCAGCATCCAAAAACGAGACGCCGGCACCTCCAATGGGAGCAGAATCCCTCAATTTTTTGATTGAAACTTACCAGAAGCTGCTGCATTTCTCACCCTCGGCTTATACTCAAGTCAATAAGCTTTCCCAGTTTTTGGAGGTAAAATTAGGTACCTCGGCTTATACTCGGGACGGCTTATACTCGAGTATATACGGTAATAAATGTTAACCCAATCTTTGGACCTAGGGATCCTTTGTTCAGACAAGGTGAATTTACATTTTTCAGGTCAACAATTGTCATTGCCACTAACTTGTTGTAACAACCGAAGAAGAAATGTTTGTGGCATTTTTGGCACCAGATCATTAGACAGGTTTTAACATGGCGAATTTGTAATAGGTTTTGCTCAGTTACTGTTTGTGCTTTGAAAAATAGATCCATCTAGATCAGGGACTGGGAATAATAGTTTAAAGGGAGAGTTGCTGTCTGGCCAAACCTGAATAAGATATTTGTAAACTTTAAAGGAACAGTAGCACCAAAAAAGTGTAATGAAAATATCATGTACTGTTGCCCTGCACTGGTAAAACTGATCTGTTTGCGTCACAAAAACACTACTATAGTTCATATAAACAAGTTGCTGTGTAGCAATGGCGGAAATTGAAAAAAAGCTATATGTGACAGGTTAAATAGTGGATAACAGATAACACCATTATGTTCTACACAGGTTATCTGCTGTGTAACCTGAGCCTTTTCTCCTTTCAATGGCTGCCCCCATGGCTACACAGCAGCTTGTTTATATAAACTATAGTAGTACTTATCTGTTATCTACAGTGTATCCTGTGCTTGAATGGCTGCCCCCAAGGCTATACAGCAGCTTGTTTATATAAACTATAGTAGTACTTATCTGTTATCTACTGTGTATCCTGTGCTTGATTGTCTGCCCCCATGGCTATACAGCAGCTTGTTTATATAAACGATAGTAGTACTTATCTGTTATCTACTGTGTATCCTGTGCTTGAATGGCTGCCCCCATGGCTACACAGCAGCTTGTTTATATAAACGATAGTAGTACTTATCTGTTATCTACTGTGTATCCTGTGCTTGATTGTCTGCCCCCATGGCTACACAGCAGCTTGTTTATATAAACTATAGTAGTACTTATCTGTTATCTACTGTGTATCCTGTGCTTGATTGTCTGCCCCCATGGCTACACAGCAGCTTGTTTATATAAACTATAGTAGTACTTATCTGTTATCTACTGTGTATCCTGTGCTTGAATGACTGCCCCCACAGCTACACAGCAGCTTGTTTATATAAACTATAGTAGTACTTATCTTCAATTTTGAAATCTGACATGGGGCTAGACATTTTGTCAGTTTCCCAGCCGCCCCAGTCATGTGACTTGTGCCTGCACTTTAGGATGGAATTACTTTCTGGCAGGCTGTTATTTCTCCTACTTAATGTAACTGAATCAGTCTCAGTGGGACTTGGCTTTTACTATTAAGCTGGCCATAGATACAAAGATCCGATCGTACGATCGGACTTCCCCATCTCCCGACCTGCCACTAACCATTCAGATCAAAGTCTTACCAGTCAGATCAAATAAAGTAGTTAAAGAACAGATCAGCAATGTTCTGCCCCTGACAGCAATCGTACGATATCTATGTCCAACCAAAGCTGGTGACAGTCTCCCACTGAAAATCATACGATCGGCAATACACGCAGAGATATTATCGGCAGCCGACAGAAATTTTCTAACCTGTCCGATCGACCAAGCGACCGATCTCCGCCGGACGAAAAATGTCAGGACTCTCCACACACGGTCCGAAAATCGTACAAATCCTCGATTCGTACGATCAGATCTTTGCGTCTATGGCCAGCTTTAAGTGCTGTTATTAGTTCTCCCAGGCAGCTGTTATCTTGTGTTAGGGATAGGGATGGGCGAATTTTTTTGCCTCGTTTCGCCGAAAAAATTACGCCCATAGACTTGTATGGAGACGTGCGTCAAAAAAAAAGACGCGCGACAAAATAATTTCGCCCATCCCTGGTTAGGGAGCTGCTATCTCATTACCTTCCCATTGTTCTGTTGTTAGGATGCTGGGTGGGGGGGTGATATCAACTTGCAGTACAGCAGTAAAGAGTGACTGAAGTTTATCAGAGCACAAGTCACATGACTGGAGGCAGCTGGGAAACTGACAAAATGTCTAGCCCCATGTCAGATTTCAAAATTGAATATTAAAAAATCAGTTTGCTCTTTTGAAAAATGGATTCAGTGCAGAATTCTGCTGGAGCAGCACTATTAACTGATGTGTTTTGGAAAAAAAACATGTTTTCCCATGACAGTATCCCTTTAAGCACAGAAAATATATAGATATCTCACACCATCTCTCCCCCAGCAGTAATGCACTTAGGGGTTTCTTTGGTGGTTTCCTTTAATAAAGGCAAAATTAAAATGCAATTTCTTTAATTACAAAAACATTTGCCAAAGTAATTCAAACTGTAGAAATTGTATCTCAGATAATGTCAGCACTATATCTTAGAATATGTTTCCAGTTACTGCTGAAATAAACAAGTATTTTAGCAGATTTAAATCTATGGAAAAAAAAAAACTAAAACAAGTATCTGGAAGGTGCTGTTAAGTATGAGATAAATGATGTTCTTACACATAAATCCATGCAAAGGAGCTGTACTAGTTCTGGATGTTATACAATAAATATAAAATACCCCCTTCAGCACAGACACAAGACTTTTGTTGTAGTGAAAGGCTTGTACCATTATATTCATCTTAAACATGTTTAATGGAAATATGTATGAGTAGGGGTGTGACTTGCTTATATATTTTTATATATATATCTTTATATATATATATATATATATATATATATATATATATATATATATATATATGGCAGTTTCAGCTCTTAAAGGGGAACTATCGCAAAAATTAAAATATAATATTATTTGATATTACAATCAGTAAAATATTCTGTACTGTTTCTGAAATAATCAAGTTTTATCTTCACTATCCCTCTCTCAGCATCTGTTTCTCTTCATTCTCTCTTCATGCAGCAGTTGTGTGTCGGATATTCACTGACAGTTAGATCCAATATATCTTATAGGGGGGGTTCCTTTTGCTTTTAGAAGATGTATTAGAGGTCACTCTATTAAACTCACCAGACATCATGTCTCTCTACATGCAGAATTTGTGCAAAAGGCAGTTATTTTGTTAGATTTTGTTTACTGCAATCAGTTATTTTAGTGAGTTCTAATACATTTGCTAGAAAAGGAACCCCCCCTATAAGATATATTGGATCTAACTGTCAGTGAATATCTGACACACAACTGCTGCATGAAGAGAGAATGAAGAGAAACAGATGCTGAGAGAGGAATAGTGAAGATAAACTTGATTATTTCAGAAACAGTACAGAATTTTTAACTGTATTTATAAAGTTTCTTCAGTATGAGGGAGCTTATATTACATTTTAATTTTTGCGATAGTTCCCCTTTAAATAAATATCTGTTGCTCACATATAACTCATTACAATACTTTAGATGCGCTTGTTTCACCTTGGGTTGCCCAAACTTTACTAATTTGATGTCCGAGCTATACATATATTTCACATCCTGAAATCAAGGCTGCAGCATTAATATTAAGGGGCAGATTAATCAAGGGTCGAATTTCGAAGTGTAAAATACTTTGAAATTCAACCATCGAATTAAAATACTTCGAATTCGAATATTGAAGTCAAAGTATTTTTCACCAAATTTGGGCATTGATCGATTGAAGTAAAATCGTACGGTCGTACGATTAAATCTTTCGAATCTAACAATTTTAGCATACTATCGAGCGATTTTACTTCGATGTGTAAAGATGGTTGTAGAAGGTCCCCATAGGCTAACATGCACTTCGGCAGGTTTAATTTGGCGATTTAATTTGATTATCGAATGGTCGAATATTCAAACGATTTTTACTTTGAATCGAAGTCAAAGTAAATTTGAAGTTGTAGTATCCTATTCGATGGTCGAAGTATCCAAAAAATTACTTAGAATTTCGAATTTTTTTTTCTTCGAAAATTCCCTCTAATTCACTTCGAACCTTGATAAATCTGCCTGTAAGTCTACGACAGAGATTAACATAACATACGTTTCCTTCTACAAGTGTTCCCCAAACATATCCATGTTTACTGCTAGGAATCTATTTCTATTCACAAGAGAACCCCAAATACAGCCAGGTTTACTGATGGAATTCCAGTTAAAGGTATACTGTCATGGGAAAAAAAATTAGTTAATAGTGCTGCTCCAGCAGAATCCTCCACTGAAATCCATTTCTCAAAAGAGCAAACAGATTTTTTTATATTTAATTTTGAAATCTGACATGGGGCTAGACATTTTGTCAATTTCCAAGCTGCCCCTGGTCATGTGACTTGTGCCTGCACTTTAGGAGAGAAATGCTTTCTGGCAGGCTGCTGTTTTTCCTTCTCAATGTAACTGAATGTGTCTCAGCGGGACATGGGTTTTTACTATTGAGTGTTGTTCTTAGATCTACCAGGCAGCTGTTATCTTGTGTTAGGGAGCTGCTATCTGGTTACCTTCCCATTGTTCTTTTGTTTGGCTGCTGGGGGGAAAAGGGAGGGGGTGATATCACTCCAACTTGCAGTACAGCAGTAAAGAGTGATTGAAGTTTATCAGAGCACAAGTCATATGACTTGGGGCAGCTGGGAAATTGACAATATGTCTAGCCCCATGTCAGATTTCAAAATTGAATATAAAAAAATCTGTTTGCGCTTTTGTGAAATGGATGCAGAATAGTGCAGAATTCTGCTGGAGCAGCACTATTAACTCATTCATTTTGAAAAAATTTTTTTTTCCCATGACAGTATCCCTTTAAGTAAAACCATACTTGTTTCATCACCCTTGCTGAACAATTCACATAAGATTTTAAAGTAAGATTTTAAAAGTGTAGAAGAAATCCATCACAGCTATATAACTGGCATGCTTAGAATTAAGGTTTTAAAGTGACAGTCGCTGCCTGCCATTGGACTAGAATTTATATACTAAGGATGTTACCAGCAATTCTCATTCAGCAGAAACATAGCACATAGGTTATTTCATCTGATGGTATATATTTATCTATGATAATAAACCAATAACCCTGTTTTCATTTGTGAAGATTAATATATTTTGTGCAATATATTTTATAAAAACATTACTGTTTGCCAAATCTTCCCGTGGATGCTTAGTATACTATTTGCTTAGTATAATTCATATTTAGGACTTTTTTTTTATAAAGTTAAAGTGACTTAGCAACCACTACATTTGTTGAAGTGGAAGGGAAGTCAAACTGTTAAAGTAACAGTAACATCAAAAAATTAAAGTGTTTTAAAGTAAAACAAATATAATGTAGTGTTGCCCTGCACCGGTAAAACGATGTGTTTGCTTCAGAAACTCTACTATATTTTATATAAATAAGCTGCTGTGTAGCAATGGGGGCAGCCATTCAAAGGAGAAAAGGTTCAGGTTACACAGAAGATAACAGATAAGCGTATGTAAAACATAATGGTGTTATTTTTTATCCACTTTAACACTTTTACACAGCAGCTTGTTTATATAAACTATAGTAGTACTTATCTGTTATCTACTGTGTATCCTGTGCTTGAATGGCTGCCCCCATGGCTACACAGCAGCTTGTTTATATAAACTATAGTAGTACTTATCTGTTATCTACTGTGTATCCTGTGCTTGAATGGCTGCCCCCATGGCTACACAGCAGCTTGTTTATATAAACTATAGTAGTACTTATCTGTTATCTACTGTGTATCCTGTGCTTGAATGGCTGCCCCCATGGCTACACAGCAGCTTGTTGATATAAACTATAGTAGTACTTATCTGTTATCTACTGTGTATCCTCTGCTTGAATGGCTGCCCCATGGCTACACAGCAGCTTGTTTATATAAACTATAGTAGTACTTATCTGTTATCTACTGTGTATAATGTGCTTGAATGGCTGCCCCATGGCTACACAGCAGCTTGATTATATAAACTATAGTAGTACTTATCTTTTATCTACTGTGTATCCTGTGCTTGAATGGCTGCCCCCATGGCTACACAGCAGCTTGTTTATATAAACTATAGTAGTACTTATCTGTTATCTACTGTGTATAATGTGCTTGAATGGCTGCCCCCATGGCTACACAGCAGCTTGATTATATAAACTATAGTAGTAGTTATCTTTTATCTATTGTGTATCCTGTGCTTGAATGGCTGCCCCCATGGCTACACAGCAGCTTGTTTATATGAACTATAGTAGTGTTTCTAAAGCAAACAGATCCATTTTACCAGTGCAGGGCAACAGAACATGATATTTTCATTCATTTTAAACACTTCAATTTTTTGATGTTACTGTTCCTTTAAGGTGATCTAAAAGTCCCTCCTACAAGACCTGTAAATACATAAGCTTACAGGTCAGGCTATGGTGACTCAACTGAAATCTATATTCCCATAAAATACACCAGAACAAAAATGAAGAAGCTATTGCAAATATACAGATCAGCTTTTCCTGACAGCCAACCCATGAATGAAAATGCAGGATTCTTTCACATTTCATCCATTTTTTCCATCCAGCTTTTAATTTATCCATTTTCTATTTTCCATTCATGTCCTAAATCCACCTATTTACTATTTGATTGAAGTGTTGAATCCAGGACCAAAATGCTGTCCATAAAAGCAAGATGTTGCTCTGGCTTTCCAGTTGTATGTAGCATTACATTAATTAATAGTGAGCTCTTAATGAATAGATCTGGATTTCCGTTGTGTCTTCATATTTGAAATATTCATGTACCACATTAACTTAACATTGACTGAATGTTTCAGATTAAAGAAGGACGTGTTGTTGTAGGGACATGTCACATGATGAGTTGCATGGTTCTACTGGAGGCATCATGGGAAAGCTGTACATTATAGGCAAATCTGATTTAGATAAAAATGTCTCCATCACCATAATGTCAAATCCATGGCTAAATACCAGTTACTGGCAGCAAAATGCTTAAAAGATAAAAAAAAATATCCTAGTGTAGTGGTCAATAAGTCCAGGCTGGAATCTCCATCAAGAAGCAATACTGGACAATATGTCGATAAGATTATCAAATCCATAAAGGTAACCATCCTCCCTATTCCCTTCTTGCCAAGGTATACGGTGGTCCAGAACCCGTCCTTCAGGCAACTGTGTTGTCTTGCCAAAATCTATTAGCCACACGTTAGCCTTGCCTTTCTTGTCATGTACAAACAACAAGGAGCTTCCAATCACCTAGCAGAAACGAAAAACGTTACATAGTTACATAGTTACATAGTTAAATTGGGTTGAAAAAAGACAAAGTCCATCAAGTTCAACCCCTCCAAATGAAAACCCATCATCCATACACACACCCCTCCCTACTTTTAATTAAAATTCTTTATACCCATACCTATACTAACTATAGAGTTTAGTATCACAATAGCCTTGGATATTATGTCTGTCCAAAAAATCATCCAAGCCATTCTTAAAGGCATTAACTGAATCAGCCATCACAACATCACCCGGCAGTGCATTCCACAACCTCACTGTCCTGACTGTGAAGAACCCCCTACGTTGCTTCAAATGAAAGTTCTTTTCTTCTAGTCTAAAGGGGAGGCCTCTGGTACGGTGATCCACTTTATGGGTAAAAAGGTCCCCTGCCATTTGTCTATAATGTCCTCTAATGTACTTGTAAAGTCTAATCATGTCCCCTCGCAAGCGCCTTTTTTCCAGAGAAAACAACCCCAACCTTGTCAGTCTCCCCTCATAATTTAACTCTTCCCTCCCTCTAACCAGTTTAGTTGCACTTAGTCTCTGCACTCTCTCCAGCTCATTTATATCCCTCTTAAGGACTGGAGTCCAAAACTGCCCCCATACTCCAGATGAGGCCTCACCAGGGACCTATAAAGAGACATAATTATGTTTTCATCCCTTGAGTTAATGCCCTTTTTTATGCAAGACAGAACTTTATTTGCTTTAGTAGCCACAGAATGACACTGCCCAGAATTAGACAACGTGTTATCTACAAAGACCCCTAGATCCTAGATCAACGTTAATTGAGATCAGTTTAGCAAATACCTATATTAACAAGCTACCAGTGTCGGACTGGCCCACCGGGATACCAGGAAAACTCCCGGTTGGCCCAGGTATCAGTGGGCCCTTCTGCTCACCCAATTATTTGCCTTGTATGTCTATACCACAGCCATTCCCTCATTTCTAAGAGAGAAGAGAGGGAATGGAGGGAAGAATGGATGATAATATGTAAGGAGAAGTGATTAAAATAATAAAGAAAGAAGAAAAGTGAATAAAGAAAAAAAAAAGGAAAAATAATTTGGAGAGTGGGCCCCAGGCATCCCAGTCCGACTCTGCAAGCTACTCAAGAAGAGTATATATAAGGAGATATTTAGGGCCAGATCTACATATGGTCGAATATCGAGGGTTAATTAACCCTTGATATTCGACTGCCCTCGATATTCGACTTCGAAGTCGAAGGATTTAACGCAATTAGCTCGATCGAACGAAAAACCCTTCAAATCGAACGATTCCAAGGATTTGAATCCATCGATCGAACGATTTTTCTACGACCAAAAAAAACATAGGAAAGCCTATGGGGACCTTCCCCATAGGCTAACATTGCACCTCGGTAGGTTTTAGGTGGCGAAGTAGGTGGTCGAAGTTTTTTTTTAAAGAGACAGTACATCAACTATCGAATGACCGAATATTCGAACGATTTTAAAGGATAAGTAAACCTTTAAAATAAGTGAATGTAAAATTCTAAGAAGTTTTGCAATGTACATTCATTATTTATTTTGTTTTTATTCCTAGATATTAAGGGATAAATGTACTGTAAATATAAGAGAATTTGGTTACAACAGCGCCACCTGCTGGTCATTTTCCTGACCAGTCTGACCACCAAGTAGACAAGGAAGTTGTCAGGAGAAAAAAAGAGGCTGATGTTCTTCTGCTTAGGAAAGATTTGAGAAATGTTTTCTAATTATTTTCCTAAGCAGAAGAACATCAGAGCAGCCTCTTTCTTTCTCCTGACAACTTCTTTGACTACTTGGTGGTCAGACTGGTGGGAAACTGACCAGCAGGTGGCGCTGTTGTAACAAAACCTATTCATATTAACAGTACATGTATCCATTAATATCTTGGAATTAAAAAAAAATAAACAATGAATGTAAATTACAAAAGTGCTTAGAATAGCCCCCTCATCAATTTTACATCCACTTATTTTTAAGGTTTACTTATCCTTTAAGGTTGCATTGTTCATTCGAAGTCGAAGGTCGAAGTAGCCAATTCGATGGTCGAAGTAGCCAAAAAAAACATTCGAAATTCGAAGTTTTTTTTATTCTATTCCTTCACTCGAGCAAAGTAAATGTGCCCCTTAGTTTACATAGTGTTATACGATGTGTGTGATATTCTGCATAGATTAGTATAGTGATGCACTTATATTTATATTTAAAGCTACTGCTACCTATAGGCCTTATGTTTCACCTCATGCTTTAATAAAACGGAAGGTATAGAGTTATTGGTCAAGATGGACATGTGTTTTACAGCAGTGAAGGCTAAACTTTCTCCAGTACTACCTCGTGTATAAGTCTCAGCATATTCAAACTATGTGGGTTGTTGTCGCAACAAGGACATAGCCCACGGGGCCCATTCACTAAGTTCGAGTGAAGGAATAGAGGAAAAATAGTTCGAATTTCGAATGTTTTTTTTTGGCTACTTCGACCATTGAATTGGCTACTTCGACCTTCGACTACGACCTTCGAATCGAACTAAAAATTGTTCGACTATTCGATAGTCGAAGTACTGTCTCTTTAAAAATTTCTTCGACCCCCTAAAACCTACCGAGGCCAATGTTAGCCTATGGGGAAGGTCCCCATAGGCTTGCTAACAATTTTATGATTGAAGGATAATCCTTCGATCGATGGATTAAAATCCTTCGATCAAACGTATTGCGCAAAATCCTTCGACTTCGATATTTCGAAGTCGAAAGATTTTAATTCGGCAGTCGAATATCGAGGGTTAATTAACCCTCGATATTCGACCCTTGATACATCAGCCCCGACATGTTGACTGTCTACATAAAAGATGATTGAACAACTTTCACCTTCTTCTCATAACCTCAAGGGAACTACAGGGTAAAGATTGCAACATTCTGTGAGAAGACTTTACTTTTCATATTGAGATATACACACAAATGAGACTGATTGTGGTTAGCACTGTAAAGTTGTTTTACATATGTTTAGCAAAATTATAATTATGGTAATTTGCTATCCCATTGCCCACCTCATGCCTCTTAAAGAATTCTGAAGCCTCAACGATGCCTCTGATTTCTTGCAGTCTGCGTAGATATTTATTCTGCATAGATCAAGAAAAGAATTCAGTGGGGGGACCGTGTAGAGATCCTTTTGACAGTAATATACTATACCTTAAATAACAGTAACACCAAAAAATAAAAATATTTGAAAGTAATTCAAATATAATGTACTGTTAGCCGTGCATTGGTAAGTGATGTGTTTGCTTTAAAAAGACTATTATAGTTTATGTAAATAGGCTTCTGTGTAGCCATTGGGACAGCCATTGTCAGGGCACATGCTCAGATGCGCCCGGCGACAAATCTCCCCGCGCTGCCTGCCGCCGGCTAGAATGTAAATCGCCGGAGGGATGGCACTTGGAACACTTTGTTTTCAGAAGTGGCCCGAAGTTGCCTCACGAGGAAACTTCCGGCGACTTTGGAAAACGAAGCGCTCCGAGTGCCATCCCGTCAGGGATTTACATTTTAGCCGTCAGGAGGCAGCGCGGGGAGATTAGTTGCTTTGAAGAAGAGGAGATTTGTCGCCAGGCGACTAATTTCCCCGAATCTGAGCGTGTGCCCTAAAACTGAAAAGGAAGAAAAGGCACAGGTTAATTAGTGGATAACAGATAAGCTCTAACAGTATACAATGGGATTCTGCAGAGTTATTTGAGCTTTAAATGGCTGCCACCATTGCTACACAGCAGCCTATTTATATGAACTATAGTAGTGTTTGTGAAGCAAAAACCCCAGTTTTACTAGTGCAGGGAAAAAGTACATTACATTTTCATTACTTTAAAGCACTTTGATTTTTTTTTTGGTTACTGTTCCTTTAATTTTGAAAATTCATACACAACCATTTTTAATACATTGTTTTAATTAGTATAATATTATACATAATTTATTATAATATATATAGCATCTGTACTCTTCTCGCATCACCGACATAAAAGTACACATTATGGCGTGTATATACTATGTAACTGTATTAGGGATGCGTCGAATCCAGGATTTTGTTTGGGATTCAGCCAGGATGTGGCCTTTTTCAGCAGGATTTGGCTGAATCCTTCTACTCAGCCGAACCGAATCCGAATCCTAATTTGCATATGCAAATTAGGGACAGGGAGGGAAATCGCTTGATTTATTGTCACAAAACAAGAGATTAAAAAATGTTTCCCCTTCCCACTCCTAATTTGCATATGCAAATTAGGATTCGGATTTCGTGAAGGATTCAGGGTTCGGCCGAATCCAAAATAGCGGATTCGGTGCAGTGTAGCTAACTCTGACTGGTGTTTAAAAAAATATGCTCTTATTCGACCCCTCAAGTTAACTTTAATCTCTAAAATATTTACATTTTGTTGATCTCAGTTTAGTATAACTTCTATACTATATACATACGTACCAAAATGTCTTTGTTGCCATCGATAAACTGAAGGAGTGCTTGGTCAATTTGGTCCCTGGTTTTGGTTGTTTTAAAATGTGTGTTGCATGTGCCGTCTCCTTTCTAAAGAAAGATTTTTAAAAATTGTTTAGACACTGTTCAAATGAAAGGTATAGAGATACGCTCCAAGTTTTAAAGGATAACTATACCTTTGTGAATGTAAGACTGTTGAGAATGCAATTCTAAGCAATTTTGCAATGTACATTAATTTATTTTGATTCTAAGATATCAAAGGATACATGTGCTGTTAATATGAATGAATTGTGTTACAACAGCGCCACCTGCTGGTCATTTTCCCACCAGTCTGACCAGCAAGTAGTCAAGGAAGTTGTCAGGAGAAAGAAAGAGGCTGCTCTGAAGTTCTTCTGTTTGAGAAAAAATAGAAACCCCTCTCGAATCTTTCCTAAGCACAAGAACATCAGAGCAGCCTCTGACTTTGAGCTTTATTCACTTATTTAAACACACTGAACACAACTGTAAGTAATACTGAGCTTACTATTGCACTAATGCCCATCAAAGTCTCAGGTTGCATTCTCTCCCTTCCTCAGGAAAAGAGACACCTTCCCTGATAAACTGCTATAAAAACAATCCTATCAGCTGTTTTATTCCTTTAGGGCTATTCCACACGGGGAGATAGCGACGCGTTTGCGGTCGCGGCGACAAATCGCCGCGACAGTCGCCGCGACCGGCGCAGGCGACAGTTTTGTATGGGCACCTATGTAAAAACGCCTGTGCTAACCACACGAGGCGATGCGCTTTTCAACAGTCGCCTGAAAATGCCTCGCCAGGCTTTTTTAGGCGACTGTTGAAAAGCGCATCGCCTCGTGTGGTTAGCACAGGCGTTTTTACATAGGCGCCCATACAAAACTGTCGCCTGCGCCGGTCGCGGCGACTGTCGCGGCGCTTTGTCGCCGCGACCGCAAACGCGTCGCTATCTCCCCGTGTGGACTAGCCCTTAACCACACTGGTCCCTTTGTACAACCAAAATAAACAGACTGTCTGAGAAAAATATCAGTTCAGAATTAATTTTCAATCTAAAATCTAATCGGGCAATGGCTGCACAGGTTGATCAGTATTTTCAGGCCCACCGTGATCCACGCGTATGTCTAACTGCCAACAACCATATCTGTACAATATTTGCCATTCTGGCTCATAATCAGCCAGCTGAAAACCACAAGTCATTTTAAAAGGTAGCGGTCAACATTTTTGCCACTTTTTAAAGAATGTAATTTTATTTATTGATACCACTGTTCAGGCTTCATGTATTTACATTATTCTGTTCAAAGCTACTCTTCTAGAGAACTCATCTCACTTCAATTGCCATATTAGATAAATACCTATTCTGACTGCAGAAAATTAAGTTAAAGGAGCCTTTAAGGGCAGAGACACGATGCGACTCGGGGAGATTAGTCGCCCGGTGACAAACCTCCTCTTCTTTGGGGCGACTAATCTCCCCTAATTGCCTCCCATGCCTTCCTGCTGGCTAGAATGGATATCTCAATGGGATGGCACTTGGAGCGATTCGTTTTCCAAAGTAGCTTGAAGTTGCCTCATGAGGAAACTTCGGAAAACAAAGCGCTCCAAGTGCCATCCCGCTGGCAATTTACATTCTAGCCAGCGGTAAGGCAGGGGAGGCAGTTCGGAGAAATTAGTCGCAGAGTGTGTCTCTGCCCTAAGGTAGTTGATCCTGCTCTGTGTCTTGTGAGTAGGGTTGCCACCTGGCCGGTATTTTACCAGCCTGGCCAGTAAAAATGATGGTTCATCCCAATGTTATTAATAGGGAATAAAGATAAATATATAGGAAGGTCAGTGATCCCAATGTTATTAATAGGGAATAAAGATAAATATATAGGAAGGTCAGTGATCCCAATGTTATTAATAGGGAATAAAGATAAATATATAGGAAGGTCAGTGATCCCAATGTTATTTATAGGGAAAAAAGATAAATATATAGGAAGGCCGGTATTTTTTTGCAGAAAAGGTGGAAACCCTACTTGTGAGAGAAGTGATCTAATACGACCGTAAAACAATGTGGAAGGCTTTACAAAAAACACATTTTCCAAAGGAAATTATTAGCCTGTTACAAAGACACCTCAACTATGCATAATGATCCATAATATTCTAGACGTGTGTAGTATTTTTTCCATTTACAGTGGCTGACGTTAATGCGTTTGTAAACCTAAAAGCCGTGTACCTTTATTCCTTCAATTCTAAAGCCCAAGGTTGAGGTTGAACTGATTGTCTCTCTCCATTGCATGTACCGAGGCTTCGTCACCGCTTGTTGAGCATTCTCTTCATCGGTGGGGGCTAGTGGATCTACTTCAATCATTTTCTTATACATGTCCTTCCTTAACTTCGGTTTTCCTCTGGCTTTTATCAGCTCTTCCTCCAAATATGTCCTGTGTGAGTAACAGAACAATTCCATTCGTATATTTTAGCTTTGATGGATAAATGATCATAAACAACATACATTATGCAGCGATGACTTGAGCAATAAATAAATACAAATACAGTGGAGGTTTCCTGAGAGAAGCAATTTTAGGACATCGTTTGTATATCCTGAGAATTAAACTCAATTATGTTTTACTATAAAACAGAAAGCATTGTCCATCCATGGAAAATACAGCAAACATGCTGCTACAAACTGGGTAAAGTAGTGGTTGATTGTGTATCAGTAATGAATGCAGCAATTATAGTATTTACCGTGACATGGGAGCGATGGGTTTTCAAAACAAGCATTTTGGGCAAGGAAAGGGTCTTTCTAGACAGTACGATTGAGGGTTCACTTATTATTATTATTGGACTAGGTTAAACGTTTAATAACCAAGCAAGTGTGTTGTTGTTTTTTTTTTAACCAAATCTGCATCTCTTGTGCTCATCAAATTGAGTGCAAAGTATTACAGCCAACGCTCCATACAGAAACTTTCAAGCACCACTGTATACAGTATCAACCAATAGGAACAATTTAATCTCTTCCACCAACTACTCTCTAGTTACACACTCCACCTCTAAATAATGGCGTATTGTTCTTCTCTGGTGTATGAAATCTTGACAATTCTTCAAGGATATCCTCCTAGAAGAACCCACTCCTCCAGTAGGACCACAAAAACCCCTGTACTGGGGTAAGCACTTGCTTTGACAGATAAAGGGATACTTTCATGGGAAAAGAAAATTTCAAAATGAATCAGTTAATAGTGCTGCTCCAGCAGAATTCTGCACTGGAATCCATTTCTCAAAAGAGCAAACAGATTTTTTTATATTCAATTTTGAAATTTGACATGGGGCTAGACATATTGTCAATTTCCCAGCTGCCCCAAGTCATGTGACTTGTGCTCTGATAAACTTCGATCACTCTTTACTGCTGTACTGCAAGTTGGAGTGATATCACCCCCCCCTCCCTTTTCTCCCCCAGCAGCCAAACAAGAACAATAGGAAGGTAACCAGATAGCAGCTCCCTAACACAAGATAACAGCTGCCTGGTAGATCTAAGAACAGCACTCAATAGTAAAATCCAGGTCCCACTGAGACACATTCAGTTACATTGAGAAGGAAAAACAGCAGTCTGCCAGAAAGTGCAGGCACAAGTCACATGACTGGGGGCAGCTGGGAAATTGACAAAATGTCTAGCCCCATGTCAGATTTCAAAATTGAATATAAAAAAATCTGTTTGCTCTTTTGAGAAATGGATTTCAGTGCAGAATTCTGCTGGAGCAGCACTATTAACTGATTCATTTTGAAAAAAAAAATTTCCCATGACAGTATCCCTTTAAGTAGTTTTTTTCAACATGGCAACATGTAAAGCATGGGTGGATGTTCATAAAAGGTGAACTTTCCCTTTAAAAATGTCTTACGATACCAATTGACGCCTGCATTGTTCAGAAGTACAGTAACCCTTTAAAAATAGTTGCAAGTAAACTCTGAGCACAAATATATTTTGTTCCTTTTTATCTGAACATTTCTTGCAGGTAGTGAAAGTCATAATGTAAAAGGCAAGGGATTCCCCAAGCAGAAGCTGTTATACATGATCTATGTATATCATGTGACTTCTAGAAACTATCCTCTCCTTCTTTATTGCAGTACAACTATGTTTGAATGTGTATTCAATGGAAAAGTAATAATACCCTACGGGGCAGATTTATCAAGGGTTGGATTTCGAGGGGTTAAAACCCTCGAAATTCGACCATCGAATTGAAATCCTTCGAATTTTAATATCGAATTCGAAAGATTTAGCACTAAAATAGCATTCAATCGATCGAATAAAAATCGAACAATTCGGTTCGAACGATTTTTAGCGATCCATCAAAGGATTTTTATTCGATGCCAAAAACTTTAAAATATGCACTGGAAGGTCCCCATAGGCTAATATAGCAATTCGGTAGTTTTAATTTGGCGAAGTATTGAAATCGAAGGATGTTTAAAGAGACAGTACTTCGACTATCAAATGGTCGAATATTCGAACGATTTTTACTTCGAGTCGAAGTAAATTCGAAGTCGTAGTATCCTGTTCGATGGTCGAAGCATTCAAAAAATTACTTTGAAATTCGAACTTTTTGGACTTCGAAAATTCACTCGAGCTTAGTAAATCTGCCCCTACTGCTATTGATTTTACTTAATATTTAAGTCAATGTTTAGCACATTATTTGGCAGGGAGTGTTATATTCTACAGTACTATCTATTAAAATATATTGAAACATTCCGTGAAACAACATTTCATCCACAGACTTAAAGGGATACTATCATGGGGAAAAAAAACAGTTAATAGTGCTGCTCCAGCAGAATTCTGCACTGAAATCCATTTCTCAAAAGAGCAAACAGATTTTTTTATATTCAATTTTGAAATCTGACATGGGGCTACACATATTGTCAGTTTCCCAGCTGCCCCAAGTCATGTGACTTGTGCTCTGATAAACTTCAATCACTCTTTACTGCTGTACTGCAAGTTGGAGTGATATCACCCCCTCCCTTTTCCCCCCAGCAGACAAACAAAAGAACATTGGGAAGGTAACCAGATAGCAGCTCCCTAACACAAGATAACAGCCGCCTGGTAGATCTAAGAACAACACTCAATAGTAAAATCCAGGTCCCACTGAGACACATTCAGTTACATTGAGAAGGAAAAACAGCAGCCTGCCAGAAAGCATTTCTCTCCTATAGTGCAGGCACAAGTCACATGACCAGGGGCAGCTGGGAAATTGACAATATGTCTAGCCCCATGTCAGATTTCAAAATTGAATATAAAAAAATCTGTTTGCTCTTTTGAGAAATGGATTTCAGTGCAGAATTCTGCTGGAGCAGCACTATTAACTGTTTTCTGATGACAGGATCCCTTTAATGTTATCATAATATTTGGCAGGGGCTGTTATATTCTACAGTGCTATAGATTAAAATATATTGAAACATTCCGTGAAACAACATTTCATCCACAGACTTAATGACCTCACTGGTGAGATTATCATGAAACTTGCTGAATTCTTGTTTCACCAAATGATCACGTCTGAACAAAGCATTGCGCATGGGAGGACCCTTGATTTATTCAGCTGCAAAGAAGAACATGTGCTTTATTGTAATATGACCTTTTAAAATGTTTAATAATCCAAATAAAGTTATCAGGCTCGTTCAGAGTGCAGTTAAATAAAAGCATTGTAGCCAACATGAATTTGAGAAATCAAATTTATATCTCTACCCGTGTAGTCCTGAATGTTTGCCTTTGGCCTTTGCTTCTGTTTAGATTGAGGGTGGGGTGAGGGAACTCCCAGTATAATTATAATTATAAAATATAATCAAATAGCACCTTGTAAACTGGGAGTGGAACCTGGAATATTGTATATGGAACTAGCACACAAAGTAGTGCTAAATAATCACTCTCACCGTTTTTTGTAGCGTCGGGTGCCAACTCTGTCTGCTCAGGTCCGGTCCATACTCCAAATTATGTTTCAGCAGCACTCCGATGTAGCGAAAAACTAATTTATATGCGCAACAAGTTTCGGACCCGAAACGTTGCTTCACTTGTTGCACAAATAAATTAGTTTTTCACTACATCGGAGTGCTGCTGAAACATAATTTGGTATATGGGACTAGCGAAACACTAAGGGGCAGATTTATCAGAATAGTCAATTCGAATTCAAATGAACACATTCACATTCAGATTTTAATCCCCCTATTCGAATGTAAATTTGAATGTGAGATTGTAATAAAAATACCTGGTGGTCTAGTGGTACGGCGGTGTGGACGGCCTCCACGCCGCCGCGCTCCTGATTCTGCCTCCAGCGCATCTTGGTTTCTTAGGGCGCGCCTCTAAAAAGGTACAGACGCACTGGCGTGATTACGCCAGCGCACATTGGCGCACATTTTGGCGCGAAATTTGAAGTTATTTATGGCCCATTCATACTCCCAGCCAGTGCCTGTGATAGAACTTGTTTCTAGTGGTTCCTGAGCCTTGTGCGTCTGATCTGTTCTGTATCTAGTCTGATTACCCGTGTTTGACCCAGCCTGTTCCTGACTATTCTGCATTCTGTATCCTGACCCTCGCCTGCCTACGACAACTCTTCCTGCTTAACCCCTTGATTGACAACCCGGTTTGACCTAAGCCTGCCTGACGATTCTTGATATCTGCCTGCCTCGATCCTGCCTGTCTGACGATTCTCTTGCCTGCTCCATTTGTACCGTGACCTTTTGCCCAAAAGACTTTGCTAACAGCCGTGCCCCTTCGCCAGCCAGAACATCTCGCCTTGTACCCCTCGTTAAGTCCAGGTGGCACCCAAGTAAGCTGAGGGCTCCTCCCGAAGCCCAACGGTGGTCACACTACTGGTGAAGACGAGCCGAGACCAGGGTGCTTGGCATTTGTTCTGGTATCGGGTGCCGGCCGTGACAGAGATTTCTCAAACCTCGACCACGGCAACTAATTTGAATATTAGTCACCTAAAATTTGCCAAGTTCATGTACAAGTCAATCTTACATTTGGAGATGTTAATAGCCTTCCTGACGTTCAAGTTTTTTTCAGGGAGAAAAACTCGATTTGTACGAATCGAATACGATTCGAATTTTCCGGTCGGAACCACTGGATCGAATATTAGCCATTTAAGTTTTTTCTTAAATAACCTCCCATTCGAATTGTGAGTGTATTTGAATTTAAACATATTCACATATATTTCGAAATTCGACCTTTGATAAATGGGCCTCCCTTGGCTTCCAAGTAAATGCCCAGAGAATGGTACCAGGGCTGTCAGCATACAACAGTAACAGAACTGCCAACAAGCACAGATGCCTTCCTGAACAAAAGGCACCTGAATATCTGGGTGTGTTTCATTACAGTGTAAGCCCCTATGTTTTCTGCCTGTGCTCATTTCTGTGTAGCCACCTTTAGTTGGGCAGAGGAGAGCCAATGACAGCCTCAAAAAACAAAACAACAGAATAAAGGCCTCCATACACGGGCCGATAAAAGCTGCCGACAGACAGGCAGCTTATTGGCCCATCCAATGGGCTTCCCCGATCGATATCTGGCCAAAAGTTGGCCAGATCTTGATTGGGCAGGTTAACAAATCCCGTCGGATCGCGGCCTCATCTATGTGTCTATGCAGTCCTGCAATCTGACAGCCCATGTTGGATCCATTATGACCCGATCGTTGGGCCCTAGGGCGCACGATCGGATCAGCCCGATATCTCCACCTCAATGTGGGCATATCAGGGAGTTATCCGCTCGTTTGGCGATATCGCCAAAACAAGTGGATCTTTACGTCTATGGCCACCTTAAGCAACTAAATACAGTAGAAAGTACAACAAAATTAACTAACTTAACATCTAAAGAAAGTGGCTGCTCTGATTTTCTTCTGCTTAGAAAAACAATTGGAAACCTTTCTCACATCTTATCTAAGCAGAAGAACATCAGCCTCTTTCTTTCTCCTGACAACTTCCTTGACTACTTGCTGGTCAGACTGGTGGGAAACTGACCAGCAGGTGGCGCTGTTGTAACAAAATTCATTCATATTAACAGCACATGTATCCCTTAATATCTTGGAATAAAAATAATAAATAATGAAATTACATTGCAAAAGTGCTTAGAATATCCCCCTTCAAGGTTTACTTAACCATTAAATTAAAACTTCAATTTTGGGAAATAGTAAAAGTAAAAATTGGAAAACTAGAAAAAAAAGAGTCTTTATTTTTGGTAAGCAATCTGAAAAAAACTGAACCGAAAAAAACTGTTTGGAAGGTGAACATGTAATGTAAATTATTTTTAATGTAAATTACCAATGGCAAAATACATGCATCACTTAGTTCCTGAATTTGCCTTGCAATGCAACTCCGGGCTCCTATGGGAACCAGAGGCAAAATGTGTGTTTTCACAATTTCAATTTACATTAATATTAGGGACGCACCGAATCCAGGATTTGGTTCGGGATTCGGCCAGGATTCGGCCAAATCCTTCTGCTCATGCCGAAACGAATCCGAATCCTAATTTACATATGCAAAATAGGGGCGGGGATAGAAACCGTGTGACTTCTTGTCACAAAACAAGGAAGTAAAAAATGTTTCCCCTTCCCACCCTTAATTTGCATATGCAATTCGGTTCGGTATTCGGCCGAATCTGTCGTGAAGGATTCGGGGGTTCGGCTGAACCCAAAATAGTGGATTTGGTGCATCCCTAATTAATATCTTTTGAAAGGGAACTTCAGATGTTTGCTACCTGCACTGAAGGAGAGCACAGCATCCTGTGAATCTGTACCCTAAAATAAGAAATAAAAAGATATGTATGGAGAAGAATGTAGTTACATACCCCTGTCATCAAATAAATCACCTTAAAACATTTTGGACATTTTGTCATTTCCATTAAATATAAAAAAAAAAAAAAAATACTGCATTATATTATTTAGAATTTCTTATTGAGGGTCTGGAGACAGAGAAGATACTTATGAATACTACAAGTCAACATGTATTTCCCACCTGATCCCCATCTTACAGTCCATAACACAAGGCTCGTCGAAGCTATTGAGCAGATCATCCAGTTGTATATAACTTTCTCCATCTCGTTCCACCACACCATGGAATGCAGGGACACAGTGAACCAAGGAGTCCTTCATTACCAGCTCAAAGGCATTCTTCTCGTTTTCCGAGTAGCGTTTTAGAATGGTACCATTAGCTGCTGCTTTGAAACTTCCTATGGAACAAAACCACAACAAATTAGAAATAGAACTAAGCTGTTTCCATCACTTAATAACATACCACATTGACTATAATACAGTACAGCAGAGCGTTCCATTGATATTGTAATCAGTGACCCTTTTTGTTGGATTATATAAATGATGATCTTAGATATGACACAGTCTACCTTATATATTAGTTTCCAGGTAATTTTATAAAATGACAATTCCGGCTCTTTTAAAACCTGTATGAGGTTACCTTGGTAACAAAAAGCCGAGTGCTGGGTGCCCACATCGGTGACACTAAACATTGTACGTTGTGATGTGCTCTGAACAAAACAGCACATTGAGATCTTACAAGCAGGTCAAGGACAGCTAAAGCTGCATGAATAAAGAAAACAGCAAATATGAATTAAATACCAAGGCTGCAAGCAAAAAGACTCAATTGCATTTAACCTCAAAGTGGAAAAAACATTTCAAGAAGTATTGATCCAGCCTGGATCTACCACTACCTATGGGCTATTATACCTAGTTTTGGTTCCAACAGCATTGTGTCACTTATAATGCCCTCCCCATTATAACATTATTAACGCTATATCATTCCATTTGGGGCACGAGGGCTTCCCTAAAATGCAGTTACATAACTATTACTTAAAGGGTTGTTCAACTTCAAACATGTTTTTCAGTTCAGCTGGTTTCGGATAGTTCACCAGAAATTAAGACTTTTATCTAATTACTTTCTATTTGTGACAGTTTTTATAATATTGAAGTGTAACGTTTTTCGTTTTCACCTTCAGCTGTGGGAGAGGGTCGCTGACTCTGTAAACTGTACTAAATTGATACATTTAGTTTATACATTTGTTATCTTTATCCCTGCGTTAGAGTCCTGTGCGGGTCCATTATATGGAACACATACCCGACTAGTACCCACAACCTGCAATCCACAACCCGGACCCGTAACCCGCATTCTTACCAGCTTGGACCCGCTACCTGACCCGACCTGCAAGTACCTTATCCACAACCCGGACCCGCTGACCACCAAGAATTAGGAAGTGCTGTCATTGTAAACCGGAAGTGACATCATCGGAAGTAGGCATGATCAGAAAAAAGGCGTAAAACAGGAAGTGCTGTCATTGTAAACTGGAAGTGACACTGCAGGCCCGGACTGGCAATCTGTGGGTTCTGGCAAATGCCAGAGGGGCTGCTATAAGGTTCCATAGAAAGTCAGCATTTAGTGGGCTGGTGGGGGCTGATTGGGCCTCTGTGTACCTGAAATGCCAGGGCCTATTTTAATTCTCAGTCCAGGCCTGAGTGACAGCATCGTAAGTAGGCATGATCAGAAAAAATAAGTAAAATTGCTATTGAGAAGACCCGCGGCCCAACCCGCGACCCACAGAACTGCCGACCCGCGTCTATACCCGCACCCGGAACTTCTACCCACAACCCGGAGGGTACCGCAGGTTTTTGCGGGTACCCGACCCGCTGCAGGACTCTACCCTACGGAGCACAATCCCGCAGTTTCATTAAAGTCAACTGTTAGAATTGATACAATAGTTGCTAATATTCCCCAGATACTGCTGAGAAATGGATCAACTAAATGTATCAACTAAGTGTAGCAAATTGTAACAGTTCAGATGCTCCAGGATCACTGAGCTGCCAGACTGGAACACTAGAGACAGGAACATTGCTTTCCATCTTTTATTTTTTTATAGTTTATCCAAAAATTAGGTTTAAAGTTTAATGTTCCTGTCTCTAGTCTGGCGGTAATTAGAAAAAGGTCTTAATTTCTGGTGAACAAGCTGAAACCATCTAAACTGCAAAAAGTGTTTGAAGGTGAACAACCCCTTTCAATTTTGGGGCAACAGTAAAAAAATTTTAATGGAAAACAATTGAAAAAAAGTCTTTGTTTATGGTGAACAATCTGAAAACAAATGAACTAAAAAAAGAGTCTGGAAGGTGAACAATCCATTTAAGTGCAAAATACTCAAAGGGGAACTATTAGGGCAGAGACACAAATCTCCTCTTCTTCGGGGTGACTAATCACCACTAACTGCCTCCCGCTAGTTAGATTGTACATTGCCAGAAGAATGGCACTCGAATCGATACTTTTTCCGCAGTTTCCTCGTGAAAACTAAGCGATCCGAGTGCCATCCCACCGCAGATTTCCATTCTAGACGGCGGGAATGCAGTTCGGGGTGATTAGTCTCCCCAAAGAAGAGGAGATTTGTTGCCGGGCGACTAATCTCCCCGAATCTGACGTGTGTCTCTGCCCTTAACTATGGGAAACTGTTAAATGTGATGAGTTGTCTTTCTTTATATCTCTCTCTCTCTCAACGTGAAACACTCCCCTCCACAACATCAACATATCTATAGACCTGCAGCTACACATCACATAATCCAATATTTGCTTGTTATCAGTTAAACACTCCAAGTTTGTACGTTTGTCAGGGCGTCAGTAGGGATGTTCCGGGAGTTCCTCGTGTTTGCCTTCAAAGCAAACAGCACCTGTCACTTCTCACAGGACTTCATTTGTGTGACAACAGTGACCTTCGCCTAAAGACTCTTGATGCTACAGGGTTGAAAATTTAAGTCCAGTAAATACTTTGTCTTTTAGAAACAGATAGTTGCTTTGGAGTCTGGCCAATGACTTTTTCCAAAGGTAAATAAGTTAAAGACTCACGTCTTATATCATTTTGTTGCATTGCATTGTAGAGGAGGACCTCAAGCTGAAAAATATGTCTATTAAGACATTAAAATGGACAAAATAGCCAACCAAACATGCGAAATGATGGCCAGATTTAGTATGTTTTAGTATTCAGTAGACTATGTTGGCTTGGAGAGAGACAGCAGCTTCCATCTATGACAGAACAGCTGTAAATTTCCCATGAACAATTTAACTAAACTTTGGACCACCATCCCAGCAGCAAAGTTTTTTTTCTTACCTCCTCTCCATACAAGTACTTTTAGTTTCCCTATTATGTCTGTCGAAGTGTGTGAAACATTTACAGTATACCAAGGTTTTCAGCCCAGTAATCTAGGTGCTCCTCAAGGCTGCTAATCAGTGAAACACAAGCCTTTCGCTAACTAAGGAAAAGTTCCCGTAAAACGCTGTTCACCTACTTGATTGTTGAGTAGTTTGTGTAAATTCTTAAAAACCAGAGATGAAAGGTTAGAATGAAGGAGAATCTGTATATTATGACGCATTATCGGTTGAACTGATTGGAGTTGTAAATGTTATCAACAGGATAATTTATAACTATGTTCCACTCGCCCTATCACCTGGAAATGGTGAGCTCATTGTTCCATTGATTGCGTGCTGTTAAAAGCTTACAACATCCCGGGTGTTTTCTCGCATGTCTTTCTCCAGTACTTTACCTAAACTAAAAACAAAGTAAGGCTTGTGGCACACAGTAAGATTCGGAGGAGATTAGTCGCCCAGCAACAAATCTCCTCTTCTTCGGGCGACAAATCTCCACGCAATGCCTTCCCACTGGCTAGAATGTCAATCACCAGTGGGATGGCATGCGTAGATTTTTGGTTTTCCAAAGTCGCTTGAAGTTTCCTCGAGAAGCAACTTCGGGTGACTTCGGAAAACGAAGAACTACATATGCCATCCCACCGGCGATTCACATTCTTGCTGGTGGGAAGGCATTGCGGGGAGATTTGTCACCTGAAGAAGAGGAGATTTTACGCTGGGCAACTAATCTCCCCCGAATATTACCGTGTGCCACAGATTAAAATGACAAAATGTTATCTGAGAAAAGCTTAAGATAATCACTTATGGCACAGGTTGTATTTCTCTGAGACAATTCCAGGCACTTTGTTTTCATCCATTTCCCAGGGAAAAGAGGTGGAGAAAAGAAACACCATAAAATGTCCGATCTGCCTTTATCCTGTAACTGCAAAACCAGTCAAAAGTTTAACATCAGAAAGACATTTGACCAGTTCAGTCACAGGTAATTCTTTCTTCCTATCAATAATAGACATTTTTGATAACTCTTTTCATCTTTTATTCCCTAAACCTTGGAGACAATTAAACATTTTTGGCCAAAGGATTGTTAAGCCTGTCTCCACGTCAAGGTAGATTCTTTGCTCTAGTTTTAGAATTTGCATCTCTAATGTACAAATAAGAGCCAATTGGTTTAATCAATTGATAAAAAGTAATCCACTAGTGGCCAGGGCCCCCTACACAATTAAAAAAAACACCCTACAACTCAAAAAAAAATAAATTGGTGGTCACCCCCCCCCCCAGAAGTTAAAAAAAGACGACTTAGAGGAGGGTGTTGTAAGTAATGTATCAGTGATTGCAGATGAGACAAAACTATCAGCCCAATTAATTCCATCCAGGATGTGGCACTTGCAACAGGATCTTGACAAACTGGCAATCTGGGCAGCTAAGTGGCAAATGAGATTCAATGTTGATAAATGTAAAGTCCTGCACCTGGGATGTAACAATATCCACTTATACCCTTAATGGGACTGCACTAGGCAAATCCATAATGGAGACGGAGCTTGGAGTCCTTGTAGATAATAAACTTGTCTGTAGCAAGTAATGCCAGTCAGCAGCATCAAGGGCAAATAAGGTCTTGACTTGTATTAAATGGGGCAGAGAGTCACGGGAGGAGGGGGTCCCACTGTATAGAGCACTGGTAAGACCCCATCTAGAATATGCCGTACAGTTTTGGTCTCCATCACTCAAACAGGACATTATTGTATTAGAGAGGGGACAGAGAAGGGCAACTAAGCTGGTAAAGAGGAAATCTCAGCTATGAGGAAAGACTGGCCAAATTGGGGAGGTTCACTCTGGAGAAGAGGCGCTTAAGGGGAGATATGATAACTATGTATAAATATATAAGGGGATCATATAATAATCTCTCTAATGTTTTATTTACCAGTAGATCTTTTCAGCTGACACAAGGTCACCCATTCAAATTAGAAGAAAAGAGGTTCCACCTAAATATTGGGAAGGGGTTTGTTACAGGGAGAGCTGTGAAGATGTGGAATTGTCTCCCTGAATCAGTGGTACAGGCTGATACATTAGATAGGTATAAGGAAGGGTCGGATGCTTTATTCACCAGTAGCTCCTCCCAGCAGACAGGAGGGAGCCAATGAGATTAGAGGAGGGAAAGGGGTGTTACAGGGAGAGCTGGGAAGTGAATCAGGGGTACAGGCTGATACATTAGATAGGTACAAGAAAGGGTCGGATGCTTTATTCACCAGTAGCTCCTCCCAGCAGACAGGAGGGAGCCAATGAGATTAGAGGAGGGAAAGGGGTGTTACAGGGAGAGCTGGGAAGTGAATCAGGGGTACAGGCTGATACATTAGATAGGTATAAGAAGGGGTTGGATGGTGTTTAGCAAGTGAGGGAATACAGGGATATGGGAGATAGCTCATAGTACAAGTTGATCCAGGGACTGGTCCCATTGCCATTTTGGTAGGAATCAGGAAGGAATTTTTTCTCCCTTTGAGGCAAATTGGAGAGGGTTTTTTTGCCTTCTTCTGGATCAACTGGCAGTTAGGCAGGTTAAAAAAAGTGAAAAAGGTTGAACTTGATGGAAGTGTATGTTTTTTTCAACCTAACTTACTATGTTACTATGGTGGTCAGGGTCCCCCCTACAAGTTAAAAAAAAACAATTGGTGGCCAGGGTTCCCCCCACATTGAACTTCCCCTCCAGCTTATTCAATCCTCATGCAGCTTTACTGGGACTCCAGTCATCAGTGAAAAGATGGGAGAGGTCCAGGCATCAATTTAGCCTTCCTGACAATCAAGTTTTTTTCAGAGACAAAAAATAGAATCGAGTTTAGTCGAACTTGATTCGAATCACGTTTTTGAGACGGTAAAATTTGTGCGAGTTTTACATATTCGATTTTTTTATTAAATAACCCTCAAATTGAATTTTAATTATATTCGAATTTAATAGAGTTAAAAATAGGGATGCAGCGAATCCAGGATTCGGTTCGGAAGTCGGCCTTTTTCAGCAGGATTAGGCCGAATCCTTGTGCCTGGCCGAACTGAATCTGAATCCTAATTTGCATATGTAAATTAGGGGCGGGTGGGAAAATCACATGACTTTTCATCACAAAAGAAGATTTTTTTTCTACTTTTTCCTTTCCTGCCCCTAATTTGTGTATGCAAATTATGATTTGGTTCGGTATTTGGCTGAATCTTTCATCAAGGATATGGGGAGTCGGCCGAATCCCAAATAGTCGATTTGGTGCATCCCTAGTTAAAAAAAACTCACAAGAATTCGAAATTCAACCTTTGATAAATGTGCCTCCCCATGTGGTAGTTGAAAAAAATTATTCTCAGACTGGTAAAGGCTCTATATGGGGCCTACCTTACTGAAAATATCTGAACTCGAAACTGGGTAGAAATAGGAAGAAAAGAATTTAGCAGCAAATGTGCTGCCTGTCAAGGACCCTTCCCTTATCGTAGCCGTTCATACCCAAGTCTTTACACATATCCACATCAATATGATGGTAAATAACTAATCTATAGTTCTCTATACGACTGTCTGTGTTGGAAGGCATCATCTTAATGGATAGTTTAATACTTGCAAACTTGTTAACGTGCTTATCTCTGTGCTTAATCTGCAATAACAGTTGGTCACCTCACGTGTTAACGCAGCCAAAGAATGAATATATCACACGCCATCTGCTGTGAATGATATTTGCTTATGTATACTTGGAGACACACCAGCTTGGAACAGATGACTGAATGCTGTAAGTTAAATCAGTGAAATTGATGCGTAAATAGGAGTACAGCCCCAAGTAAGCCCCAAGTAAGTAAAAGGGGCTCTTATACCAATATTTATTTATGGTGGAGATCCTCAAGCTTGTGTCACTCTTCCTTATTCTCACAAGGATGCAGAGAATCACAGTTTGCTAACGGCCTCAGGTCTAAAGGCCCCAGTCTACAGGCCTCGTTTTCACGGGCGTCTGACAATATGAAATCGCTTTTTCGCAGTCCCATTAGTCCATCATTCTATACATCTCCATATGCCTCACATTGTTGCCCAAAGTTGCCTCACAAGGTGCCTTCAGGCTACTATGTAATATATACATTTTACCATTGACTATTTTATCTATATTAATATCTATATCTATATGATGGTAGGAATGCAGCTACATATGTCTTGTTGATCTTGTTAAGCTCAGACAACAAAGCGTCCCATCTGCCAGGGACCTTAAAGGAAAACTATACCCCTCAAACAATGTAGGTCTCTACAAAGATATATTGCTTAAAACAGCTCATATGTAAAACCCTGCTTCATGTAAATAAACCATTTTCATAATAATGTACTTTTTTAGCAGTGTTTGCCATTGTGTAATCATAAATAGAAAATTGCCATTTTAAAAAAAGGACAGCCCCCTGGGATCATATGATTGACTGTGCACACAAACATGCCAAACAAACTATACTTGTTAGGTCACATGAGCCAATTAACAGACAGAGTTCTGTCTTTTGCTTCCACACTTCTTCCTGTTACAGTTAGAGCTGCAGTATTTCTGGTCAGGTGATCTCTTCCTGTTACAGTTAGAGCTGCAGTATTTCTGGTCAGGTGATCTCTTCCTGTTACAGTTAGAGCTGCAGTATTTCTGGTCAGGTGATCTCTTCCTGTTACAGTTAGAGCTGAAGTATTTCTGGTCAGGTGATCTCTTCCTGTTACAGTTAGAGCTGCAGTATTTCTGGTCAGGTGATCTCTTCCTGTTACAGTTAGAGCTGCAGTATTTCTGGTCAGGTGATCTCTTCCTGTTACAGTTAGAGCTGCAGTATTTCTGGTCAGGTGATCTCTTCCTGTTACAGTTAGAGCTGCAGTATTTCTGGTCAGGTGATCTCTTCCTGTTACAGTTAGAGCTGAAGTATTTCTGGTCAGGTGATCTCTTCCTGTTACAGTTAGAGCTGCAGTATTTCTGGTCAGGTGATCTCTTCCTGTTACAGTTAGAGCTGCAGTATTTCTGGTCAGGTGATCTCTTCCTGTTACAGTTAGAGCTGAAGTATTTCTGGTCAGGTGATCTCTTCCTGTTACAGTTAGAGCTGCAGTATTTCTGGTCAGGTGATCTCTTCCTGTTACAGTTAGAGCTGCAGTATTTCTGGTCAGGTGATCTCTTCCTGTTACAGTTAGAGCTGCAGTATTTCTGGTCAGGTGATCTCTTCCTGTTACAGTTAGAGCTGCAGTATTTCTGGTCAGGTGATCTCTTCCTGTTACAGTTAGAGCTGCAGTATTTCTGGTCAGGTGATCTCTTCCTGTTACAGTTAGAACTGCAGTATTTCTGGTCAGGTGATCTCTTCCTGTTACAGTTAGAGCTGCAGTATTTCTGGTCAGGTGATCTCTTCCTGTTACAGTTAGAGCTGCAGTATTTCTGGTCAGGTGATCTCTTCCTGTTACAGTTAGAGCTGCAGTATTTCTGGTCAGGTGATCTCTTCCTGTTACAGTTAGAGCTGAAGTATTTCTGGTCAGGTGATCTCTTCCTGTTACAGTTAGAGCTGCAGTATTTCTGGTCAGGTGATCTCTTCCTGTTACAGTTAGAGCTGCAGTATTTCTGGTCAGGTGATCTCTTCCTGTTACAGTTAGAGCTGCAGTATTTCTGGTCAGGTGATCTCTTCCTGTTACAGTTAGAGCTGCAGTATTTCTGGTCAGGTGATCTCTTCCTGTTACAGTTAGAACTGCAGTATTTCTGGTCAGGTGATCTCTTCCTGTTACAGTTAGAGCTGCAGTATTTCTGGTCAGGTGATCTCTTCCTGTTACAGTTAGAGCTGCAGTATTTCTGGTCAGGTGATCTCTTCCTGTTACAGTTAGAGCTGAAGTATTTCTGGTCAGGTGATCTCTTCCTGTTACAGTTAGAGCTGCAGTATTTCTGGTCAGGTGATCTCTTCCTGTTACAGTTAGAGCTGCAGTATTTCTGGTCAGGTGATCTCTTCCTGTTACAGTTAGAGCTGCAGTATTTCTGGTCAGGTGATCTCTTCCTGTTACAGTTAGAACTGCAGTATTTCTGGTCAGGTGATCTCTTCCTGTTACAGTTAGAGCTGCAGTATTTTTGGTCAGGGGATCTCTGAGTCAGCACACAGACCATTAAGAAATGGTGGTTCAAGGCAAGAGATGTAAAGGGTCAATATTTACTTAAATATATATCGGTATGACAAGATTCTTTAATATGCCACTTCATTTGATATAAACTATCTGTTGCTCAAGTATTCATTTTGGGGCTATAGTTTTCCTTTAAGTGTCAAGGCACAAAGGCAGACTCTGGGAGATTAGTTACCCGGCAACAAATCTCCTCTACTTCAGGGCGACTTATCTCCCTGAAGGAAACTTCGGGCGACTTTGGAAAACAAATCGCTCCGAGTGCCTTCCCACTGCCAATTTACATTTTAGCCAGCTGGGAGGCAGTTCGGGGAGATTAGTCACCCCGAAGAAGAGGAAATTTGTCGCCAGGCGACTAATCTCCTCAAATCTGCCTGTGTACCCTGACCCTAAAGTACATACCCCAAAATCTAGGGACAATAGATCAATTTCCTCATTCCAGTTCAGGAAAAAACTAGAAAAACTTGTAAAAATCGTACAAAAATTCAAATTGTGCGAATTTTTGGATTTTCTACACGAAACCCAGCGCAGATCACAATACAAAAGTAACGAGTCAGAAAGAAATATTTCACTCCATAAGGCAGTAAGTACACTGTGTCCTAAGCAAAACATTTGTTAATATCAACATTAAAGGGGAAAATATACCTTGTTTATATGTAGTTTTGTATGAGGACAGAGATTAAGAGGTTTAGTACCAGGAATCTAGAATCAAACAGGCCTCATATCCTGGACAGCAGCTTTATTCTCACCTGTGTGCCCAGCAAGCTGTACCCATCGTCTTTTGAAGGGGCTGAAAACAGGAATGTTCACCATCGTTCTGATCTTCTGCCATGATTTCTGTAGCCAAAAAAAAAAATGTTAGCAAGTGCAAATACCTTGAAACTTCAACTCAGTGACATAACTTCCCTGGCACCTAAATATTGGGGCCTGTGCCCTCTCGCAAACATTTTTCCCCAGCCAAAATTGCTGGTGACCCTCGGCATGAAAGAAATCATGGGATTTCATGTGTTTCTGGTCACCCATGGGCTTCCTCTACAATAGAAGCAGACTGGGTCCTACAATGGCCACGGGGTCTGCTCCGTCTCTAGTTTCACCTCAATTCCCTGCTGATCCTACATTTTAGGCATGGCACTAAGACATACTGTACTTCCCAACATTTGAAAAACGGAAAGAAAAGAAAAAAAGATCTTTAGGTGTTTTATGTGTTATAACCGTTTTGATAATGAAATTGCCCTTTAGGGCAGATACACATTTGGGGAGATTAGCTCATAATTTTCAAATCTTAAAGGGAAACTAAAATATAAACACGTAAGATAAAGTCATAAAGTACTTTATTTAGGCTAATCCTCTGTTGGACTTCATTTCTCTAAGTGAGCTATTCAGCTTCATCTGAATCTTAAAGAGACAGTAACGTCAAAAAATAAAAGTGTTTTAAAGTAATGAAAATATAACGCAGTGTTGCCCTGCACTGGTAAAACTGCTGTGTTAGCTTCAGAAACACTACTATTGTTAATATAAATATGCTGCTGTGTAGCCATGGGGGGAGCCATTCAAAGGAGAAAAGGCTCAGGTTACACAGCAGATAGCAAATAAGCTCTGTCTGTCTAATGGTGTTATCTGTTATCCATTAGTTAACCTGTGCCATATAGCCATTTTTCAATTTCTGCCATTGCTCCACAACAGCTTGTTTATATGAACTATAGTAGTGTTTCTGAAGCAAACAGATCAGTTTTACCAGTGCAGGGCAACAGTACATGATATTTCATTACTTTAAAACACTTACATTTTTTTGGTGTTACTGTTCCTTTAATGAAAAGCTTACTCTTCAATTGGTAAAATCCACATTTACATTGGGAATATATTATATATATTTAATTTCCTGGTATTTACGCAGAGCTGATACAATTCCACAGCTCTTTACAGAGATCTCTGAAATATATCATTCACAGCAATCCCTTTCCCAGAGGAGCTTACAATCTAAGGTTCCTATCACATCGTCACACAGTACGGTCAATTTTAGCAGAAGCCGATTAACCTGCCTGTATGTTTTTGGCATGTGGGAGGAAACCAAAGTACCCCGAGGAAACCCAAGAAGATAACATGCCAACTTCTTGCAGATGGAAATCTGAACAGCCAACGACCGAAAGGCAACCATGATTATTCCTGACTAAGAAGCACTTCCCAACCCCCATTAGAGTTGCATCCTCTTCCCTCACCTTGTTCCATTGTGAAGTGGTGGATTGTGGGACTTGAGGTCCCTCCAGAGAATCTGTGCACTACTCACTATGGAAAGGAGAGGGACTTCAAGTCAAGTCCCATCCATCCCCCTTTCTCACATTGTTCAATTGTGAAGTGTGTAAAATAATTTTTTTTGTATTTATAGAGATTTTTGAAAGTATTTTTGCACCTTAGACACAACTGAAGAACATAATGTCAAAAAGGGATTTTTACCTTTGTTTCCAGGATTTGAGTTTCTTTCTGTATCTATTAGCGTTTTAACCTTGTATTTGTGTTCCATATTTAACAAACACCCAAACTCAATGCTGTTCCAACTTTTAGAAGCTTTTTTTCCATTCCAATGTCATATCACAGTCATCGTACAGAAACTATAATTCTTTTGAATATTTGAATTCTTTTGAATCATTTTTCTATGACCTAGATGAGCCATTGCCAAAAAATTGTAATTTGCCCCCCTGATGACTAAAGATACTAAGGGGCAAATTTACTTAAAGGAAAACTATACCCACAAACAATGTAGGTCTCTATAAAAAGATATTGCATAAAACAGCTCATATGTAAAATCCTGCTTCATGTAAATAAACCATTTTCATAATAATATACTTTTCTAGTAGTATGTGCCATTGGGTAATCAGAAATAGAAAATTGCCATTTTAAAAAATAAGGGCCGCCCCCTGAGATCGTAGGATTCACTGTACTCACAAACATACCAACAAACCATACATGTAAGGTCACATGAGCCAATTAGCAGACAGAGTTCTGCCTTTTGCTTCCTCACTTCTTCCTGTTACAGATGGGGGCTGATTCACGAAGGGTCGAATATCGAGGGTTAATTAACCCTCGATATTCGACTAGGAACTAAAATCGTTCGACTTCGAATATCGAAGTCGAACGATTTAGCGCAAATCCTGCGATCGATCAAAGGATTTTTCATTCGATCGATTGATTAAATCCTTCTAATCGAACGATTCAAAGGATTTTAATCCAACGATCGCAGGAAAATCCTTCGATCAAAAATCCCAGGCAAGCCTATGGGGACCTTCCCCATAGGATAACATTGACTTCGGTAGCTTTTAGCTGCCGAAGTAGGGGGTCCAAGTTTTTCTTAAAGAGACAGTACTTCGACTATCGAATGGTCGAATAGTCGAACGATTTTTAGTTCGAATCGTTCGATTTTCGTAGTCGAAGGTCGAAGTAGCCCATTCGATGGTCGAAGTAGCCCAAAAAAACTTCGAAATTCGAAGTTTTTTTAATTCGAACCCTTCACTCGAATTTAGTGAATCGGCCCCTTAGAGTTGAAGTATTTCTGGTCAGGTGATCTCTGAGACAGCACAGAGACCATCACGAAATGGTGGCTCAAGGCAAGAGATGTAAAAGGGCAAGATTTAGTTAGATATATATTCCGGTTTGGTAAGATTCTTTAATATGCCACTTAATATGATATAAACTATCTGTTGCTTAAGTGTTCATTTTGGGGGTATAGTTTTCCTTTAAGGTCGAATATCGAGGGTTAAATAACCCTCAATATTCGACTGCCGTATTGAAATCCTTCAACTTCGAATATCGAAGTCGAAGGATTTACCGCAATTCGATCGATCAACCGATTTTTCTTCAACCAAAAAAAGATAGCAAAGCCTATGGGGACCTTCCCCATAGCCTAACATTGACGTGGCGAACTAGGGGGTAGAAGTTTTTTTTAAAGAGACAGTACTTCGAATGGTCGAATGATTTTTAGTTTGAATCGTTTGATTTGAAGTCGTAGTCGAAGGTCGAAGTAGCCCATTCGATGGTCGAAGTAGCCAAAAAAAACATTAGAAATTCGAAGTTTTTCTCCCCCTTATTCGAGCTAAGTAAATGGGCCCCTAAATAGATTTCTCTACTAATGTCATTTAACAGTAATGGGAATAGCTCAAGCATAGTAAATTGTTTCCCAAAGGAGAAAAGCAAAACGTAGGGCTCCAGTCATGAGTACAGTATATGAATAAGTGTTAAAGTATCTCATTTCCCCCTGCCCTGAGTTTGATGCCACTGACTTGGAAGGAAATGATAATGACACGTTTCTGTTTCTTATACAGGTGCCAAGTTCCTATCATCGCTTTAAAAACAGGCACGCTTGGTCACGATATACACACATTCTTTTAAATAGCCACAAAACATACAACAAAATAATTAGAAGACATTGTTGTAATGGCTAGAGAGGGAAGAAAGCTCACCTGAATGGATTGTAAGACAGCGCTAACAGTAAGTTGACTCCATAAAACCATACGATATTGAGGAATACAAAGCTTGTATTTTTCACTCATCATATCTCACCCCTGTTCTTAGGTACAAAAACAAAATATAATTATGAATGCCACCGGTCTACTGGAGAATTTATATACCCAATATGCATAGAATTATACAGGGACCCCCCAAATGCACATGTTACAGGCAGTCACCTAGAGATTATAGACAGCAAAGTATAGATCCTAAATTGCAGTTGAAGGGAATTGGGGATGTGTCTCATCCTGTGACAAACTATGCCGGGTAGTTTCATGATTGGTCAGGAGAGGTCACTGTTGAATGTAAATATATGGGAAAAGCTGATAAGGATAAGAGTCCTGGGTGTACCACCCCAAAATACTGATCCAAGTGTACAGACTTATCAAATCTTCACTATAAAGTAAAAAAGAACTACAGGTTTATTATAGAAAGGAAAGACCGCTAACCATAAAATTTCAATCCCCTATGAAAGAACAACAGTTTAAGTAACCGTTCCCGATTTTCTCCTTCCTATTGTTTTCAATTCTGTGTTTAATATCCACATATGTAGCTATACAGCGCTACATACCCACATATAATACTTGTGATACTTTAGCAAATTCTTTGGTTGAATTAAAGCGGACCCGTCACCCAAAAAATTTTTACAAAATCCTATTTTATCAGTTTAGTCAAGGAAAATGAACTTTAACTACACTATATAAACTATTTGAATCTTATTTCCTTCAGTCTGGGATTTCAAAATTATAGCAAGAAGGCAGCAGCCATTTTGTGGACATTGTTATTAAGAAAAGCCTTGTATCATCTCAGAATCTTGTTTGTGCATCAGAATGGGGGACCTGATGTCCATCCCCATGTCCTGACCACACAGTTATATGGTAAAGAGAACGGGGGAATGTGGGGAGAGCAGTGACATGTAGGAAGTGCTGAATTGAAAGTGAAAGTAATTGTCTGCCCCGCCTCTATGCCCGTATTTGATTGACAGCTGAGATTTTCAAATGAGCTTACAACAGCTATGAATGCTTAAATAAAAAACAGAAATTGGATTTCATGTTTAATTTGAAAAGGACTTTTATTATACAGATTTTTGTGTCTGGATGACAGGTCCACTTTAAGTAATAAAATAAAATCGCATTCATCAGAAGAAGCTGCCGCTCGTCTCCTGGCACTCTGCTTCTATGACTAAATAAGTTCCTTCTAAAAACCATACTGGCTGCACCTTTGGGTGGAGGGAAAAGAAGAATGTAGTTTGCCAGGGCAAGATCCGGCAAGCGGTAACAAAACTAAATAATGTAATATTATAAAGAGGTTGGGTTGAATCAATATGGTTGAGTTGTGGTAAAACTTTCTTATGTGCTACAGTTAAACCCATAAATCTTTGGACTGAGACAACTTTTTTTCTAATTTTGGTTCTGTACATGACCACAATGGATTTTAAATGAAACGACTCAGATGCAGTTGAACTGCAGACTTTCAGCTTTAATTCAGTGGGTTGAACAGAAAGATTGTATAAAAATGTGACGAACTAAAGCCCTTTTTTTAACACAATCACTTCATTTCAGGGGCTCAAAAGTAATTGGAGAAATTAAAAAAAACTGAAAATAAAATGTTCATTTCTAATATTTGGTTGAAAAGCCTTTGCCTAGAGCAGTGATCCCCAACCAGTAGCTCGTGAGTAACATGTTGCTCTCCAACCTCTTGGATGTTGCTCCCAGTGTCCACAAAGCAGGGGCTTATTTTTAAATTCCAGGCTTGGTGGAGTTTTAATTGCATGAAAACAAAGTATAGTGCTAAGTAGAGCCCCATGTAGGCTGCCAGTCCACATAGGGACTACCAATAGCCAATCACAGCCCTAATTTGGCATCTCCAGGGACCTTTTCATGCTTGTGTTGCTCCCCAACTCTTTTTACATTTGAATGTGGCTCACGGGTAAAAAAGGTTGGGGACCCCTGGCCTAGAGTCTTGAACTCATGGACATCGCCAGATTCTGGGTTTCCTTCTTTTTAATGCTCTGCCAGGCCCAATGGTGTCTAGTTTAGGTTCATGGCTTCCATGGCGTTATCTCTCTTACAGCTTCACAGAGGCTCACAGTAATTTTAATTTATGGTATGGTACCTGCATTTTCTGAAAATAATACCATCTAGTCCAGTGATCCCCAACCAGTAGCCCGTGAGTAACATGTTACTCTCCAACCCCTTGGATGTTGCTCCCAGTGTCCTCAAAGCAGGAGCTTATTTTTTGAATTCCAGGCTTGCTCGCTTTTTTTGCGGGAACCTGACCTGCTGCAGGACTCTACCTTTAGTCTACTAGAAAATCATTTAAACATGAATTTAACCCAGGGGTGTCCAAACTTTTGGATTGACGGGCCACATTGGAAAAAGATAAAATTGTCTAGGGTCACAAATGACATACACAAAAACCATTTGATTTGTAAGAGTAAAGGAAATACACAGAAAAGAACTACAATACCAGTTGGATAACCAGATGGAGCTATACACTGGAATATGGGACACCTGGATATTAAATAGACGTATTATTATATTATTATTACTAACTGGGCAATGGGCAGAGTCCCCCCTCCTCCTATTTCCTCGGGAACCAAGCGTTTCAAGCTGGGCCGCATTCATATGCATCCTGGGCCGCATGTGGCCCTCGGGCCGCAGTTTGGACACCCCTGATTTAACCTAATAGGATTGTTTTGCATCCAATAATGATAAATTATATCTTAGTTGGGATCAAGTACAAGGCACTGTTTCATTACTACATTTGATTATAATGGCATCTATGGGAGACGGCCTTCGTAATTCTGGGTAACGGATCCTATACCTGTATTTTACCTATATTACTGGCTCTTGTGCATTATACATGGAATAATCTACCTCTAATACAGAATATAAAGTAGAACCCCCGATTTTTTGTACCCAAATTTAAAGGTTTTCCAGAAATGACACTGTTTTTTTTTTCTGCAATCCCATACAGGCACGTTTTTTGGTTTTTTTCCACGGTTTCCTGAAATTGACGTAGTTTGATGTGGCCTCATGGAAACCATCAGTTTGGGGTTCTACTGTATAAGAACAACTGACTGTGCACCCAGGTATTGAATGGCTTGAGCGCAAGGTACATCTGTACTCAATCTGGCGTTTTGGATATTGAATAATCTGATAAACTCTGTAAAAAAAAATATTTATTTATTTTTGGTAATGTTGAAAGAGTTCAGAACCTTGGCCAATTCTCTCAGTTTGCTAAAACACAAACCCTGCAGTGGAATTTTTCTCTAATATTTTTATTTCAAAGCACAAAAACTCAAAATGTATTTTTCCAGTGTGAGGTTGTTTTGTTTTAATTAAAATCTTAAAGGAAAAAAAAACCTGAAACATGCTGTTTGCATAAGAATCCTCTCCCCACACTTTCATATTGTGTTTTTTATACATGCACCTTTTTAGGCAATAATAGCATTAGGGTTGTACAGGTATGGGGTCTGTTATCCGGAAACCCATAGTCCAGAACGCTCCGAATTACGGAATGTCTCCCATAGACTCCATTTTATCCAAATAATCCGAATTTTGAAAAATGATTTCCTTTTTCTCTATAATAATAAAACAGTAACTTGTAATCGATCCCAACTAAGATATAATTAATCCTTATTGGATGTTAAACCATTCTATTGGGTTTAATTAAGGTTTATGTGATTTTCTAGTAGGTTTAAAATATTAAGATCCAAATTATGGAAAGATCTCTTATCTGGAAAACCCCAGGTCCCGAGCATTCTGGATAACCGGTCCCATACCTGTACCTGCTTTGCACATTTTTTGGAAGAGATTTTAGCTCACTCTTCCAAGCTGTTTTGCTCCAGGTAGTATAGTTGGATATTACTGGGCACCTCACTACAGATGCTCGTTGAGTTGAGTTGAGTTAAGGGCCTTAATCCTTATGTTATTGAATTACTCTGATGTAACGTTGGCCTTGTGTTTAGGATCATTGTCCTGCTGAAAGATGAACTTTGGGCCAACCTTCATTTTTTTCTGTAGACAGATTTTATCTCCCTATACGAAATGCCCAATCCCAACTGAGGGGCAAATTCACTAACCGGCGAAAATTCGCCAGCGCAGGCTTCACGCACATCGCAACACTTCGCCAGGCGTAAATTCACCTGTACAACGCTAATTCACAAAGATCCAAAGTTGCACACAGGGTACCGAACGCTTACAGAATTACGCCAGCGAAATTGCACTCAGCAGTTTGAAGTTACGCTAGCGTTGGCTAATTAGCATGCAGTGTGCAGTTAAAGTACAATGGCCGTATATGTTGCAGCAAATACATTACACTACACAAGGCCAGGGAACCTTAATAAAATTATATAAAGTTGTTATATTGCCCTACACATGTGCCCACTGTATAGTTTAGGTGCCATATGTTGGCAAATGTAGAGGGGAGGGAGGGTACCCCAAAAAAACATTTACGATCTTTTCAGCCTGTCTCACTTTAAATAGGAAAAAACGTCAGCAAAAGATGTTCAACTTTTTTTTAAATAAGTCCGATCTACTCTGTTGCACTTTGTCTGGTCTGAGGTGGCGAAGGCAAGTCTGGCGCTAGAGGTAACGGTCAGTACAATCAAAAATTTGCGTAGTAACCATCTTTCGCCAGACCTAAAAATTTGCCTGGAGTTAGAGTGTGAAGTTGCGCCAGAGTCTATCTCCTTGGCGAAATTACGCCAGCGAATTTACACCAGCTACCGTTAGTAAATCGGCAAAGTGCCATTAAGATATCATAATAATATATTCTTATTCAGGGAGGATTAATGTGTCTTCCTTTCTATACACAGCAAGGTTTTTATTAGTGCTGCACCAGGGCAAGAACATTTTGCTCTTCATAAGCGCTAGCCAACGAAGTGTCTTACTGAGCTACTATTTCTAAAAGAATTTGTATATAGAGAACAGGTGTATCCTTCCTTTACATCCGGTTTGTACCACAGCTGCAGCTGCCTATAGATCTAAAGTATCAACTGGCTGCGGATATAGAAGGGGTGCTGCTCTCAGAAGCAACGGCATAACGTGGAGACTCAATTCATCCTACTTTAAAGTGTCTATTACTGAAAGGTGAGGTTCACCTTTAAATTTACTGCAAGCAAGATGCTGCCAATGGGTTTTTTTATGTAAAAAAAACCCCAATATATATTTTTTTCCCAGCAAACTTTAAATTTCAGGCTGCAGGCAAAAAAAGGAGGACCGGGTTTTAAGCAGATGTCTGGGGGTGTCTGGGCATAACTGGACGTGGCAAGTGTAGACCAGGTGGTGGCTAAAAATGTCTGTTCTTGGAAAGCCAAGAAGGGTGGTACAGCAAAACCACAATAAATGAAATAAAAAATAAAAAAAGACCAGTTGCATGCCTCCCAACATTTTGGAAATAAAAACAGGGAGCGCGTTGAATTTTTTGACCACGCCTACTTTTGTGGTCAAACCCCTTAATTACCATGTCCATTTTACAAAATTTGGCAGGTTATTAAAGTTTGAACATATTTTTGTGTTTTTTTCCCCCCCAGTTATTGCAGTTTTGCTAATGAAGGTGAATTGCCCTTTAAAGGATAAGTAAACGTTTAAAATAAGTGAATGTAAAATTGATGAGGGGGCTATTCTAAGCACTTTTGTCATGTACATTCATTATTTTATTTTTTTTATTCCAAGATATTAAAGGATACATGTGCTGTTAATATGAATGAATTTTGTTACAACAGCGCCACCTGCTGGTCAGTTTCCCACCAGTCTGACCAGCAAGTAGTCAAGGAAGTTGTCAGGAGAAAGAAAGAGGCTGATGTTCTTCTGCTTAGGAATAAAATTAGAAACCTTTCTCACATCTTTCCTAAGCAGAAGAACATCAGCCTCTTTCTTTCTCCTGACAACTTCCTTGACTACTTGCTGGTCAGACTGGTGGGAAACTGACCAGCAGGTGGCGCTGTTGTAACACAATTCATTCATAGTAACAGTACATGTATCCCTTAATATCTTGGAATAAAAACAAAATAAATAATCAATGTACATTGCAAAAGTGCTAAGAATAACACTCTTATCAATTTTACATTCACTTATCTTCCCAGCATTCCCAGTGAGAGAAGATCCTCTAGCAGAAGACGTGTAGGAGGATGGGAAGTACCGCACCATATGCAAGAAGTTGAGAAATAGTTGTGCAAGTGTAAGATCAACAACATAAGCCTTGAAATATAAAAGCAACGTGAAAACTATTAATTGCTACATTTATAGACTGTTTTTTTCTGCAGTTTGCCACATATCATCCACCAGTAAAATGTTGTGCTTCTAAAGCATTTTCCCTTTTAGGCTTAATTATGTATCCAGTTGGAACACTGTTACATTCACTAGAACCTATTACATTTAGGGGCAAATTCATCAAGGGTCGAATAGCGAGGGTTAATTAACCCTCGATATTCGACTGGGGAATGAAAATTAGGGATGCACCGAATCCACTTTTTTGGATTCGGCCGAACCCCCGAATCCTTCACGAAGGACTCGGCCGAATACCGGACCGAATCCGAACCCTAATTTGCATATGCAAATTAGGGGTGGGAAGGGGGAAACATTTTTTACTTCCTTGTTTTCTGACAAAAAGTCACGCATTTTCCCTCCCTGCAAACTAGGATTCGGATTCGGTTCGACCGTGCAAAAAGATTCGGCCGAATCCGAATCCTGCTGAAAAAAGCGGAATCCTGGCCGAATCCCGAACCGAATCCTGGATTCGGTGCATCCCTAATGAAAATACTTCGACTTCGAATATAGAAGTCTAAGGATTTTGCGCAAAAACTTAGATCGAGTAATAATCGTTCGATCGAACGATTAAATCCTTCGAATCGAACGATTCGAAGGATTTTAATCCAACGATCGAAGGATTATCCTTCGACCAAAAAACTATGGGGACCTTCCCCATAGGCTAACATTGGGTTCGGTAGCTTTTAGGTGGCGAACTAGGGGGTCGAAGTTTTTTCTTAAAGAGACAGTACTTCGACTTTCGAATGGTCGAATGATTTTTAGTTTGAATCCTTCGATTCAAAGTCGAAGGTCGAAGTAGCCCATTCGATGGTCGAATCCTTCACTCGAGCTTGGTGAATGGACCCCTTAGAATCTTTAGGGCGTATTTAACATGTTAATACACAATGGCCCTTTCTGTCCAAACTCGGAAAAAAAACAGATAATCCGTGTTGAAAATATTCCGCGTCAAACCTGTTAATTCCTGAGCTGTTATGTTGCTCTGGTGTTATTCCAAATTTCTCTTTCAAATGATAAAAAGTAAGTGAATAACCTTCCCCATCTCAGCTGTGGGGTTTATTGATCGACCCTCTCTGTAAGACGTTACCAAGGATTTCAGATTTATCAATTCTGACACAATCAAGCATAAGATTTTGTATCTGGATTTCAATTATCTGCAGGGAAACGACCTACTTGCATTCATAATATTGTTATATGTGTGTGTGCCGAATGCATTCTGAGTCCATTAAAAACTCATTTATGGGAAAGCACACGGTAGCATTGACCAGACTAATAATTACCATATACAAATAAAAAATTGTCATTACTTCACTGTCCATTGATCTGTGGGTTTGCTTAACCCTTGCAGAGCTGAGCAGGGAGGCAAAAAGAAAGAGCCTGAAAGTAGAAAAAGCTGTTCAGTGTAAATTTACTGTGGTGGGAGCAGGGATTGGGGTGTATCGAGGTTACAAAAAATTACAAGGCCTTGTGACAACCATAATACACTTATTTTGTATTATAATGCTGGGCAGACAAATGTGCATTCCTTACAATAATGCCTACAAAATTAATTAGCATATTTTTTCATTAAAGGGATACTGTCATGGGGAAAAAAAATTCAAAACACATCAGTTAATAGTGCTGCTCCAGCAGAATTCTGCACTGAAATCCATTTCTCAAAAGAGCAAACAGATTTTTTTATATTCAATTTTGAAATCTGACATGGGGCTAGACATTTTGTCAATTTCCCAGCTGTCTCCAGTCATGTGACTTGTGCCTGCACTTTAGGAGAGAAATGCTTTCTGGCAGGCTGCTGTTTTTCCTTCTCAATGTAACTGAATGTGTCTCAGTGGGACATGGGTTTTTACTATTGAGTGTTGTTCTTAGATCTACCAGGCAGCTGTTATCTTGTGTTAGGGAGCTGCTATCTGGTTACCTTCCCATTGTTCTTTTGTTTGGCTACTGGGGGGGGGGAAGGGAGGGGGTGATATCACTCCAATTTGCAGTACAGCAGTAAAGAGTGATTGAAGTTTATCAGAGCACAAGTCACATGACTTGGGGCAGCTGGGAAATTGCTCTTTTGAGAAATGGATTTCAGTGCAGAATTCTGCTGGAGCAGCACTATTAACTGATTCATTTTGAAAAAATGTTTTTTTCCCATGACAGTATCCCTTTAACTTCGCCTAAATTTCATACTGCCCTTGCATATACATATTTTTAACTAGGGATGCACCGAATCCACTATTTTGGATTAGGCCGAACCCCCGAATCCTTCACAAAAGATTCAGCCAAATACCGAACTGAATCCAAATTTGCATATGCATATTAGGGATGTGAAGGGGAAAACATTTTTTACTTCCCTGCTTTGTGACAAAAAATCACGCGATTTCCCTCTCGCTCTTAATTTGCAAGTAGGATTCGGTTCGACCAGGCAGAAGGATTCGTCCCAATCCAAATCCTGCTGAAAAAGGACGAATCCTGAACCGAATCCTGGATTTGGTGCGTCCCTATTTTTAACCACCCTTCCTATTATAGGTATGACATCCGTTATTTAAAAACCCATTCCGAATTACAGGATGGCCATCTTCCATAGACTCATATTTTAATAAAATAAGTCTATTTTGTTTTTCCTCTAATAATAAAACAGTACCTTGTACTTGATCTAAATTAAGATATAACTTATCCTTATTAGAGGCAAAGAACCATAATGGGTTAAAAGACCAGTAACATATATTGGTTTTTTTTTTTTTTTAAAAAAAAGTTTCTACTTAATGAAAAAAACACCAAGACAGTTTTAACTTTTAATTTGCAAAGTTTTTATTAAGAAATGACCTACCGATTGCTTGCGCTCCTCTTTAGAAACGGCGACAGGGCGACAATCCATCGTGCGGCGCTCCTTTTCTCCTCCCTGCCTTCTATAGGAGATAGCCAGGGAGGAGAAATTGGGTGCCGTATGATGGATTGTCGCTCTGTCGCCGTTTCTGAAGAGGAGCGCAAGCAGAGAATCTCGGTAAGTAATTTCTTATTAAGGAATTTGTGAATTTAGAGTTAAAAGCTGCCTTTGTGTTTTTTTTTTTCGTTAAGTAGAAACAAATTTTTTTATGTTACTGGTCCTTTAAATTAATGTTTAGATTATTTTTTAGCAGACTTAAGGTATGGAGATCCAATTACTTATCCAGAAAACCCCAGGTCCTGAGCATTCTGCATAACAGGGGCCGCTAACTGTAATTGCATTTACAAGGGAGTCTGTGCTCCCTGTCAGAAAACTGACTCTGACACAAGGGCTGCAGATAGAAAGACAGATTGCTGATAGGGGTATAGTGAAAGGTAGGGATGCAACGAATCCAGGATTCGGTTTGGGATTCAGTCTTTTTCAGCAGGATTTGGATTCAGCCGAATCCCTTTGCCTGGTCAAACTGAATCTGAATTTGCATATGCAAATTAGGGACAGGGAGGTAAATTGCGTGACTCTTTTTTTGCAGTTTGAACTTTCTGCAAAAAAGTCCTCTTTGTTGCCATTTGAGATTGCTCATGCTAGACCCCACAGATTGAGAACTATAGCATACCTTCCAACATTTTGGAAATAGAAAGAGGGACAAAAAAGTTTGCTAAGCAGAGGGAGGCAAACTTTTTAGACCATGCCCATTTGTGGCCACACCCCTCTAATCACCATATTCATTTTACAAAATTTGACACATAACCACTTATGTGTTATTACAGTTTTGCTAATTAAGGTGAATTGCCCTTTAAACGGCAAGTAACAGTTTCCCCAGGAGACCTGCTGATCTTAATTTGTTACAATTGTATCTTTGCTTATCTTAAATGTTTGCAAAAGTATCTAATTACACCTGCCACGTATTCTGGGCTCTCTGCCAAAAGCCAATTACGTTTTAGAAACATATCTTTTTCTGGCTGTTCAGTGCAGGAGATCAAAGAGAAATTTCAGTAACAACCCAGGACTGCGGGTTGAGCTGTCAAAATCTGGACTGTCTTGCGAAAACGGGACAGTTGGGAGGTATGCTATAGGGATTTCAGTACTATTGTCTCTGGGCTTTCCGACACAATTTCCGACATAGGTTGCCTGGCAAAAATGCCGCACCAGGTAACTAAGAACTGAATTTCCGGTTTTCAACCCAACCTTTTACAGAGAGCGCAAAGTGACGTGAACCCGTCCGGCGCTGAAGGTGAGGTGGGGGGCGGCAAAAACTAAGGCTGCCTTGGGCGGCAAATTGGGCAGGATCACCCCTGCTTGTGCCTGCATTTTAGGATGGAACTGCTTTCTGGCAGGCTGTTGTTTCTCCTACTTAATGTAACTGAATCAGTCTCAGTGGGACCTGGATTTTACTATTGAGTGTTGTTCTTAGATCTACCAGGCAGCTGTTATCTTGTGTTAGGGAGCTGCTATCTGGCTACCTTCCCATTGTTCTGTTGTTGGGGGGAAAGGGAGGGGGTGATATGACTCCAACTTGCAGTACAGCAGTAAAGAGTGACTGAAGTTTATCAGAGCACAAGTCACATGACCAGGGGCAGATGGGAAACTGACAATTTATCTATCCCCATGTCAGATTTCAAAATTGAATATAAAAAAAACTGTTTGCTCTTTTGAGAAATGGATTTCAGTGCAGAATTCTGCTGGAGCAGCACTATTAACTGATGTTTTCCCATGAAAGTATTCCTTTAAATACAACATAGCTTGGCAAGTGCCTCAGGTAGTTACAGTTTTACTTGCAAAATCTCTGTGCAATCAGACCTAGCCTCTTGGGAAGTATGCGATGTGAACAAGGCAAATAACATTGTTATCTGCTGGGGTTGTGTTTGCCTTTGGAAAAAGCCCCACCCTTCAGTAATCAGCCTTTCCAGTAAATATCCACTTTAAGGATCTGATTACATTTTGCGTTACTCGTGTATGAAAACACGTCTCCCAGTTTTTATTTCTGAGAAGTGATTCGGATGAATAAGGGCAGACACACGCTCAGATTCGGGGAGTCACCCTTTTCCTCGGGGCGACTAATCTCCTTGAACTGCCTCCCGTCGGCTAGAATCTAAATCGCCAGCACTCAGAGCGATTCGTTTTCCAAAATTACCCAAAGTTTCCTCGTGAGGCAACTTTGGGCGACTTCGGAGAACGGAGAGCACTGATTGCCAATTGCCAATTTAGATTCTAGCCGACGAGAGGCAGTTCAAGGAGATTAGTCTCCCCGAAGAAAAGGTGATAAATCTCCCCAAATCTAAACGTGTCTCTGCCCTAAAGCAGAAACTGCAGCGAGGCCATACCTAAACAACTCAGTGCTGTCAGTGGGATTTCCATTTCTGATAAGGTTTAAAAGGAAAATACAGGTAATGGACCTGTTATCCAGAATGCTCAGGACCTCAAGTTTTCTGGATAAGGGATCTTTCTTAATCTAGATCTTCATACCTTAAGTCTACTAGAAAATCATGTAAACACTAAATAATCCTTATTGGAAGGAAAACCAGCCTATTGGGTTTAAGTATATCTTAGTTGGGATCAAGTACAAGTTACTGTTTTATTATTACAGAAAAATCACAGAAAAATTTTAATTTGGATTATTTGGATATAATTGAGTCTATGGCAGATGGCTTTTCTGTATAATGGGTTTCCTGGTAACGGATCCTAAGTATAGAGACCCAGAGTCAGAAGGAAATAAGGGCATTGCACGAGATTCCAAATATATATAGTCCAAGAGATATGAATATTTTAGGAGTCCACAATTGGCAGAGAGTGTCTGAAGGAGGGATGTTATTGGTGCCGTGAATACTTTGAGTACTGGGAATTGAGTTATTAATTCATAAAAAGTAATAAAAAAGGAAGTGTCACAACTAAACTACATTCATATATTTATATATCTCAAGAGGATCCCGATTGAAGGGAGATCTATTTGGAGCCCCAGCTATCTAATACCTTATGTCATATACACACCTGGCATCTCGGGAACAATTTATGCAGCAACCGCCAGTCTCCATTGATTTATTCTATTCTAGAACCACCGATTTCAAAAGAATGTTTGGCATGAGGTCCTTACAACAAACAAAGCAGCAAAATATGTGATGAATGTGTGAGAAAGCTAAGTACTATTTACTAGTTAGTCAAGCTCTTCCAGCTTATCAGAGAGAAATATGAATCAAGGCACAGTGAGAATATATACAAATAAAGCTGCTCGGTCAGCACAGACAACATATAGGCGTAGATTTACTAAAGCGCGAAGTGGCTAACGCTAGTGAATTTTCACCAGGGTTGCCACCCGCAGGGACATTGACCAATTCGATAGCAACGGGACCATTGCTAGCGGTCATTCGCACTCTATCGCCAGGCGACTTTTCACTGAATGGATGTTACTCCGCAAATTTACTAAAATGCGGATTTTACTGAACATTACCTCGTTGCCTTTGCCACCTCAGACCAGACGAAGTGCTAAAAAGCAGCTCCATCCTCCTCAATCTTCTGTCACTTACATCATATCCTATGAGCCGAGAATGCATTAAAGTTCAAAAAACGCTGGCGACTTTTTCTTTTTTGAAGTAGGATTGGCTGCAAAAGTCCTAATGAACTTTTTGTGGGGAACCGGTTTTCTCCAGACATTTCCTAACTCGGAATGGGCGAATTTTTTCGCCTTGTTTCGCGCAGAAATGACGCCCATAGACTTGTATGGTGTCGTGCGTCAATAAAAAGATGTGCGTTGAAAACATTTCGCCAGCGAATTTTTGGCGAAATGAAACGGGTCAAATTCGCCCATTCATATACATATGGAACATTCATTTTACAGTGGGCTCATGTGTAGGGCATTATATTAACTCTCTTGTCTTTATTAAGGTTCCCTGGACATGTGTTTTAAAAAGTGTAATTTGTAATATTTGCACCAACATTTAACATAAAGACGTCCATACAACTTTAAATTTCCTGCCCTATGCAAATTTATAGCGACACGCCGAATCCAGGATTCGGCCTTCTTCAGCAGGATTCCTTCTGCCTGACCAAACTGAATCCGAATCCTAATTTGAATATGCAAATTAAGGGCGAGAGGGAAATCGCATGACACAAAACAAGTAAAAACGTTTTCCCCTTCACATCCCTAATTTGAACATGCAAATTAGGATTTGGTTCGATATTCGGCTGAATCTTTTGTGAAGGATTCAGGGGTTTGACCGAATCCAAAATAGTGGATTCGGTGCATCCCTACAAATTTACCTGAGCGCAAGATCACTAGCGAATTTTTGCTAGGCAGAAATGAACATTCGCCAGCGTTCGGCACCCAGGACGAAACTTTGCATATAAATGAATTGGCGTAGTCTAAGAGAAGTGTTGAAATGAGTGAAAAACGGATGCTGAAAAAAATTTGCCGCAGTGGCATAACTACCGGGGGAGCAGTGGGTGCAACTGCACCAGGGTCCGCTCCCCCGCAGGGCCCACCGGCAGATCGCACTCGCTGCAGCTGCAAAGAAAACGCACGACGAGGGTGGGGGTGGGGCCCGGCTGCATGGTTCGCCCCCACCTAGTTCCGTTACTGATTTGCCGGTTAGTAAATCTGCTTCATGGTGATTTGTCATCTATTTATGCTATAACAAAAAAAAAAAAAAACAGTAGTATTATTACAAATCACTTTCCATTTTGGACAATGACTGTTTTTTTACAAGCAAGGACACACCTTCATTAGTAGGAAACCCTGCTTGAAGCTAATGGCAGTTACAGGAATCCCGTCAGTTCTGTTAAGGGCAGGTGACTAAACTGTTACTCACAGGATAACTTGAGCCTAAATGAGTAAAGAAAGAATTGCTTACACTTCCCTGTGCCATAGACTTTAGTTCCTTTCTTTGAAAAATGTGCAACTTCAAAATGACTGTTTTGCCTCCCTGTGGGAACTGGTGAAGTGACCATTATTACTTCTATTCTTTTTAAATAGGGCCTATAATAATAAGGGGCCTATAATAATTTTATTATAGGCCCCTTATTATTATAATTTTTTTTGGCTACTTCGACCTTCAACTACGACTTAGATTCGAACTAAAAATCGTTTGACTATTCGACCATTCAAAGTACTGTCTCTTTAAAAAAACTTCAACCTACTTCGCCACTTTAAACCTACCGAAGTCAATGTTAGCCTATGGAGACCTTCCCCATAAGTTTTCTAAGCTATTTCTGATCGAAGAAAAATCGTTCTATCGACCGATTAAAATCCTTCGAATCGTTCTATTTGAAGGATTTGATCGTTCAATGATTTTTACTTCGATCGATCGAAGTATTTGCGGTAAATCCTTCGACTTCGAAGGTTAATTAACCCTCGATATTTTGAGGGTCGAATATCGAGGGTTAATTAACCCTCGATATTCGACCCTTAGTAAATGTGCCCCTAAGAGTGTAGAGCTTAGAAAAACTGAAAAAATATATAAAACCTGTATTAATACATTTAATACATTACATATATAAGATAATCACGTTTCTTCCTATTTATAAAATGTGTTTAAGCATCACTTATACATCAGCAAAACCTGTTAGCAAGATTATTGATTTCACTAGAACAGTCACTAAGTCCTAAAAGCAAATATCTACATTGTAGACTTTTATTATTGGCAGACTAAGGCCAGGACTATCAAACTTATCAAAGTTCAAAATAAAGTTTTTACTGCGATTCAAGGTTTTCTTTCTTGAGTTTAAACCCAAATTTTCTGAAACTTAAACGTTATTAGAGGAGAAATAAACCCACCTAAAGTTAAAAGCCCCCAATTGCCACCCTCCCTGCTTCCTCCCCGCATAGGGGCAAATTCACTAAGCGCCGAAAATGCGCTAGCGACGGCTTCGCCAGGCGTAGTTTCGCCAGAGCTGCTCAACTTCGCAAAAATCCTAAGTTGCGCCCAGGGAGGCGAAAGGTAGGGAAGTTGCACTAGCGTTAATTCGTCAAGCAAAGCAAAGTTGCGCTAGCGATGTTTAATTTGCATATGGCGCCAAGTTAAAGTACAATGGACTTATATGCAGCAAATACATTACACTACACAAGCCTGGGAAACATTCATTAAATAAAATAGTATATTGCCCTCCACATGTGCCCACTATGTGTATAGTTAGGGTGCCAAATGTTAGGAAATGTAGGGGGGGGAAGGAGGGTACCCCAAAAAAATTTCGATCTTCTTCAGCCTGGAAAATGTAAGACGCCAGCGATTTTTTTGTACTTAAAATTTCAACTATTTTGGAAGCTCCTCCTATCTACTTTATTGCACTTCGCTTGGTCTGAGGTGGTGACGGCAAGTCTGGCGCAAGAGGTAACGTTCAGTAAAATCCACAAGTTGTGAATTTGCGTAGTTACGTCCCTTCGCCAGAGCGCAACTTCGCCTGGCGTTAGGGTGCGAAGTAGCGCTAGAGTATGTCTACTTCGCTAGTGAATTTAAGCCAGTACCCGTTAGTAAATCGGCGAAGATGTCACGCTGGCGAATTTTTGCTAGTTTTAGCCACTTTGATAAATCTGCCCCTTGGATGCAGCTCTGGACAGAATGAGAAGAAGGGTTGGCATTAGCACCATTGAGCACTGGCAGTTTTGGAAGTTCTTACTCAGCGATTGGCGAGTACTGGAAGGCAGCAATACAGTAGAACTACAATTAAACTGTTATTATTGCACTGCTACGACTGCTACTACTGAACTGTGAAAGACGGAGCAATCTGAGAGCTATTTATTTGCATAGAGCTGGAATGTAATGAATTGTCTGTCGCTGCATGCATGAACGCTTATATTACTGCTCGTCTTAACCGCTAAGTCTTTTATTCTTACGTATATATATATATATATATCTGTTAGTATAGTTATCCCCTGCATGCTCCACTCCACATCACCCCTTTATCAATTCCACCCTCACCCCAAGCACCTTGGAGAGTTACAGGGTTTGCCTTTTATTATTTTTTATATTATTTCAGGAATAATTCAGGCTTTTAATGCCAATCCCATGGGAGCCAGGTAGAATATGCCAAATGTGCTGCTCATTGGTACATAGCACTAACTCAGACATTAAAACACTAATTGTTTAAAGGGATACTGTAATGGGAAAACATGTTATTTTCCAAAACGCATCAGTTAATAGTGCTGCTCCAGCACATTTCTGCACTGAAATCCATTTCTCAAAAGAGCAAACAGTTTTTTTTGTATTCAATTTTGAAATCTGATATGGGGCTAGACATATTGTCAGTTTCCCAGCTGCCCCCAGTCATGTGACATTGAAAATGTAATTATTCTCTCTCCTGTCAGTGCAGTGCAAACGATAAGCCATTATTGTCACTTTCTTTTATGTAAAATCCATGGGTCTATAATTTGGTGAAGGACAACTATGGCTCCTGCTAATTGTTACCTTGGGCATTTATCTATGTATGATAACTCATGTATAGCAAAGATTAAAAAAAGGTTGCAGTTAAGTGCCCCCAATTCTAACATTAAAGGACCAGTAACATAAAAATTTTTAGTTTTTACTTAACAAAAAAAAAACACCAATGCAGTTTAACTTTCAATTTGCAAAGTCTTTATTAAGAAATAACTTACCAATTCTCTGCTTGCGCTCCTCTTCAGAAACGGCGACAGGGCGACTATCCATAGTGCGGCGCTCAATTTCTCCTCCCTGGCTGTCTCCTATAGAAGGCAGGGAGGAGAAATTGAGCTCCGCACAATGGATCGTCACCATGTCGCCGTTTCTGAAGAGGAGTGCAAGCAGAGAATTGGTAAGTTATTTCTTAATAAAGACTTTGCAAATTGAAAGTTAAAACTGCCTTGGTGTTATTTTTTCATTAAAGGGATACTGTCATGGTATAAAAAAAAATTTTCAAAATGAATCAGTTAATAGTGCTGCTCCAGCAGAATTTTGAACTGAAATCCATTTCTCAAAAGAGAAAACAGATTTTTTATATTCAATTTTGAAAATTTGACATGGGGCTAGACATTTTGTCAATTTCCCAGCTGCCCCTGGTCATGTGACTTGTGCCAGCACTTTAGGAGAGAAATGCTTTCTGGCAGGCTGCTGTTTTTCCTTCTCAATGTAACTAAATGTGTCTCAGTGAGACATGGGTTTTTACTATTGAGTGTTGTTCTTAGATCTACCAGGCAGCTGTTATCTTGTGTTAGGGAGCTGCTATCTGGTTACCTTCCCATTGTTCTGTTGTTTGGCTGCTGGGGGGGGGGGGGGGAGGGAGGGGGTGATATCACTCCAACTTGCAGTACAGCAGTAAAGAGTGATTGAAGTTTATCAGAGCACAAGTCACATGACTTGGGGCAGCTGGGAAACTGACAATATGTCTAGCCCCATGTCAGATTTCAAAATTGAATATAGAAAAATCTGTTTGCTCTTTTGAGAAATGAGAGAAGAATTCTGCTGGAGCAGCACTATTAACTGATTCATTTTGGAAAAAATTTTTTTTCCCATGACAGTATCCCTTTAAGTAGAAACAAATTTTTTTATAAATAAAAAATTATGTTACAGGTCCTTTAACTATGAGAGAGGACTAGGGATGCACCGAATTCACTATTTTGGATTTGGCCGAACCCCCGAATCCTTCACAAAAGATTCGGCCGAATACCGAACCGAATCCGAACCCTAATTTGCATATGTTAATTAGGGGTGGGAAGGGGAAAACATTTTTTACTTCCTTGTTTTGTGACAAAACGTCACACAATTTCCCTCCCCACCCCTAATTTGCATATGCATATTAGGTTTCGGATTCGGTTCAGCCAGGCAGAAGGATTCGGCCGAATCCGAATCCTGCTGAAAAAGGCCGAATCCTGGCTGAATCCCGAACCGAATCCTGGATTCGGTGCATCCCTAGAGAGGACAGCTGCAAATTCAGTAACACTTGAGCAACATGAATGCTGGGTTCAACATCGGTACATAAACGGCCCAACACTACTCTGTTCAGGTGATTTATCATGGACTTAATGTGGCCATAGACGCACCGATAATATCATACGTAACTAGTTTTCATACGATATTCGTTGCGCGTATGGTGGGAAAAGAGCCAACGGATATCGGCACAAGACTTGGACATCGGTTGGCTCGTCAATCGGCTGGACGGAAATTTTGATCGGACGCCTTTGAAGGGACCCAAACATGGGCCATTGTTAGTGCTGAATCATCAGATACAGGTAGAATTGTATTGTTTCTATATGTATATCTGACCATTCAGTTCTACACGCATGTATTGAAACCAACCATCTTTCTTGGAAACATCTTTTTTACAAGGGTCTGTAACTTTACTTCCATAGGTGAGCTGTAAATACATCACATCTGTACCGCAGCCTTCCAATATACTCTATTACAGAATTTATTATACAGCTGTCCTTTGCTATAGCAAGAAAATCCCTTGAATCACAATGGGGAAATATTCAATGTTCAAAATAATCAGTTTGCATCTGACATTTGGCCATGAACTGTCATATCCGGTGCCAAATTTAGTAATGGAAACTAAAATCTGCTGGATTTGCTTTAACTAACAATGTAGCAAGTGCTTATTTTTAGATTGTTTTTAAGACTTGGGATTCTCCTTTTCCTGCATTTAGATAATTCCTGAAAGAACTGGCCCGGCTCTCAAGGTAACAGATTGTAAAATAAAAAGCGGAGTCCCCTCTTTATCGCATCCCATGAAAACCTAGCGAGAGCTGCTGAACGTCACAGTAATCACAGCCATCAGCTTCGACATTATCCTTCTATTTTTGTATAACAGGAAAATGTTTTCAGATTTATTACCAGACATTTTCAAAATGAAATGAATAAATGTATATGACTCACCATCTGTGGAACAGTAATAATACAGTATGTACAGTAATAACATATAATACACAAAAGCCATGAATATCTTGTAAATTATATCCTTATAAACGGTGAGTTCTGATGTCATCAGTTATAAACGGTGAGTTCTGATGTCATCAGTTATAAACGGTGAGTTCTGATGTCATTTCTGTCACATGACTCACTGAAACTTGTGTATTATAATAAATAAAGTACCCCCTGTTGTAAAATATGCCTCGTGTTTTTATATGGTCATGAAACTCCTCGGTAACTTATAATATCCTTATATTTTACAAGAGGGGGTACTTTATTCACTATATCTGTGTCACATAAATATATATTTATATATATATATATATATATATATACGTGTGTGTTTGGCCTAAGGGAAGATTTAACAGCAGATAACTTTGTATCTGTTCTGCAGCTAATGCTCCCAGTTACAGGTCAATACTATTATATTTTATCAATAATTGCCCCTTTGCTGTCTTTTATAGCTTAACTAGTAGCAAAGATGAATGAAAAGTCATGGAAAATCATCAAACCAAATTTATAAGTAAAGCACAAAAAGTAAATAGGGATGGGGAGGAGTCTCACGGTTCACCACATTTTGGGAAAAAAGTAAAAAATAGAAAAAAAAAGTCTTTGTTTGTGGTGAATCATCTAAAAAAACAACTGAACTGGAAAAAGTGTTGTTTGGAAGGTGAACAACTCCTTTAACCAATCACTTTAATTAGTAAAATAACAGATCCTCTAACTGTTAGTCGCCCAGAGGCGACAAATCTCCTCTCCTTCGGGGCGACTATTCTCCCCAAACTGCCTCCTGCCGGCTAGAATGTAGATCGCTGGCGTGATGGCACCTGGAGCGATTCATTTCCGAAGTCGCCCGAAGTTTCCTCGAGAGGCAACTTCAGAAAACGAAGGGCATCCCGCCAGCGATTTAGATTCTAGCCGTCGGGAGGCAGTTCGGGGAGATAAGTCACCCCGAAGAAAAGGAGATTTGTCGCAGGGTGACTAATCTCCCCGAATCTGAGCGTGTACCCTAACCTATGTGCTTTCTAAAGGCCCCAAAATGGTGCCTTCCCACTTTTATTTTTTTTTTTATCCTGGTTTAAAGGAAAACTATACCCCCAAACAATGTAGGTCTCTATTAAAAGATACTGAGTAAAACAGCTCATGTGTAAAACCCTGCTTCATGTAAATGAACCATTATAATAATAATAATATACTTTTTTAGTAGTATGTGCCATTGGATAATCATAAATAGAAAATTGTCATTTTAAAAAATAAGGGCCGCCCCCTGGGATCGTAAGATTCACTGTGCACACATACAAACCACATGTTAGGTCACATGAGCCAATTAACAGACAGAGTTCTGCCTTTTGCTTCCTCACTTCTTCCTGTTACAGTTAGAGCTGCAGTATTTCTGGTCAGGTGATCTCTTCCTGTTACAGTTAGAGCTGCAGTATTTCTGGTCAGGTGATCTCTTCCTGTCACAGTTAGAGCTGCAGTATTTCTGGTCAGGTGATCTCTGAGGCAGCACAGATAGAGTCACGAAATGGTGGTTCAAGGCAAGAGATGTAAAAGGGCAATATTTATGTAAATATATATTCCAGTTTGGTAAGATTCTTTAATATGTCATTCAATTTGATATAAACTATCTGTTGCTTAAGTATTCATTTTGGGGGTATAGTTTTCCTTTAAAGAGATATCTTAGTGGTCAATGAGAATTGGCTTCAATTTAATCTTGTTTGCGTGGAGATTACATTAGAGAATTCGCTTGAGAAAAAAAAAATTTTGGTTTATGTTTTACTGTATCATTGTGATCCACCATAAGCTGCCCAAATGTTAAAGGGATAATGTCAGTTAATAGTGCTGCTCCAGCAGAATTCTGCACTGAAATCCATTTCTCAAAAGAGCAAACAGATTTTTTTTATATTAAATTTAGAAATCTGACATGGAGCTAGACATATTGTCAGTTTCCCAGCTGCCCCAAGTCATGTGACTTGTGCCTGCACTTTAGGATGGAAGTACTTTCTGGCAGGCTGTTATTTCTCCTACTTAAAGGGATACTGTCATGGAAAAAAACATTTTTCAAAATGAATCAGTTAATAGTGCTGTTCCAGCAGAATTCTGCACTGAAATCCATTTCTCAAAAGAGCAAACAGATTTTTTTATATTCAATTTTGAAATCTGACATGGGGCTAGACATATTGTCAATTTCCCAGCTGCCCCAAGTCATGTGACTTGTGCTCTGATAAACTTCAGTCACTCTTTATTGCTGTACTGCAAGTTGGAGTGATATCACCCCCTCCCTTTCACCCAGCAGAACAATGGGAAGGTAACCAGATAACAGCTCCCTAACACAAGATAAAAGCTGCCTGGTAGATCTAAGAACAGCACTCAATAGTAAAATCCAGGTCCCACTGAGACACATTCAGTTACATTGAGTAGGAGAAACAGCAGCTGCCAGAAAGCAGTTCCATCCTAAAGTGCTGGCTCTTTCTGAAATCACATGACCAGGCAAAATGACCCGAGATGCACCTACACACCAATATTACAACTAAATACACTTGCTGGTTCATTCTATGACTTGAAGTCCCTCTCCTTTAAAGAACATTATCACCAAAAAAATTTAATTTAATGTAATATAATGTACATTATATTACATTAAAATAATTACATTTTTTTGGTGATAATGTTCTTTAAAGGAGAGGGACTTCGGGGGGCGCATGCGTGCCATGACGTAGGACGGTTGCACGAACAGAGAGCTCCGGTCCAACGGGAGATATATTACCCGATCTTAGCCTCTATATTGCAAACTTTAGCTAATCGGGCAAGTATGAGCACCAAAGGAAAGCGTGTCGAGCTGGGGAAACGCCGAACTAAGGTCTCACCCGGCCCAATGTCTCCTTATTTCCAGAAATCGCCATCTCAGAAACAGCGTGTCCAAGATGGCGCCGGCGCCGGAGACTCTGACAATGGCGCACTTGCAGATATTTCCCCGTCTAGCTCTCCGGGACATAATGCTTCAATAGCTACCTCTTCTGGTCACTTTTCCACGGATACCGTAATTCTGCAGGCACAAGGCCCAGATCTGGTAACAGTACAGGTACTTGCGCAACAGCTTACAGATCTTCATGAACGGTTAACAAACTCGATTACAGCGAGTTTTCATCTGGCTCTTAAAGATATACAAGCAGATATATCTAATCTTGGGGACCGGACTGATCAACTTGAAAACAAGGTTGATGAGCTTATCACACGTTATAATCAAATGGAGGAGGAAAATCTCACACTACGTGATGAACTCCACTCCCTGCAGTCTCATGCGGAAGATCTGGAAAACAGATCCAGACGGCAAAACTTACGGATAAGAGGAGTTTCTGAAAACATTTCTCCTCAAGACATTAGGCCTTTTCTCCGCTCACTCTTTTCAACCATTAATCCGGATCTCCCGGTAGAAGCATGGCGGTTCGATAGGGCCCATAGAGCCTTAGGAGCCAGACCTCCCAACGTCACAACACCAAGGGACATTGTTGTATGTTTGCACTATTTTGAGAGTAAGGACAGCATTATAGCTAAAACCAGAAATTGCACACATGTGGACCATCAAGGCCAGAAAGTGCAGATTTTCAACGACGTCTCACCAATCACACTGAACAAAAGAAGGGAACTTCGCCCCACAACCCAAGCATTACGGGAACATAATATTCCTTATCGATGGGGCTTCCCATTCCGGCTGATTGTGATGAAGGGTAACCGCCAATATACGTTACAGGATCACACTCAAGGATCTAAATTTCTAAATGATCTTGGCTTGCATACATCGGATCCAAAAATACCGACTCCGGCTAAGATGGAGCTACAACCCACCCGACTTTCACCCATTTGGGAAAAGGTGAAGACCAATACTCATCGAACGACGCCCCCTAATGATGCACCCTGAGCATCTTCCTTTGGTATTATAGATTCTGGGAATAGATCTCTCCGGATACCGAGTCTCTGTTGATTTCCTTGCTTAGTTCTACTCTACTCATTGACACCTAGGACTCCCCCAACACAGATAAGGTTATCCTGTGGTCCCAATACCTGCCTGATTTGGCGGTAGAGCTGCGACTAACTGTATCTTTCCTTATTGGCTCCCCTCAGATGGGATACGACTTACAGAGCTTCTTTTATATAAGTATACTTTGTTTGTTTTTGTTTATTTTCTCTGGTTTGTTTTCTATGGTTTTTGGTCAGACATTTTATCCTTGGGGATGGTTTACCGGGATTTGTTTTATCTACCATACCTTATTTTCACTATTGCAATTGCTAAAGCCCATTATGGGTTTTTGGTTGGCTACTGGGCTTTGGGAAAACTGTTGGTATAATGGATGTTCAAAGAAGCTTATCCTACCAATAAGTCACCATGGTTAAATGTCTAACGTTAAATGTGAATGGTTTAAACAGTGTTATGAAACGTTATATGCTTAGAAGGGAGTTACACAGATTGCGACCTGATATTGCTATGATTCAAGAATCGCACTTTAGGACATCCGACAATAACCCATTCATAACTAATTTATATCCTAATGCTTATCAAGCAACCTCTAGCTCTAAAAAAGCAGGCCTTATCACCCTAATACATAGGAATTGTCCCTTTGAGGTTCAAGATATTCAGACAGATCCTAAAGGTCGCTATTTGATATTAGATGGCCTTTTGGAAGGCAAACCTCTCAGGCTAGCCAATATCTATTCCCCTAATAAGAATCAGCTGCGGTTCCTGAAAACCACCCTTCCTAAAATCAGAGGGGATTACCAATATCCTATTATTATTGGAGGGGACTACAATTTAGTTCTCTCGGAAAACAGGGACCGCTCACACCCCCCTCTTTCCAAGCACTATAAATCTCAATGTCAAAGATTTCGACAACTAATTCATAGACTAGATTTGAGGGATATCTGGAGGGTACATCACCCCAATGAGAGAGCCTTTTCCTTTTATTCAGCACGCCATCTGCTCTATTCCAGATTAGATTTTTTTTTGATTTCCAGGGACTTGTTAGCATATCCAGCCTCCTCAGATATCATCCCTATTTCATGGTCAGACCATCATGCAATTACTCTAGATGTTCATCTGGCCTCCCTGGTGCGGAAGTCTGCGCATTGGAGGTTAAATGAAGATCTATTGAATAACCCTCGTATTTGTGAGGATTTATCACAATTAATCTTAGACTACTTTAGAGAAAATGGTCACTCAGTCAATAAGATCTCAACTTTATGGGAAGCTCATAAAGCAGTACTGAGGGGAAAACTTATAGCTATAGCAGCAGCTCGGAAAAAAGCTAAATCACATACCAGGACTTCTTTACTACACAAATTGAATCATTTAGAACACAAAGCTTATTGTACTCCAACTGCTGAAATTCGTAGGGAGATTCTAGGGGTTCGAAGAGAGCTTAGTTTACTTGCCTCAGGGGACATTTCGAAAGCGTTAAAGTGGACTAAGCAAAAATATTACGAAAGAGGGGATAAACCACACTCTTTATTAGCTAAGAAATTGAGAGAACAGATTGCACACTCCGCCATAGTCTCCATAGGCAAATCAAATGGAGAAAGAACGTTCTCCCCAAAAGGGATTGCCTTGGCATTTGAGGAATATTACACCTCACTTTATAATCTTCCTTCTGCTCAATTTCCATTAGGCACTAGCGTTCCAGTTCTCAGACAATCCTTTTTGACAGACAACGTTCACTCAGTTCTCACGCCAATAGAGCTTGGAACTCTTAACAAGCCAATCACTGAGGAGGAAGTTAAGAGCACAATTAAGTCTCTCCCTCCTTCAAAGGCGCCTGGCCCCGATGGCTACTCATATGCCTATTATAAAAAATTTTGCGAACTATTGATCCCTCATTTGACTAAGCTTTTTAACTCTTTTATGACAGACCAACCCATTCCTCAGTCCATGCTGTCTTCTTACATCACCCTACTACATAAAGAGGGTAAGGACCCTGGCCTCTGTGGTAGCTACAGGCCTATAGCCCTTTTGAATTCAGACCTTAAGATCTTTACTAAACTCTTGGCTAACAGGTTGGGACCCCTCATGCCCAGACTCATAAACTCAGATCAAGTTGGTTTTATACATGGTAGGCAAGCAGGCGATAATACTCGTAGAGCAATTGATTTAATAGATGCTGTGAACAAAACCAAAACACCAACATTATTGCTTAGCCTAGATGCCGAAAAGGCTTTTGATCGCCTCAATTGGGATTTTATGTTTAACTTACTAGAGCACATGGGCATGGGGGGCCCCTTTCTTAAAGCTATCCAATGTTTATATTCGTTTCCAGCGGCCACACTTAAATTACCGGAAGCATCTCATAAACAGATCCCTATTCGCAATGGGACTAGGCAGGGGTGTCCCTTGTCGCCGCTGTTGTATGCCTTGAGCATTGAACCTTTGGCCTCGGCCATTAGAAATCATACAGATATAACTGGGCCTGTCATCCAACAACAGGAGTTTGTTATCTCCCTATTCGCGGATGACATCCTCCTTACCCTGACAAACCCAGTTGTCTCCTTGCCTAACCTACATAAACTTCTAGTACAGTACGGCCAACTTTCGGGATATAAATTAAACATAGATAAAACAGAAGCGCTCCCATTGAATATACCCAGACCGATCAAAGAGGCCTTAGAAGATGCATTTCCGTACAAATGGAAAACTCACTCCTTAAAATATTTAGGTGTTCACCTAACTAAAACATATAGCCAATTGTATCAGAGTAACTTTCCCCCATTGATACAAACGATCAAGGCTTCCCTCCTTAAGTGGAATTCATATACTATATCATGGTTGGGTCGCATAACAGTGATCAAGATGTCGATACTTCCCAAGCTCTTGTACTTGTTTGAGACCCTTCCGATAGCGATTCCCCGTTTAGTTCTTAGAGACCTTCAGACGTCTCTGTTTAAGTTTATATGGGGCAAACGCAGACATAGATTAGCTGGTACACTTATGACCACTAGTAAATCACAAGGGGGTCTTTCGGTTCCATCCTTGAGGGCTTATTATGAGGCATCTCACTTAAGACATATTCCTGGGTGGACCACATACAATCACACGAGTAAATGGTCATATACAGAGGCACTATGGATTACTCCAATACATCCTGGCTCACTTCTCTGGGTCCCAAGGGATAGAAAACTTGGTCCACTTCTCTCTCCAATGTCATTTACTTTGAGGATATGGAAGTTATGCAAAGCGAAATATCGTCTAGCCAACCCCCATTCACTGGTCACCCCTTTCTTAGGGAATGCAGCTTTCCCTCCTGGTCTTTCGATGCACTTTAGAAACTACTGGGGTGCACAGGACCTATTCAGAACCTATGATTTTTTAAATCCCCTAACTCTCAAGCAACGAACTCTTGAGGAAATTCAGACTAAGTTCTCTATCCCACCAAATAGGATGTATGAATTGGTACAAATACTTTATTTCATTGGCCGAGGCCTTCCTCGAGGCACATCATCTCCTTCCCTAACCCAATTTGAGAGGTTATGCTTAAAAGGTCTACCTAGGAAAGCCTTGATCTCTTCATTATACAATAATATTATGACTATTTCAGCCAATCCTTTCCCCAAGCACTCTTATATGTTAAAATGGGAGGATATTACTTCCGATCCACTCACTATAGAGGATTGGACCGAAATCTGGGAAAATGCAAAAAGGAGTGCAACATGTGTCAGACAGAAAGAAAGCATCTATAAATCATTGTTCTTTTGGTACGACACTCCAGCTAAGCTTAGCCGTATTTTTCCAGGCACTTCCCCGTTGTGTTGGAGAGGCTGTGGCCTTAGAGGAACGCAGCAACATATAATGTGGGAGTGCCCCAAATTAACATCATTATGGCACAAAGTAGAGGAGCTACTAACGAATGTTCTGTCTAAAAACATCCATCTCGACATCTATACTACTTTGGTGGGTAGGCCATTTCCAGATATCACTCTTGCAGAACAAAGACTTATAAATTTTATTCTAACTGCCACCAGGCTGGCTATTACAGCCCTTTGGAAATTGGCCTCCCCCCCAAAAATAGAGGATGTTATTTATAGGGTGAGGGATATGAGAGAGATGGAATTCATGACGGCCAACATTAGGGGTAATAGATGTAAATGGGAGAAAGTGTGGTCAAAATGGGATATATACATTGTCAGACTTTCTGAAACAAGGGTCTAAACTCAAATAGTTGGAATCATACCTGGATTGGATTGGTTCTTTGACATCTCCCCCCGCTCTATCCCACCATTGCACAATTTGTCATGCAACATTTGGTGGATTGTCAGTTAACTTGAGGATATGTTGGAATTGCTTATATTCCCCACCTTCTACTAGTCAGTGTATGATTCCTTATTCTAAAAGAAAAATGGATAATTTATCCTTTTGCTTCTGAATGTAACTTACCTACTTGAATTATACTAAATTGTTATACAATGTTCATTTTCAATGAGTATTGTTTGTATAACTATGATATGTATGCATCTTTTTCCAATAAAATTTTAAGTTATAAAAAAAAAGGAGAGGGACTTCAAGTCATAGAATCCATCACTTCAAGCATGGAACAAGGTGAAGGAAGTAGGGAGGCACCGAATGTCCTGTTTTGGAGTTGGCCGAACCCCTGAATCCTTTGCGAAAGAGTCGGCTGAATACTGAATTTGCATATGCAGGAATGGGAAAACGTTTTTTACTTCCTTGTTCAAAAAGTCACAAAATGTATCTCCCCGCCCTAATATGCAGATTAGGATTCGGATTCAGTTCGGCCTCGGCTGGGCAGAAAGATTTTGCCGAATCCTGCTGTAAAAAGGCCGAATCCCGAACCGAATCCTGGGTTTGGTGCATCCCTAGAAGGAAGGGAATGACCCAGTCAACCTAATAGTTGCCACAAGTCATAGGCAGAATATCATGGGTTTCTCTCATCCTGAGGAATCAGGAAAAAAAATACTTCTATATATATATATAGGTTTTTGCTTATTTACACAGATGTGCCACGATAAAGATAAACTGTAAGATACTATCAAAGAAAAAACAAATATCGAGTTTCTCTTATCTGTCGGCACTAACCCAGAACTGGCCTAGAGGCAACTATAGCATTTCCTTCTTAGTATTTCTGGCCAAGAAAAAGTACATTTTAGAGACTGCTAAACCCAAGCAGTTCAACTCAAAGTGTTTTTAACTGAACTGCATGTGTTCTGTCAATAATTTAACCTTGTAATGGGAATATTTATATATATATGGTAAAATGATACATGCATTTAGGGGCAGATTTACCAAGGGTCGAATATTGAGGGTTAATTAACCCTCGATATTCGACTAGGAATTGAAATCCTTCGACTTCGAATATCGAAGTCGAAGGATTTAGCGAAGAAAATTCGATCGAACGATTATTCATTCGATCGAACGATTAAATCCTTCGAATCAAACGATTCGAAGGATTTTAATCCAACGATCGAAGGAATATCCTTCGATCAAAAAAACTTAGGCAAGCCTATAGGGACCTTCCCCATAGGCTAACATTGACTTCGGTAGCTTTTATCTGCCGAACTAGGGGGTCGAAGTTTTTTTTAAAGAGACAGTACTTCGACTATCGAATGGTCGAACGATTTTTAGTTCGAATCATTCGATAGTCGTAGTCGAAGGTCGAAGTAGCCCATTTGATGGTCGAAGTAGCCCAAAAAACACTTCGAAATTCGAAGTTTTTTTAATTCGAATCCTTCACTCGAATTTAGTAAATCTGCCCCTTAAACTACTTATCAACATAAGGCAATAATATGAATTCCTATTCCAGCAGCCGTGTGCCTGCAAGCTGGTATTTTTAAAAAGAATTCTGGCTCTGCCCTTAAAAATAAATACATCTGTTAGCAACTACTATGCACTAACTCTTAGAAAATATTTGCCCTTTTGTGTAGAAGTATGTGGTGACATCCTCATAGATACTTAGGATAAAGTTTTCTGTTTCCCAAAATAAGCAAAAATTTGTTAAAAAAGCACAAAAATATTTATGAGAGACAATTAAGCCTACCGCGTTTTCGTGACTAAAGGGGCACTTTCTCATAGGCTGTGTCCCATTAGGTACGAAACGCATTAGGATTAATTGTCTCTCATGTTGTAATAAGGGCAGAGACACACGTAGAGATTCAGTCACCTGGCGACTAATCGCCTCTTCTTCGGGCGACTAATCTCCCCGTAATGCCTTCCCGTCGGCTGGAATTGAAATCGCCGGTGAGATGGCACTCGGAGCACATCGTTTTCCTGAAGCCGCTCGAAGTTGCCTTACGAGGCATTGCGGGGAGATTAGTTGCCCGAAGAAGAATTGATTTGTCGATGGGCGACTAATAGGGATGGGCGAATTTTTTCGCCTCGTTTCGCTGAAAAAATGACGCCCATAGACTTGTATGGTGGTGTGCGTTAAAAAAAAAAAAAGACGCACGTCAAAACAGTTTCGCTGCGCGACAAAATTTTTTTGACGCCCATAGACTTTAATGGGCGTCTGCGACATTTCGCCGGCGGCGAATTTTTGGCGAAACGGGTCAAATTCGCCCATCCCTAGCGACTAATCTCTCCAAATCTCCACGTGTGTCTCTGCTCTAAATGTTATTGTGTTTGTCACTATTTTTGCTTATTTTTTGGGGGGACCCATTTGTTGGCCAGACCAGGCAGTGCAGAAGGCGGAATCTCCCCTCCAGTTCTAATGATTCAAATCAACCTCTGAGGCAGTAGCTTTAATCCCTTCACATTTTAAAATGTAACAAACTGCCCCCCGCCGGCAAGAAAGTAAATTGCTGGCGGGATGGCGATTGGAGCGGTTCGTTTTCCGAAGTCGCCCGAAGTTGTCTCGCGTGCCATCCCGCCGGCGATTTACATTCTTCGGAAATTTTTTTATTCCTCGTCTTTCTATCGAGGCCTCTCCTATTCATATTGCAAAAAGAGTCTGACAGATGCAAGCGGCAGTTTCAAATGTCAGCAAGTTTCTATGAGATCTGTAGCTGAGTGATTCTCGCTACACTTTGCCCCATGAGCTGACATCTATCAGGTGACATATAAGAGAAGAGACCAGTCGTACATCAGTAACTCAAGCAGTAATGACTGAGTGACTGTTAATTAATCAAAGACAATAACCAGCACCTTCGTAACAGTCACTGCCCTTTAATAGAAAACGCCAGTCTTTTTCCAACCAGTGCTGTTTTTATAGATGGTATAATTATAATTATTTCTGAAATCTGCACCCCCTTATAATTAGTATCAGCCAATCAACAGCGGGGCAAAGCCATTCACCGACCCTTCTCCAATTAGTCACTTTCCAAGCAGTGAGTAACCAGTCCGACCCTCTGCAGAACAAACATGTTCCTCCCCATTGTTCCTAAACAGCAGGAATCAGTAAGTAACCAATCAGAGCCCCTTATAAAGTGGGTGCCAGTCACCAATTAGTTCCCCTTTGTAGAAGGTGCCACTTACCAAGCAGTTCACCTCTAACTGGGGCCACTCACTAAGCGCTGCCTCTTTAAAGCAAGTTCTAATTACTCACTAATTAGTATCCGTTTATTGCAAGTACCAGTTAGAGCCCCTATAAATCAATCAGTGTAATTGTAATACAGATAAATTGCTCACAATCCAGAACTTCTCTGATACTGATCCTTTCCATTGTGTTTCAGTGTAACACATGTACCAGCCCCTCTCCAATCATTTCCCCTTTAAATGAAGTGCCAGTCGCTCTCGTCCTACACTCCCAGTACAGAGAGAACCAGCTCCAATCAGAACCTCCTCTCACTATTAAAGGGATCCTGTCATGGGAAAACATGTTTTTTTCAAAACACATCAGTTAATAGTGTTACTCCAGCAGAATTCTGCACTGAAATCCATTTCTCAAAAGAGCAAACTGATTTTTTTATATTCAATTTTGAAATCTGACATGGGGCTAGACATTTTGTCAATTTCCCAGCTGCCCCTGGTCATGTGACTTGTGCCTGCACTTTAGGAGAGAAATGCTTTCTGGCAGGCTGTTGTTTTTCCTTCTCAATGTAACTGAATGTGTCTCAGTGGGACATGGGTTTTTACTATTGAGTGTTGTTCTTAGATCTACCAGGCAGCTGTTATCTTGTGTTAGGGAGCTGCTATCTGGTTACCTTCCATTGTTCTGTTAGGTTGCTGGGAGGGGGTGATATCACTCCAACTTGAAGAACAGCAGTAAAGAGTGACTGAAGTTTATCAGAGCACAAATCACATGACTGGGGGCACCTGGGAAACAGACAATATGTCTAGCCCCATGTCAGATTTCAAAATGAAATATAAAAAAATCTGTTTGCTCTTTTGAGAAATGGATTTCAGTGCAGAATTCTGCTGGAGCAGCACTATTAACTCATGCATTTTGGAAAAAAAAAATTCCCATGACAGTATCCCTTTAAGTATAATGATCAGTCTCCTGTAGAGGTAAGTGGGCAGTAAAAAGCAGTAAGTAAGTTAGTAGCACTAAGTAACAGTAATTAGTAGTAAGTAGCAGTAAGTATTAGTAAGTTAGTAACAGTAAGTAACTGTAAGTTTTAGCAGTAAGTAACAGTAAGTAGTAGTAAGTTAGTAGCAGGTAGTAAAAGTAAGTAGCGGTAAGTAACAGTAAGTAAGTTAGTAGCCGTAATTAACAGTAATTTGTAGTAAGTAGCAGTAAGTATTAGTAAGTTAGTAGCAGTAAGTAACTGTAAGTAAGTAACAGTAAGTAGTAGTAAGTTAGTAGCAGTTAGTAACAGTAAGCAGCAGTAAGTAATTAACTGTAAGTAGTAGTAGTAGTAGTAAGTAGTAAGTAAGCAGTAAGTAGTAACAGGTAGTAAGTAAGTAGTAGCATTGAGTAACTAAGTAGTAGTAAGTAGTAGTAGTAGAAAGCAGTAAGTATGAGGTGGGAGGGAGGAGGTAAGTACTGACCAGACTGTTCTCCTCGCTGTGCTGCTCTAAGTCCACATGTCCTTGGCTCTTACTCTCAGAGTCGCTCAGCAGATCATCCTCCGAGTCTTCCAGTGCAGAAGAGGAGCCGGTGGAGGAGAGGGAAGTGCTGGAGACAGAGAGCCGGCGGCCGGTCAGTTTCAGTAACCCTCCTCCTCCTCCTCCTCCTCCTTCTCCTTCTTCTCCCCTCACTCCATCCCAGCCGGGCAGGTCACACAGCGGCGCTTTAGGACTGGGAGGCGGCGGCGGCTCCTCGGAACTGGTGACCAGTAAGTGCGGAATAACGTGGGGCTCCCAGCTCCCCATCCGCGGCTCCTCCACAACCTCCCCGTTACTCCTGTGCCAACTCCCGCTGCCCATCCTCCTCTTCCTCGGCTCCCGGCTCTGTCCGTTCCACTGCGCCGAGCACCGAGCTTCAAAGATCAGTCGCAACTCGCCAACGCTCAGGCGCTTCCTCCCGCTGCCACAATTTGTACCAACACCGGACACCCCTGTAACCCCCGCGTGGTTCATTCCGCTCTCGCTAGAAACTTCCCTAGGAATCATCCAAAACACAAAGCTGCGGGGGGTAAGTGATGCCTGGGGAAGACATAGAGCAGCTTGTGTCAGTCACTTACAGACAAGTCTCTTGTTATCTCTGTCACTCACTTCCTCCTTTGTCAACCTCTGCTGGGACGTGAGTGTGTGTGGGAGGGTCGCCTTTGTTTTCTTTCACATTCTCATTCACTTGACTTTTTCCACCAGAGCTTTTGCCAATTATTTTTACTGCTCTATGAGTAACTTTTACAACTGTCAGACCAATGGCATAAATGGCACTTTATAACTTATATCACATGTTAAGAATTAAGAGCTAGTGACGGGCGAAAACATTTGCCAGACGCTGATTCACGGCAAATTTCGGTATTTCGCCGGAAGCAAATAAATTTGCGCAACTGCAACGAAATTTCACCAGCGTCAAAAATTTTTGGACGCATGTCGGAAAAGTCGCTTGTCAACATTATTCGGACACCCATTGACTTTAACACAAGCATCAAAATTGACGCGTGCAGCAAAATTCACATTTTGCTAATTTCATGGAAAATTCACAAATTTTTCAGCAAATTGAAACTGGGCTAATTTATTCATCACGCATGAATTCACGGTGAATTTTCGCATTTTCCAACCTGGGAATTTTTTTTTTTCGTGAAACCTCTGCAAAAAATCGCCAAAAAGTTTACCGTGAATCAGCGTCTGCTAAATTTATTCGCCCATCACTAGTTATTACTTATTAACGTATTATATAACCAATAAAGTGCCATTCATGCCATTGGTCTGACAGTTGTAAAACTTGTTCATAGAGCAGTAAAAATAATTTGAAAAATCTCTGGTGGAAAAAGTCAACTCTGTTTAAACTGAAAAAATAAAATGTGAAAAAAAGAGCAAAGAAATTCGCAAATTTTTCGGCAAAGTGAAACTGGAGAAATTCGCCCATCACTGTTATTAACGTCAATTACTGCTTACCCATATGAGCTTACTAGTAACATTATATTATTCCCTATATTATTTATAGTATATAGTGATGGGCGGATTTATTCATCACGCATGAATTTACAGCAAATTTTCACCAAATTTTCGCCAATGAAAAAATTCGCTGTCAGTGTGTCATGCAAGAGGTAGTGATGGGTGAATTTCTCCTGTTTTGCTTTGCTGAAAAATTCACAAATTTCCCGGAAAACAACGAAAAATTTGTGAAACTTGACGCCCGCATGAATTTTGAACGCGCGTTCGAAAAGTCGCTTTCATCAAAAACTCGCAGACGAAAAAATGCGCTGTGTTTGCTGTCAGTGTGTGTTGTGCAAGAGGTTTATGACTAGTGATGGCCATTTCTCTCTTGTTTGCTTTGCCGAAAAATTCTCGAATTTGCCGCGAAACAACGAAAAATGTATGAAACGTGAAAATTGACGCCCATGTCAATTTTGGACTTGCGTTCGAAAAGTCGCTCGCGTCAAGAGGTTTATGACTAGAGGTCATAAACCTAGTGAGGGGCTAATTTCTCCCGTTTGCTTCACCGAAAACGTCATGAATTACCCGCGAAACAACGAAAAATTAGTGAAACTTGAAAACTGATGCCCGCGTCAATGTTGGACACGCGTCGGAAAAGTCACTCGAGTCAATTTTGATGCTGGTGTTAAAGTCAATGTGTGTAAAGTATGGGGAATATTGTTGACGCACGGCCATTTTGACGCAAGCTACTTTTCAGACGCATGTCCAAAATTTTATGACGCCGGCGAATTTTCGTGGGAGTTTTGCAAATGTATTCGCCGGTCAGCAAAACTCGGAAATTTGACGCAAATTTGTGCCAGGCAAATTTATTCGCCCATCACTATTTTATTTTTATATCCATCATAACATTGTCTTTGAATGTTATTTATAACTTTGCCATAAAATTATTTGCCAGATGCTTTTACCTTTCGTGCCCCCCATGTTCCTCTACCAGGGTCGGACTGGGCCTGCGGAGCACCGGGAAAAAACCCGGTGGGCCCCGCCAGCCCACAATTTTCTGATTTCACGCTTTTCCCATAAATTTTTCGTGAGAAATTTGCCCATCACTATAAATATGTAGAAATACTATGTACAATAATCTACACAAGTAATGAGTATCGTTTTGCTTTGTGATGTCATTCATTATAATTCATTATAATCATTATTTTTAGAAACATTATATTGTTTGTGCCACTGAAACATGTGTATTATATAATAATCTATCCCTTCTTGTAAAAAATGAGGATATCTTTGTTCCTTTATATAGTCATGGATAGGGAGGCACCGAATCCACTATTTTGGATTCGGCCGAACTCCTGAATCCTTTGTGAAAGATTCGGCCAAATGCCGAACCGAATCCGAACCCTAATTTGCATATGTAAATAAGGGATGGGAAGGGGATTTTTTTTTTACTTCCTTGTTTTGTGACAAAAAGTCACGCGATTTCCCTCCCACCCCTAATTTGCATATGCAAATTAGGATTCATTCGCCTGGCAGAAGGATTCGGCCGAATCCGAATCCTGCTGAAAAAAGCCGAATCCTGGATTCAGTGCATCCCTAGTCATGGAACTCCTTATATTTTACAGGAAAGTGCACATTATGGGGGTTATTTATTAAAGTCCAATTTTTTCTGGTTGGACTTTTAAAGGGGAAAAACCATCATTTTTCCATAGAAAAAGAAAACTCAAATTTGTCAAACCCGATGGTGTGAATAAAAAAGTTCTCCAACTCAGACCTGCCGAGCTCATGTAAAAGTCAATGGCAGATTTCCCCTTTATATCCTGATCTGAGCTGGGTTTCGTCCATTAATCGAAGAGGTTATTACATTTTGGGCGAAAAAGCCGTAAAATTCGCAGGTTTCTGTGACAAAGCCGGAAAAATCGTAATATTCAGATTTTTTCAGGATTTTATAAAAAATTTTCCCACACAAGAGATTTTCAGAAAAATGTATTGATAAATAGGGAGGAAAAGTCAGTGCAAATTTGGTCTAGTAGTTTTTAGAAAATAGTGAGAAATAGTGAGGATTTTGATAAATAGCCCCCTAAAAATATATGTATACACACATTAAGGGGGTTATTTACTAAACTCCGAAAGCAAAAATCCTTAACTTTTTTGGAATTTATTAAACCCCAAGGATGGAAAAGTCTGAATCTGAAAATCCGGCATCTCAGACCTGTTGAGGTTGCATATAAGTCAATGGGAGAAGTCCCAATGATTTTTTGATGTGCGGTGGGTTTCGTGCAATACCCCGAATTTTCGGAGTTTTCGGGCAAAAAAATTGGGTGAAAAAACCCGAAAAAAATCACGAAAATCTGACTTTTCCTGCAAAGCAAATTTTCGGGAAAATGTAATAATAAATAAGTGTAAAAAAACCCGAGCAGATTTGATCTGAGTTTGTAGCAGAAATTGTTGAGATAAAATCTGACTTTGATAAATAACCCCCTAAATATAAATATATATTCATCATCCAGGTAAAGGAATTAACACCTGCCTCAATGATATTCAAGGTACCATTGTGAATGGATGCTGGTAACTGTATTACACTTAAAGGGCACCTATCGCCATTATATATATGTATATGTATATATATATATAGTGTCTGCATTTAAACCTTACTAACAAATTGGGTATATTTTGACTTTAATTGCTGAATTATTTGCCCTCATTCCTAAATGACACAGCTACTGTATGTATTTCGCACTAACGATCCATGAAAATAATATATATTTTTGATATACTCTGTATTTAGATCCTTATCCTTGTGAATTTTTTTTTGCCATGTGCAGAATAATTTAAAACATGTAAAGCCTTTTCGTGAATTGTTAAATGTGAAAAATTGAAAATTCACTTTGTAGCACCACGTTTCCCTCCCACATGGCTGACATTATTACTCCCAATGGCAGTGTGGAGGTGGAATGATTCACTGAAATGTATGACATTCCAACTCCATAATGTTACAGACCAAGAAAAAAAAGCGTTCATTGCAGTGGAGCTGATGGTGAGAAAGTGTCCTTTTGTTAAGTCATTTAAAGGGCATGTAAAGGCAAAAAAAAAAATCCCATTTTTACTTTTTTTTTTAATAGAAAAGAAATCTCTAATATACTTTGATTAAAAATGTGTACTGTTTTTATAAGAAACTTGACTGTATGCAGGGAAATTCTCCCTTCATTTACTGCTGTGGATAGGAATTGTCAGACGGTCCCTAACTGCTCTGCAGGGAAACAATCATATTTATGTACAGCAGAGGGAGCCTCCGCCTTACTTCCCCGCCATGCAGAAGCAGCTTTGTTTGTTTCCCTGTAGAGCAGTCGGCGACTGTGTAGAGATTTGTATTGGATTTTATTTTTGCCTTTACATCCCCTTTACTGTTTCCAACTCCAGCTGCAGGGACAAAAATCCTGGAGCCAGATTTAAAGATAAACTGAGATTCTATTTGGAGGATTATTTTGCTGCAGCCACTGGTTCTGCAGAGTTGGAGAAAGTTTGTATTAAACAATACAAAAACTATAAAATCCACATTAGATTACATGACAACACAGGACCCAGTGCAGTCTGTATATTCTGATTATTAATCAGTCTTGCTGTATCGGCTTCTGGAAGATATTATTTGACTTATGCTGTTTTGATCATTTATGACGATCCCTAAGCAGCCCAGATCACACTGAGCATGTGCACAGTCTTGGTCTTGCAAAGATGTTTAACAAAGTTACAAGATGGTGACCCCCTGTGGCCAACTTTGAAAACATAAATCATTTGTTTGATTAGGCTTGTGGTGCAGTAAGTTCATGTTTATGTTTAGTATACAAAATACAGCATTTCTAGCCTTATTCTATTTTACACTTTACTTCCCCTTTAAACGATCCTTAGAGGCTGTGTAAAATGCCCTGTTCACTCAATAGCCACACAAATTGCAGTGCTGATGTGGGACATGTGGCCCCTGATAAATTTAGCATTTCAGCACTGTATGATTAAATACTATATACAAATATTTATATATTATCTGCTCAGTCTGTCATTTGCATATCAGCGTTATATTACGGTGATATCTTGTATCTTATGCTTTATCCATATTCCCAGTGACAAAGCATATATTTTATATTTTATACTTACTCTATAAACAATTCATAGTCCATGTATAGGGGCAGATTTACATAGGGTCGGATATCGAGGGTTAATTAAGCCTCGATATTCGACTGCCGAATGTAAATCCTTCGACTTCGAATATCGAAGTCAAAGGATTTAGTGCTATTCCTACGATCGAACGATCGAAGGAATAATCGTTCCTTCGAATCGAACGATTTTAATCCGACGATCGAAGGATTTTCCTTCGATCAGTAAATTGTTAGGAAGCCTATGGGGACCTTCCCCATAGGCTAACATTGGCCTCGGTAGGTTTTAGGTGGAGAACTAGGGGGTCGAAGTATTTTTTAAAGAGACAGTACTTCGACTATCAAATGGTCAAATAGTCGAACGATTTTTAGATCGATTCGTAGTCGAAGGTCGAAGTAGCCATATTTGACCATTCAAAGTATTTTTTCTTCTATTCCTTCACTTGAGCTAAGTAAATGGGCCACTAGTGTCTCACCAACATGTGCCTCTAACATGTTCTACAAGTTCTTTTGAATTCAGTCAATGCTCATTTTTTTCAGCATTGACACATCTTTCTTGAGAAATTCTTGCAAAAGAATAGTTACATAACTGATACTTGTATGTAATATTGAAGAATATCGTAACCACAAAACATTACTAAAAATAAACTGAAATGCAGGATAAACCTAATGGCAGTACCAGGATTAGGGTCTATTCTATTCATCACTTTCCTCTTTGGAGCAACATATTAAAAGGGGTAGTTTACCTTTAAATTAACGTTTCGTATATATGAGACAGTTTTATTTTGAAGCAATTAGCTATTGGTCAATCATTTTTTGTTTTTAGGGTTTTTTAACGATTTAGCTTTTGTTTCAAGAGCTCTCCAGATTGGAATGTCAGCAGTAGGGTCCAATTTACCTTAGTAATCAGGCAGTGGCTTGAATGAGAAACTGATGTATAAAACTGTAGGTAGACTGAATAGAAAGAGAAGTAGAAAAAAGAAGTATTACCAATACATATATAGGCTAACAGAGCAATAATTGTTGGTTGCTATGGTCAGTGACATTGATTTGCAAGCTGGAAAGATGTAGAAAAGGAAGTAGAATAATTATAGCTATTTATTTATTTATTGAGGAAAAAGATCCTTCTTACAGAACAGTTTCAGCTCAGGAAAGTTGGTTGGCTTCCTCGTGTGAGCTCAGGTTCTTCAGGTTCTTCAGGTTCTTCTACAACATTACCATTAAAGTTTTTGACTTGGCCATTCCAAAGAATTAACTTTCTTCTGCTTTAACCATCCTAGGTAGATTGACTTTCTCTTGAGCTTCAGTTCATAAAATGAAATCAATTAACTAATTGTGTAACTAATTGTGTAACCCTTATATAAATGTTCTTAGTAGAGAGACAAACTTTGTCCTCGGCAGAATATTGAGGAGGGGATTCGCGTTTCTTGTCAGGATACGTCTTTTGTGATAAAGAACTGTTTTCAAAATTTGCCTTAGTGGAAATCCAAATTGCAAACATATGGGCTATTTGAACATTGGCTGCTGGATAGAAGGAAATCCTGGGGAAAGGCTTGGGGATGTTGACCATAGACATATAAAAAGGACGAACAGTGAAAAGTGTGAGGTATTGTTATGAGCAATTTCTGCCCATGGGAGAAGATCAGGCCAGTCATCTTCATAGTGCGATACATGGAATCTAAGAAACTAATCAAGAGCTTGGTTTACCTGTTCTGCAGCCCCATTTGACTTGGGATGATAGGCGGAGGAAAATTGAAATGAGATGCCAAGGGGTGAAGTTCCCCTTTAGAAGCTTTTGCCTTTGAGACAAGATGGCTCCAGCTCCAATGCCTGATGCATCCATTTCAATAAAGAAGAGTTGGTGAGGGTCTGGATGTCTGAGGACTGGTGCCAAAGCAAAAGATTTTTCAAAGATTCAAAGGCTTCTAGGGTTTGTGGAGGTCAACTACTAGGCTTTCTGCTTTAAGGGCCAAAATTGGAGCTATATGAGAAGAGAACCCTTTGATAAACTCACTATAATAGTCAATAAATCTCTGTCTGGCCTTGGTGCAGGTAGAAAGAGGCTATTCCTCAATTGCATAGACTTGACAGGATCCATTTCAATTTCTCTTGCGAAATTATGTAGTTGAGAAAAAAAAAGCTTAGAGGTTTCAATTTTTTTCAGCTTAGCATACAAGGAATTCTTCCTTAGATGAGAAAGCACTTCCTTTATCTGGGTTCTATGGCTGGCCAAGTCCTTAGAAAAAACAAGAATATAGTCCCAGAAGATCCCTCAAAATGTTGTTTGAAATTTTGAAGCTGGGGCATTATAGAGGACGAAAAGCATTGCTAAGTACTCGTAGTGCCCATCTCGGGTGTTAAATGCTGTCTTCCATTCATCACCCTTACAATTCTGGATTGAGTTGTAGGCCCCACGGAAGTCAACTTTAGTGAAGATCTTAGCCCCTCTGAGCTAATCAAAAAGTTAGCATATGAGGAGTAGAGGATAGCCAAAGGAAGGAGAGGCTATCACAGCTGGTGGATTTCCAGTGACTGGAGGAGTAGTAGGCTTTTTGACAAAGAAGGACCTCAGGGACTTGCCCTATGTGAGCCTGCTGAACTTCATAGGTCTCCATACGAGTTGCCATGTCGCAAATAGTCTTGTCCATTTCCAAAATATACTGTTAGAGCCAGACAGCCATAGAAGATACAATATGAGTCAGGACCAAGGAGGAAGCTGTTTGCAGAAAGTCCAGTTTGCTGTATCAAAATGGTTTAAGAATGTTCGTTCATATACAAGGAAAAGGTCAGGGCAGGCAGCGAGAATCATAGTCAAGAACAAACTTGTAATTCAGGAACTGAATAATCAATCAGGAAAAGTAATTATGGGCACCCAGGAACTTTGTGAAGAAAGACCTATATTTGGGCAGTGAACCCAGGGATGCCACAGTGGGTCATGGCTGCAGCCATCTTGAATGCGGCGCCAAAGAGGAGAGGAGCACTATTGGGCACTCCTTAAAGCAACATTATCATAATGTTGTGTCTCACATATTTTTGTCTTCTGTCAACCACAATTGGCCAGTGTTTCCAACTATTTCTATACTTATGGTTGCTGAAACCATGTTAATTACTACAGATTATTCTTCTCTACAATAGGTAAAACAAAATAGATGACTTGATTATTATCTTATGTGAAAACCCAAGGGTGCCCTTTTCTTGAAGGAAAACATAACTGGGGCCCTGTCCTTCCTGCTAACAAGGGGTTAGTTACAAAGGGTGTTCAGCCATAAGGACAGAGATTATGGGAGGTTGCAAAGTGATGGCCAACGAGGTTTGGAGATATTTCCCCTATAAGGTTACAAGGCACATAGAACTGGACAGAAGGAATGTTCCCCTGGCTGTTTACTATTTAACTAACACTGAGCCTCAAACTAAAATGTTTGGAAGGGGTGGGCAGGACACATAATTCCATTACAATCACATTAAACCTTGTTTTTCTGAAGGTTGTATATCCCCTAAAGGAGGTACTTATATGGAAGCCGTGTTTGAGAGCCAGAAGGCTATCTATCTGAGCAAACAGAGGGCCAAAGGGCAATGTGATTACTTCAGCAATGCCCTGAACATATTTGTTTCACTGGAAAATGCACAGGCTCTAGGCTCACAAGGGAAAGTTTATATGTGTTTTGCAGGTGTTGTTGTTCCTGTTTTGTTTCTTTTGTTTGAACACTGCGGGCCCTGTATTCATCTCTAAGTTAACAAATTTCACTTTATGAAAGAAGTGCACCTGACGTTTTTCAGCCCCATTAAATATATACAGTGCAACATCCATTTTCTGCAGGTTTAATCACTCAGGGAAATAGCCCACATGATTTAGGAGGAGACATAGATGTCCACTTAAAATGCTGGTTACATAGTTAAATAGTAACGTAGTTAAATTGGGTTGAAAAAAGACCAAAGTCCGTCAAATTCAACCCCTCCAAATGAAACCCAACATCCCTCCATACACTCACATCAACTATATATACCCATACTTTATACAGTCATATGAAAACGTTTGGGAACCCCTCTTAATTCTTTGGAGTTTTGTTTATCATTGGCTGAGCTTTCAAAGTAGCAACTTCCTTTTAGTATATAACTTGCCTTATGGAAACAGTAATATTTCAGCAGTGACATCAAGTTTATCTGATTAACAGAAAATATACAATATGCATCATAACAAAATGAGACAGGTGCATAAATTTGGGCACCCCAACAGAGATATTACATCAATACTTAGTTACAAATGTAACAGCCTCTAGACGCCTCCTATAGACTTTGATGAGTGTCTGGATTCTGGATGTGGCTATTTTTGACCATTGGTCCAACAAAATCTCTCCAGTTCAGTTAAATTTGATGGCTGCCGAGCATGGACAGTCTGCTTCAACTCATCCCTGAGATTTTCCATGATATTCACAGGCCCGGATTTGTGGAAAGGCCACCTAGGCCAGGATTTTAGGGAGGCACATGCTGCCCAACCACACCCACATTGCTTCAAAAACACTGGGGATGCGCTGGAGATACAATCATTTTTTAAATCTCCCATGTGCCAATTCCCATTGGTCCAGATGATGAAAATTTGTACAAATAAAGGGGAGGATACAGGGGCGACGAATGGCAGTGGGCCTAGGGGCGCCAACTATGTAAATCCGGCTCTGGATATTCAAGTCGGGGGACGGTGACGGCCATTCCAGAATATTGTACTTGTCCCTCTGCATAAATGTCTTTGTAGATTTCCAAGTGTGTTTAGGGTCATTGTCTTGTTGCAATATCCAACCCCTGCAGCGGAACTTCAACTTTGTGACTGATGCTTGAACATTATCCTGAAGAATTTGTTGATATTGGGTTGAATTCATCCGACCCTCGACTTTAACAAGGGCCCCAGCAGTCCCTGAACTAGTCACACAGCCCCACAGCATGATGGGACCTCCACCAAATGTGACAGTCGGTAGCAGGTGTTTTTCTTGGAATGCCGTGTTCTTCTTCCTCCATGCAAATCGCTATTTCTAATGACCAAATAACTAAATTTTTGTCTCATGAGTCCAAAGCACTTTGTTCAAAAATGACTGTGACTGGTCTAAATGAGCTTTTCCATACAACAAGCGACTCTGTTTGTGTGAGTGCAGAAAGGGCTTCTCATCCCCCTGCCATACACATGTTCTTTGTGCAAATTGTGCTGAATTGTAGAACGATGTACAGATACACCTGCATCTGCAGCAAGATGTTCTTGCAGGTCTTTGGAGATGATCTTTGGGTTGTCTGTAACATTCTCACAATCCTCCGCATATGTCGCTCCTGTATTTTTCTTGGCCTGCCAGACCTGGGTTTTACAGCAACTGTGCCTGTGGCCTTCCATTTCCTGATTCCATTCCTTACAGTTGAAACTGACAGTTGCAACTTCTGAAATAATCAGTATAGAGCATTTTAGCTGCTGTAGGAACCCTGGGATGAAAGCCACATCCAGTAGTGTATGAGCAGTGTTCACACATGTAATACTGAGCAGTGTTTGGCACTATTTCTCCACACATTAGAATAGTGACATCCTAATTAATCGGGATGGGTATCAGAGTTTAAAGGATAAGTAAACCTTTTAAACAAGTGAATGTAAAACTGATGAGGGGGCTATTTGAAGCACTTTTATAATTTACATCCATTATTTATTTTGTTTTTATACCAAGATATTAAGGGATACATGTACTGTTAATATGAATGAATTTTGTTACAACAGCACCACCTGCTGGTCATTTTCCCACCAGTCTGACCAGCAAGTAGTCAAGGAAGTTGTCAGGAGAAAGAAAGAGGCTGATGTTCTTCTGCTTAGGAATAAAATTAGAAACCTTTCTCACATCTTTCCTAAGCAGAAGAACATCAGCCTCTTTCTTTCTCCTGACAACTTCCTTGACTACTTGCTGGTCAGACTGGTGGGAAACTGACCAGCAGGTGGCGCTGTTGTAACAAAATTCATTCATATTAACAGTACATGTATCCTTTAATATTTTGGAATGTAAACAAAATAAATAATGAATTTAAATGACAAAAGTTCTTAGAATAGCCCCCTCATCAGTTTTACATTCACTTATTTTAAAGGTTTACTTATCCTTTAAAATTGTTCAATACAACTGTGATACTGTGAAGTTTTATTGTAGATGAATGGCACCCCCTTGAGGATGAACAATTTGCTGTATTCGTATTACAGAAAGTGGTTGAGTATTATTTAATATTATTATTTGATGTAGCCGTTTATTTAATTGTTCATACCCTTTAACCCCCTTTTCACCAAGTGATTATCCTGAGATGTGATCAGTAAAATATTTTTTACCTTTTTTTTTTAGTTATGGCACATAATGAGTTACTGTATTGTTTCATATTCCTTTAGAATGTGTATAAGCTGCAGGAGATATATAATGAAAAGGTTTCCGGGTCAATTATGTTTCATTTTAATGTCCTTTATGCCATAAATATTATATTACTTACCAGGAAAGCTAATAACTCCTGGGTGTTTCCCCTTGTGCTGTGCAATTACTCTTATCAAATGTAAATATTCAATTGGGCGTGAGGACTGACCATTAAAAGATTTTGCTGGATTTTTTACAGTTAAGAAATATTTTGTAATCTGATTTATATAATGAAATCCAGACAAAATGATGTGTTTGCTGCCCTGCAGGAATTCCTACCTCCTAATCCGACTGTCAGTGCTGGTGTACAGGTGATTGATAACTATTAGGGATGCACCGAATCCACTATTTTGGATTCGACCGAACCCCCGAATCCTTCCGAAAGATTCAGCCGAATACCGAACCGAATACTAATTTTAGGTATGCACCGAATCCAATATTTTGGATTCGACTGATCACCTGAATCCTTCACGAAAGATTCGGCCGAATACAGAACCGAATCCGAATCTTAATTTGCATATGCCAATGCAAATTAGAGATGGGAAGGGGAAAACATTTTTTACTTCCTTGTTTTGTGACAAAAAGTCACTTGATTTCCCTCCATGCCCCTAATTTGCATATGCAAATTAGGATATGGATTCGGTTCTTCTCAGAAAAGCCGAATCCTGGCCGTATCCCGAACTGAATCCTGGATTCGGTGCATCCCTACCTAATTTGCAGTGTATGCAGTGAAATTCTCCCGAACCCCTGAATCCTTTGCAAAAGATTTGGCCGAATACCGAATCCTAATTTGCATATGCAAATTAGGGATGGGAAGGGGAAAACTGTTTTTACTTTCTTGATTTAGACAAGAAGTCATGCGATGTCCCTCCCTACCCCTAATTTGCATATGCAAATTAGGATTCGGTATTCGGCCAAATCTTTTGCAAAGGATTCGGGGGTTCGGGAGAATTTCACTGCATACACTGCAAATTAGGTAGGGATGCGCCGAATCCAGGATTCGGTTCGGGATCAGTCCTCTAGAGTGAAATTCCGCCTCTCTCCATTAATTTCTATGGAGAAGTAGAAAGAGTTTTTATTAATGGGTAAAAGTGAAAGTTCTTCCTTTGATAAATACGCCTTTCAAAATCCCATAGAAACTTCACTCCTTGATAAATATACCCAACAGTTGGATATAGTCAGCGCTCAATGAACCAGGTGCACGATGCTCAGTGTCCACTCAAACCGTCATACAACTTGACTTGGCTTTATCTTTTTTCGAGTTACTGAAATACAATTGGCCTAACAGTTTTATACATTTACAAACGGTGCCACCTGCAGGCCAATTTATATATTCCACAATCAAGTTCACAAAACAAACTAAAATGCAGAAACAGTGAATATAGACCTTATATAAGGAGAGCCCATACTTTATTAATGTGAGGTCTACTTTTAGTGATGTTGTCCCATTATGATCTACATCCATAAAAGCATTCTGTTAGCATTTTGTTCCATGGGAAATATTACTTAAATATTGATTTATGAGAGAATTTATATTGTTATTTTCAAACACGTATTTCTTATGTAACCTGAACATAAAAAAAATCTGAATGAAAAGAATGAAATAGGAGGGTGATTTAGACAAGTTGTCTATTGACAGTGTCTTAAGATCTACTGATCACCTGCTAAAGGTCTACTGGTCGATCCCGATCTACCTTTTGGCCTCCCTTGCCTTACATTGTTGTTACTGATTTGAAGCAAAAGTCCATATATAAACAGTATGTCCATAACACAACGGGGCACATTTACTAAGCTCGAGTGAAGGATTCAAAGTAAAAAAACTTTGAATTTTGAAGTATTTTTTGGGTACTTCGACCATCGAATAGGCTACTACGACCTTCGACTTCGACTTTGATTTGAACAATTCGAACTAAAAATCGTTCGACTATTCGACCATTCGATAGTCTAAGTACTGTAAAAAAAACCTTGACTACCTACTTCGGTAGTTTAAACCTACCGAGGTACAATGTTAGCCTATGGGGACCTTCCCCATTACTTTTCTAAGGTTTTTTTGATCGAAGGAAAATCCTTGGATCGATGGATTAAAATCCTTCGATCGTTCGATCGTAGGATTTGCGGTAAATCGATACGAATTCGATATTCGAATTCGTAGGATTTTTACCTCGAGGGTCGAATTCGAGGGTTTATTAACCCTCGATATTCGACCCTTTGTAAATGTGCCCCAACATGTGCAAAAAATAAAACAAAGCAAAAAAAAAAAACACCATTAAAAGCAAAATGACAAATAGAAAGTAAGTCATATTCTCGATTGAGGCCATGGGGTTCCAATGTCTCCAGGTGACGTATGCACAATAATTCCTTGACCCTCCACCGCTACAGAATTTAGGAACCTTATCAACTACTGGACATTGGAGGTTACAGGGTACTCCTATTATCTTAAGGACTTAATCCTTTAAGGTTTCAAAATTTCCCTAAAACATTAGAGTTGATATTACAAGGGTCGCATAGAAGATGCATTAGAGTCCAAAGAATATCCAGATTTTTTGGCTTCTGCTAAACAATGTAATGGACAAACTCTTTAAAGTGATAAATTGACCTTTCTGACTTGTTATTTGATAATATTTTCTATGTGTGTATAATAACCCCAAAGGTAAAGCGGAAACAATTCAATTCAAATGGATGCTAGATGAACATCACTTTGGGATAATTGTCCAGCGTCATACTTTGTTGGGCAGCAGGAAAATCACTTAATGTCTTCAGCAGAGAAGTTTCATGAACACCTTCATGCCTTAAATGAACGTCTTCAGTGCTTACGTTCATCTTCAGAAGTAATATGATCCTCACCCCACTTTAGGCGCCTCGCAAACCATGAATTTGTGCTTTTGCTCCTCAATGAAGCGAGTGATCCTACCAAAAGGTTTGCTCAGATGACCTTGCTGACAAAATGATTTCAGAAACTCCTTGCGGTTGATTTGGAAATTTAGGAACTTATGGTGACCTGAAGATGGATCCAGAGAACCATTTATTATTATTATTATTATTATTATTAACATGTATTTATATAGCGCCAACATATTGCGTAGCACTGTACCATACATGTGGTTTGCAACTGCAGTCCTTATCATTCTAAGCTTAACAATATTGTTAGTATATGTGCGTCGCTAACTAGCTTTTGTATACAGAATATGTTACACTGGATCCCTAACACTCAGTAGGTTGGTCCTTCAAGTCTGGCAGACTTTTACCCCCATGTCTCTTTTCTTCTGACAGATGATATAATTCCCTTTAAGCAAAGCAGTGGCTGCTTATGTTTTATGCACTACTGAATCTGACTCCTGAAACACTGTAGTAGAAGCCAATTGTTCCAGTAGTCAGAACCAGCAGTGAGTGCACATAACAAAATGTTTTTCCGCTCCCATTGCTGTTAGAGTTGCCACCCGGCCGGTATTTTACAGGCCTAGCCGGTAAAACACCTGCCAAGGCCGGTATTACAAATTTACCGGCAATGCAAATGCCGGTAATTTGTAATACCCTTTAAAAAAAAGCCCCTGGCCTGCCCCCAATTCGCAAAGAACTTACCTTTTTCCAGCGCCGTGGACGTCTCTGCGATGTTGCTTCGCCCCTTTTGCGGCACGTCATGTAGCTCCGCCGCTTTTTGTGCCGTGGACCGCCCCCTTTTGGTGCCCACCCCCCACTGCCCGGTATTATTTTTAAGTAAAGGTGGCAACCCTAATTGCTGTTAGTCCAGGACAGAAAATAAGGACCCCACAACGACATCCGTATGAACCAATCATTCATTTATTGCTTCCCTTATTATATTCAATTTTAACTGCTTGGGATTAATACTGTTGCAAATTTCATGGTGAGACTGAGGGGTACTGCCAAAAGCACCCGGAAAAAGAGGCTTGTAAACACCAAAACATGAGGGCAGGCATGCACAAACAAAAACAAGGAAAAATGAAAAAAAAATGTTATAGTATATAAAAATTAGGGGTTCACCTAATAATCCTATTTTGACTTAAAGGATAAGTAAACCTTTAAAATAAGTAAATGTAAAATGGATGAGAAGGCTATTCTAAACACTTTTGACATTTACATTGATTATTTATTTTGTTTGTATTACAAGATATTAAGGGATACATGTACTGTTAATATGAATGAATTTTGTTACAACAGCGCCACCTGCTGGTCAGTTTCCCACCAGTCTGACCAGCAAGTAGTCAAGGAAGTTGTCAGGAGAAAGAAAGAGGCTGATGTTCTTCTGCTTAGGAAAGATGTGAGAAAGGATTCTAATTTTATTCCTAAGCAGAAGAACATCAGTCTCTTTCTTTCTCCTGACAACTTCCTTGACTACTTGCTGGTCAGACTGGTGGGAAACTGACCAGCAGGTGGCGCTGTTGGAACAAAATTCATTCATATTAACAGTACATGTATCCCTTAATATCTTGGAATAAAAACAAAATAAATAATCAATGTACATTGCAAAAATGCCAAGTATAACACTCTCGTCAATTTTACATTCACTTGTTTTAAAGGTTTACTTATCCTTTAACACCAAACCAAATTCGCACCCTAGTTTAGGACTAGAAAGGGTGAAAGGGAACCTCATGCGGTAAAAATAATTTCTACTTCCTTGTCTTTGTAGGAAAAATCACATGATTTTAAGGATTCAGATGTGTTTTAGACAGGCACTTGGATTTGGGCAAATCCTGGTTGAATCCCAAATCGAATCCTGGATCTGGTGCTTCCCTAATAAGAAAAAGGATAAAAAGACATAGTTTTAAGATGTTGTATCGTGTTAGCCATTGAAAAAAGGAAGAAAAGGTAAAGTTTGGTAAAACCTTTTATTGGCTAAGTGAATAAGTAACAATTGCAAGCTTTTGGCTCACAGGCCCCTTTGTTGTATTTCGCCTGACGAAGATAAAAAGACATGTGATGTTTTTCTTTGTCCACAAGGTGGCAATGTATATAAAGTTACTGTATATCGCATGTCTTTAGAGATTTTCTATGACGAAATTCAGTGATTTTCTAGTAGACTTAAGTAAGGTATGAAGATCCAAATTATGGTAATATCCGTTATCCAGAAAGCCCCAGGTCTCGAGCATTCTGGAAAACAGTTGCAATAACTGTATCTGGTTTTTTTTTACACAAGTGTATTGCCTGAAGAAGCCTTAAAGGATAAGTCAACCTTTAAAATAAGTCAATGTAAAATTGATGAGAGTGTTATTCTTAGCACTTTTGCAATGTACATTGATTATTTATTTTGTTTTTATTCTAAGATATTAAGGGATACATGTACTGTTAATATGAATGAATTCTGTTACAACAGCGCCACCTGCTGGTCATTTTCCCACCAGTCTGACCAGCAAGTAGTCAAGGAAGTTGTCAGGAGAAAGAAAGAGGCTGATGTTCTTCTGCTTAGGAATAAAATTAGAAACCTTTCTCACATCTTTCCTAAGCAGAAGAACATCAGCCTCTAAGGATGTATGGCTGCCACCTGTCTTAATCTGGTGAGATGATACACACTCTCTTGTTGCACACCAGGGATTTTTATTAATGTACAGTTTTATCAGTGCAGAGAAAAAAAATATTTTTTAAAAATTTGGATGTCTAAATGGAGTCTATGGGAGATGGCCCTTACGTAATTTGGAGCTTTCTGGATAACATGGGGCAAATTTATTAACCTCCAAAAATTCACCAGCGACAGCTTCGCTCACAACGCAACACTTCACCAGGCGTAGATTCGCCAAGACAACACTAATTCACTGACATCCGAAGTTGTATCCAAGGTATCTGCAATAAATGTATTAAAGGTATGGGACTTGTTGACCAGAAAGCTCAATACCTGGGGGGGGTTTGGATAAAGGGTCTTTCCATAATTTGGATAACCACACGTTAAGCCTACTAAAAACAACATTACAAGTATTAATTACATTTAAAGAGACTGTTTTGAATCCTATTAGGATTAATTTTATTTTAGTTGGGACAATACAATATTCTGTTTTATTATTACAGAGAAAATCTGAATTATTTTATTAAAATCTATGGAAGATGGGCTTTCCATAATTCACAACTTTCTGGATAATGGCTTTCTGGATAACGAATTCCATAACTCTACCAAAATATCCCAATTATTGGGTCTCTAAAAGCAAAAACAAAGTGGAAGCCTGTTACCTAGAACCTTAAAACAGTAGGTAGTGCCATGAGTAAAATAAAAACAGCACACTATTATTTTAGAGTTTTTCAGGAACCATTCACAGTGTGCTTAAAGGGATACTGTCATGAGAAAATGAATCAGTTAATAGTGCTGCTCCAGCAGAATTTTGCACTGAAATCCATTTCTCAAAAGAGCAAGCAGAATTTTTTATATTCAATTTTGAAATCTGATATGGGGCTAGACATATTGTCAATTTCCCAGCTGCCCCAAGTCATGTGACTTGTGTTCTGATAAACTTCAGTCACTCTTTACTGCTGTACTGCAAGTTGGAGTGATATCACCCCCTCCCGTTTTCCCCCCCAGCAGCCAAACAAAAGAACAATGGGAAGGTAACCAGATAACAGCTCCCTAACACAAGATAACAGCTGCCTGGTAGATCTAAGAACAACACTCAATAGTAAAATCCAGGTCCCACTGAGACACATTCAGTTACATTGAGAAGGAAAAACAGCAGCCTGCCAGAAAGCATTTCTCTGCTAAAGTGCAGGCACAAATCACATGACTGGGGGCAGCTGGGAAATTGACAAAATGTCAGATTTTAAAACTGAATAAAAAAAAATCTGTTTGCTCTTTTGAGAAATGGATTTCAGTGCAGAATTCTGCTGGAGCAGCACTATTAACTGATTCATTTTGAAAAAAACATGTTTTCCGATGACAGGATCCCTTTAACACAATTTAAGACATAGATCACCTTGGTTTATTCCTACAATGCAAATGCCAAGGGAATTGTGGGAATAACAGTATCATTATACCCTAAGCATACTTTCCATCTCTTTCAGAACTGTTTGATGAAGAAGGAAAACTGACAGCGATGAATAGAAGACCATAACTCCACTGAGATAATGGGATACATTTGATACAAAGGTCAAAGCTGAACAGTCAGTTATTGCAGATCATTTGTTACTGGAATGAGCTGCCTATTTCGACGCGTTCCCAAGAATGTATCCTGTTTTGGTTTGTCATTTAGTTTTTATTTTTCAAAATATTTTATTTTTTACAAATAAATACACAAATACACATAAATACACACAAATTAAGAGTATAGCTGGAGAAATCTGTAGCCCTGGATAATTTGTTTTTCCAATAAGTCATCTAAGGCACTATGAAAGTCATTAAGGAAATCTGCCACTACAACATCACCGGGCAGGGAAATCCATAACTTCTCTGCCGCGAAGATTCATTTACTTCCGGTGAAAATTCTGTTACTTGAGTCTTTAGAGGTGGCCTTATGTGGCTTTACTGAGGTTAAAAAGAATGGATATAGGGGCAAATTCACTAAGATGCCAAGTTGCGCCAGGCACAACTTCGCCGCACTTCGCCAGGCGTATTTTCGCCAGCGCTCCGCAAATTCACTAAAATCCGAAGTTGCGCACAGGGGTAGCGTAAGTTTTCAAAGTTGCGCTAGCGTTAATTCGCCAAGCGAAGCGAAGTTTCGCTAGCGATGGTTCATTTGCATACGGCGCCAAATTCAAATTTCAATGGAGGAACACGTATCAGCACTACAAATGCCTAGAAAACCTTCAAAACATCAAATAAATATTTTATTTTGCCCTACACATGTGCCCACTGTCTAGGTAAGTTGCCATGAGTCAGGAAATGTAGGGGGGAAGGAGGGGAGCCCCAAAAATATTTTCGATCTTTTTCAGCCTATCACCCATCATGTAGAAAACACGCCAGCGTTTTTTGGGACTTAGAAAAAATTCTGACTTTTTTTGAAACAATCCCTATCTACTCTATTGCGCTTCGCCAGGTCTGAGGTGGCGAAGGAAGTCTAGCGTAAAAGGTAGCGTTCAGTACACTGCGCAAGTTAGTGAATTTGCGTAGTTACGTCGCTAGCGAAAATTCGCCTGGCGTAAGGATGCAAAGTAACACTAGCGAAACTACGCCAGCGTTCGTTAGTGAATTTGCGCAGTAACGAAAATGCCAAACACTAGCGAATTAACGCTAGCGTTCGGCGCTTAGTGAATTTGCGCCATATATGGGAGAAGTCCCAATGATTTTTTGATGTGCGCTGGTTTCATGCAATACCCCAAAGTTTTCATAGTTTTCGGTCAAAAAACATAAGAAATCTGATTTTTTGGCTGAAAAATTTGAAAAAATCTGATGAAAACTCCAAAAAATCTTGAAAATCAGATTTTTTGCCCCAAACTAAATTTTCGGGAAAGTGTATTAATAAATGAAAACATCTGTGTGGATTTGGTGGGAGTTCTTTTCAGAAAATATTGAGATCAATTCGGACTTTAATAAATAACCCCCCAAGTTAAAGTTAATAGGATAATGGTTGTCCCAGGGGTTTATAAAAATAGTGCGGAAGGATTCAGTATATTCTTTCAATTATTTAAAATAAAAAAAAAAGTGAAATGTAGAGGATGAAAGAAATAAAAAACGAAGAATATCCAGTAATTCGCTTCGATATAAAAACTCCCTAACTCAATAGACAGAAGTCATCTAGAAACAGAAATGTAAATCCAGCCAATAGCAGTGTTCGCTTCTCATTTTTAGATTCATTTGTAATTAAATGAAAGGATTGTACTGAAACATGGAGAAGTCAAATCTGTAAACGTTTATGAGTTTTTCAAACAGCGCTTTGGGGAGGGACGTGAAATAGTCTTTGCTTATCAAGTCATTGGTCCTGGTTTCATTGGAGTAATGCTTAATATTGGGGTACACCAGGTCCTTTGGTGCTCTGATTGATCTCAACACATAGGCAGCGTCTTCTTTGATGGTTTCAAACTTGCCCACAATGTCGTAGTGGATATTACACGGGTCACATAGTTCCAACATGGGCTTCCAGTGAATGTCTCTATAATTTGGGTTTTCGGAGACAATGAAGTTGGCGAACTCCTTAAAACTGATCCTTTCTGTTAAATTTCCGTTTTTCCTGACACTTCTCTTGATCATATTTGCCAGTGTTTTACTGTAGTAATACTCCTCGTCGTGGAGGAACTTGTCTCTGTAAGCTGAAACCAGTCTTTCTAAGGGGTCTCGGGTGAACATCACCGTGGTGTAATTATTGAGGAGCTCCACTTGCATTTTAGGGGAGTAAAAACTTAGTCTTTTCAGTGAGGGAGAGAAGTGGACTTTGTTGTGTTTTAGTTCCTCTGCAGTACGTCCAACACTGCTGTTTAGAAGAAGAATGATCCTCTTCCAGTTGGAGCAGCCCACCTTTGGCACTTCGCAGTAAATGAACTTATGAGTGTGTTCTACATACAACTGCTTCGCCACAGAAGCTTTCATCCTCCACGAGGACCTGGTCAAATTGTTTTTTTGACAAAAGTATCTTATGGTGTCTCTTCGATGGCTTTGGGTGACGGAGTTCTGCTCAGAAACTAAAAAACATAGAAATGGCAAGAATAATAAACGAAGAGTGAAGCATGCTTTAAAGGGGAAGTAAAGTCTAAAATAGAATAATGCTAGAAATGCTGTATTTTGTATACTAAACATAAACATGAACTTACTGCACCACAAGCCTAATCAAACAAATGATTTATGCTTTCAAAGTTGGCCACAGGGGGTCACCATCTTGTAACTTTGTTATACATCTTTGCAAGACCAAGACTGTGCACATGCTCAGTCTGGTCTGGGCTGCTTAGGGATTGACTGATTAATAATCAGAATATACAGACTGCACTGGGTCCTATGTTGTCATGTAATCTAATGTGGATTTCATAGTTTTTTTTATTGTTTAATACAAACTTTCTCCAACTCTGCAGAACCAGTGGCTGCAGCAAAATAATCCTCCAAATAGAATCCCAGTTTATCAAATGAAAGGGGTTGAAATAAAGGCACTTGCAGCAGAATCTCTGTGCATCATGGTATCTGTACCCACAGATTTACCAAATGAAAACCCAGCCCCACACACACACCCCTCCCTACTGTCACATAAATGATATATACCCATATCTATACTAACTATAGAGTTTAGTATCACAATAGCCTTTAATATTATGTCTGTCCAATAATTAATCCAAGCCACTCTTAAATGAGAATTCAACCAGAATTCAACATACAAACCCCTACCCCCCTACCCTACAAAGTCCCCACTCCCTCCTCCCCCCAGCCTACCAGGTACCCGGGGCAAATGCCCCTAACATTTTACTTACCCATCAGTGCAGATTCTGTCTTTGGGAGTTTACGGCAGCCATCTTCTTTTCTTTTCTTCGTTAAACTTTCCTTCGTCGAAAGTAATGAAAATGTCACGAAAATTCTTAGGAAATTTTCATGACTTTCGGCGCATGCACAGTTGTTCGGGACTGGAATGTTACTCCAACTGTGCATGCGTCAAAAACAATGGTCTGCTTTCGAAGTTTAACGAAGAAAAGAAGATGGCGGCCGTGAACTCCCGAGGACAGAATCTGCACTGATGGGTAAGTAAAAATTTAGGGTCATTTGCCCCGGGTACCAGGTAGGCTGGGGGGAGAAGGGATGGGGGTCTACGTAGGGTAGGGAGGTAGGGTTTTTTATGTTACGGGTTGAATTCTTCTTTAGGTCCCCTGCTATTTGTCTATAATGTCCTCTAATGTACTTGTAAAGTCTAATCATGTCCCCTCACAAGCGCCTTTTTTCCAGAGAAAACAACCCCAACCTTGTCAGTCTCCCCTCATAATTTAACTCTTCCCTCCCTCTAACCAGTTTAGTTGCACTTAGTCTCTGCACTCTCTCCAGTACTACCCTATAGTAACTTGATTCTCTTTGTGCCAATTAACCTGCAGGAAATGTTTTTACATTTTTGGAGGAAAACCCACAGAAAGACAGGACAAATATACTAAGGTTTATTTACAAGTGCAGCCATTAGTATTTTTGTGCTAAAATGGCTGCAGATGTTGTACATATGGACACCATTCATTATAGGTACTTGCTCCTTGATCTTGTGTATAGCTGTGCCAAGTACCATTTGCCAATCCCTCATCTGAATTGTGCACAATGTGTCTGATGCTGAGGAATCCTAGAGCTACTGCCCCCCTAAATGTGGAGGTAGTTCTAGGGTACCTACAAGGACTCCAACTCGTTCTACTCTAAAGCTTTCCAGCTCACGCACTTGCAAAATGTCCTGTGCACATTCCCAGATTTTCATGCAAATTCTGACACTGAAGTAATACTTAATCCAACTATACAGCCATTCACCTTACTGTCTCTCACACTCGAACCCTGTCATGAATGAATTCTCTGCAGCCCAGCCTTGCATGTTTTTACTTACGGGTAAAGTAGGCATCCTGTATAGTCTTAAAATGGAACAGAAATCCAGATACCGCACAAAGAAAGGTAATAAGAAAGTAAAGTTTGGGTTTTGCTTTCCGCATCGTGTGCAGCGTTCAGTGGAGGATCATACGGCAAACGATACGCAGAGAAAATATTGCAGTCTGTTAAATAAACAAAAAGGAAAATGTTAATGACATTCGTGAACTACAGAAATGTATTACTAGCATTAAGCTATTCGTTATAAAACAAATTTTCTTGAAAGCTGCTAAGCATTGAACAGAACCCATAGAAACAAAACTATATACCGTATATACTCGAGTATAAGCCGTCCCAAGTATAAGCCGAGGAACCAAAAACTGAGAAAGCTTATTGACTCGAGTATAAGCCTAGGGTGAGAAATGCAGCAGCTTCTGGTAAGTTTCAATCAAAAAATTGAGGGTTTCTGCTCCCATTGGAGGTGCCGGCGTCTCGTTTTTGGATGCCGGCGACCATTCTTGGACGCCGGCGAATATTCTTGGAGACTATTCTTGGACGCCGGCAACTATTCTTAGGCGCCGGGAGTATTCGTAGACACCGGCGACCGTTTTTGCGCTTGACCCGCGTATAAGCCAAGGTAGAGTTTTTCAGCATATTTTGGGGGCTGAAAAACTCGGCTTATACTCGAGTATATACGGTAACAGAGATCTGATGAAATTAAAGGCTATCGGATGTCTGTGTATAACAATAATTGTGTCGTACACCAGAATTTTGCCAAATCATACACTATACAAAGGTTTTTTTTATACATTTTTCCAATAACTAATGGACTAGTCACTAGAGGATAAATATATTTAGGTGAACTAGGGTTTTGGTTCATTCAACACTGGAGAGGTTGTTCATTTTGTGCATGAAAACATAGCAGAGTGTGCCCATTATTTGCACTTTGCTCCCTTCCCTGCACCCAATAAATGACCCCATCAGTGTTAAATGAGCCTCAATCATGGATTCAAAAAGACTGAGCCAATTTGCAAATGGTTTTCATTTTTTATTATTTTTGTTTTTTTTAGCCGTTTAGCTTTTTTATTCAGCAGCTCTCCAATTTGCCTTGTCAGCAATATGTTTTCTAGGGTCCAAATTCCCCTAGCAACCATGCACTGATTTGAATAAGAGACTGGAATATAAATTGGACCGGGGCTAGAAAGATGAGTAATAAAAAGTAGCAATAACAATACATTTTTAACTTTACAATTTCCTTTTTAGATGGTATAAGAGATCCTTATTTGAAAGCTGGAAAGAGTCAGAAGGCAAATAATGCAAAAACGATATAAAAAATAAATTAAAAAAGGAATTAGCCATTCTATAACATACCACAAAGTTAACTCAAAGGTGAACAACCCCTTTAATCAGCCAAACCTGGTTCAACAGAAAACCAAAATGAAGTATTGTCAAAAGGAAAAAGAATCTATTTTGCTTGAATGGAAATGTATTGCAGAAAATAGGAATGATTGTGCCTAGAAGGCAAGATACTTCTTCAAGTTATTTATATACACAAAGCATATTTTAGTTGAGGAAGAAAACCTGCTTTTTATTACAGTGAGTTTGACATTATCTCTGCCTTATTTAGCCTCCTTAAACAAAGTCCAACCTGTTCTGTTCTGTTCAGCTGACCTTTAGGCAATACAGACGCATGATCTATGTCTCAGTAGTTACTCCAACAGAAGCAGAAAAAAATATATAGTGAATAAAGTACCCCCTTTTGTAAAATATAAGGATATTATTAGTTACCGAGGAGTTTCATGACCATATAAAAACACGAGGCCGAAGGCCGAGTGTTTTTATACAGGTCATGGAACTCCGTTTATAACTGATGACATCACTACTCACCGTTTATAAGGATATAATTTACAGGATATTCATGGCTTTTGTGTATTATATATATATAATACACAAAAGCCATGAAAATCCTGTAAATGATATCCTTATAAACGGTGAGTTCTGTTGTCATCAGTTATAAACGGTGAGTAGTGATGTCATTTCTGTCACATGACTCACTAAAACTTGTTTATTATAATAAATAAAGTACCTCCAGTTGCAAAATATGAGGATATTAGAAGTTACCTCGGAGTATGACCTGTATAAAAACCCTCGGCCTTTGGCCTCGTACTTTTATATGGTCATGAAACTTCTCGGTAACTAATAATATCCTTATATTTTACAAGAGGGGGTACTTTATTCACTATATATATATATATATATAAACATCATTTATTTTAAGTCTAGAAGGCACCATAGTTGGTAAACCTCATATCAAGGTTACAGAAGTATGAAAACTGTAGTGTGGACCTCCCTAAAGGGGTGAGAAATAATGGATGGAAGCCAGAAGGCCAGTTAAGAACATGGGGTTACTTTTACAATTAGAGTTAATTTAAAGGGACAGTATACCCCCTTGTTCAACATGAGTGCAATGAATACAGCTTATGCTAAATATTCTTTTTGCCTTTTTTTTTAATATATGGTTTTGATTATTTCCAAAATTACCCCCCACACATACATATGCTATGACCATTACATTTTTGTTAAAGACCAGTAAGATCAATTTTTTTTTTAAAATTTGTTAGTATACAACGAAAAAAACCCCACAAAGACAAATAAAACCTTGAAATCAAAGTCTTTATTAAGAAATAACTTACCGAATCTCTGCTTGCGCTCCTCTTCAGGGCGACGATCCATCATGCAGCGCTCGATTTCTCCTCCCTGGCTATCTCCTATAAGGAAGGCAGGGAGGAGAAATCGAGCGCCGCACAATGGATCGCAGGATCGCCTTTTCTGAAGAGGAGTGCAAACGGAGTTTGGGTAAGTTATTTCTTAATAAAGACATTGGGGGGAATTCACAAAAGTGTCGGTAAAAAAAAGTAACCCAGAAGTGGCGGTCGACAAATTTGTAAAATGTCGTATGAACGGCAAATTCACAAAGGCAGATGTTCCCATCTCTGAATGTCTCGTAAGTCTGACAATTTTCTAAAATGTCGTATATCTTTTCATCGTACAAACGACATTTACCAAGACTTTTTAAACGACAATTTGTCTGACATTTTCATTTTGGAGAGCCTAAAGTGTCTGAAAAATTGTCAGTAAAAAAAATGAGTTTACGAGTAATTCATAAAAATGTCGGGAAAAGTGGTGCAGAAAAAACCACGCCCACTTTTAACGACACTAATTCAAAAGTGTCGCACATGTCGGAAAATTGGCGGAGAAATGCTCTGTGAATTTGTCGGCTGTTGCTACGACACTTTCTACGACATTTTAAAGACATTTTTTCGTTCCCGACACTTTTGTGAATTCCCCCCTTTGTGTTTTTTTTTTTTGTAGATAGTATATGTAGCATACATATATTATATAACAGGCACCTAAACAAGTCCAAATATAAAAAGGAAAAAAAAAAAGTAACTAAATAAATGTTATCAGTTACAGTAGTTATACTGTATAAGATTACAGGTATGGGATTCATTATCTGGAAACCTGTTATCCAGATAGCTCAGCTTTCCCATAGACTCCAAATAATCCAATTTTTAAAAAAAAATTATTTCCTTTTTCTGTGTAATAATAAAACAGTCGCTTGTAATTGATCCCAACTAAGATATAATTAATCCTTATTGGAGGCAAAACCAGCCTATTGGCTTTATTTCATGTTTTAAGGATTTTCTAGTAAACTTAATGTATGAAGAATAGATCCAAATTAAGGAAAAATCTGTTATCTGCAAAAGACCAGGTTCCGAGCATTCTGGATAACAGGTCCCATACCTGAAGTTGTGCCATAGTGGAAAGGAGCTTCTCGAACAATATTGGGCTGAGCTAAAATTTTTGTTTTGACCTACAGTTGCCACTGAGGACATGACTACGCTCCCACCTTTACCTGACTATTCTTTAGCTAAAGGCATGCATGGTGGATCCTCAATTAGGGGGTTATTTATCAAAGTCCGAATTTATCTTAATATTTTCTACTACAAACTCCGATCAAATCCTCTAGGGTTTTTGACGCTTATTTATTATTACATTTTCCAGAAAAATTTGCTTTGCGGGTTAAAATCAGATTTTCATGATTTTTCGCCCGAAAAATCTGATTTTTGCCTGAAAACTCCGGGTATTGCACGAAACCCAGCGCACATCAAAAAAATCATTGGGACTTCTGCCATTGTCTAATATGCAACCTCGACAGGTCTGAGATGCCGGATTTTCTGAAACGGACTTTTCCATCCTCTGGGTTTAATTAATTCCAAAAAATTTGTGATTTTTTCGAAAGTCGTTTGAAAACGTTTGAATATTTGACTATTCGATAATCGAAGTGCTGTCTCTTTATAAAAACTTCGACTTCAATACTTCGCCAAATTAAACCTGCCGAATTGCTATGTTAACCTATGGGGACCTTCTACAAACTTTTTCTAAGTCTTTACACATCGAATAAAAATCCTTTGATCGTACGCTAAAATCATTCGAATCGTTCAGTTTGATTTATTTATTCGATTGTAGGATTGCCATTTGGTGAAAAAACTTCAAATTCGATATTCGAATTCGACGTTTTTCAATTCGATGGTCGAATTTCGAAGTTTTTTGTACTTCGAAATTCGACCCTTGATAAATCTGCCCCTACAAGTGTAACGGTTGTGAAAAACGAAGATTAAATATAAGTTTCATTTCATGAAACAAAGAAACGTTTTAACTATGATCAAATAAGTATTCTGTATTACTTCTGAAATAATCGGGTTATTCTTCACTCAACATCTGTCTCTCTTCATTCTTTCCTTATGCAGGAGTCGGGGTCAGATTTTGATTGATTGTTAGATCTAAAACATCTTCTAGGGGGGCTCCCTTTCTTGCTTTGGCACATTCATAATTATTGTAACCGTATTCATCTATTTTGTTGCTGGTCATTCCCTTTATTTCCTATAATAATGCGCTATTAACACTATGGGGCATTTTTATCAAGGGGGAAATTTCGAATTGAAAAAACTTCGAAATTTGAATTCAAAAAGACCAACTGAAATTAAGTCTAAGTTTTTTTTTGGTGAAATAGGTCTGTTTTTGATTGAATAGGTCAGGTGAATTCAAATTGTACGAATCGAATTTGATCTAATTCGATTCAAAGTCCACCAATTGACTCCAAATAGGTTCTAGGAGGTCCCCCATAGGCTAAAACCACAATTAAACAGGTTTTAGATGGCGAATGGTTCCACACTGCGCCTCTTGCCAGATTTAAAATCTCCCTGGAGCCTACATGCCCCCCATCCGTCCCCATGAATCCATTTCAGCTTGTATTCAGCAGAGTGTATTCATGAAGTCAAATGCAGATCGAATCGAATTTGGAGTATTCCCTAGTTGAGGTACACAAAAATAACTCGAAATTCAAATTTTTTTCATTCGAAAATTCACCTCGACCTTTGATAAATCTGCCCCTTTCAGTCTGACCAAAGTATTTCGTAGTTTATACTGTATATATCCCATTTAATGACCTGTAATGGACTTTATTGTTTATTTAAACATACTGTCACAGTATGTGATTTCTATGTTATTTTTTTTTAGCATTAGGTAGAAATCCTACAGCAAATTATGTTTCATTTTTTAAATGTAAGAGCACAGCCGTCTGTATTGCTTGTATTTTGTGCTTCTGACTATGAAATAAAATATATATATATATATACAGCTTTATTAAACAGAAATGCTTCCATCTGAAGTTCAGGCATATTCGTAACATGACATCAAAGAGTGTTGTAAGTCAATATACGGAACATTAAAATAGACATCAAACAAGACTGACAGCCATGGATAAAATATCTTATGACATAGACTGGCAATAGATTATTGTATAGAGAAAAATGACAGAATTAGGGAAAAGTAGAGATACCTACCAGAGACAGAAGAGCATCCAGCAGTTTTCTATTCTTTAAATATCACTCTTCTTAAAGATCATTTCGTTCTCTCAGGTGCCTTTGTTGGATGTTTGTGTTCTGATTTATTTCTCCTCTTGCAGTGACAGTTTATTCTAATTATGTCTTTTTGAGCAAGTGTCAATCCTTGTGTTGATTGTGTTGAATCCTTGGCTTCTTCTCTACATCCAGCTGAGCTTCAGCAGCCAATATAAATGAGTGAGTCCACACCCACATGTAGCGTAAGTGTGATGGTAGAACACCTTTTGCTTCCTGCAGGACATGTAAAACCAGCAATGTCATTGAACAACTTGTATTTCTTAAATAAGCAATACTTCACCTTTGTCTTTTTTTCCGTTCTTTTGTAATAATTACATGGCAATACCTTGGAATTTATGATTCTTCTTCTCTATTTAAATGGCGCAATACCTTTACACAAAGCTTTAGAGGGACTTTCCTTCATGAACACCAGTCCATGGTCTAGTAACAATCTAAGGTCACTATCAGACACCCCAGGATCAATTTCAGTGTTAACTAATCCAGAAAAAATAAATTATGTTGATGGAGAAACATACTTTTTAAAACATAAGTGTTAAAACTTGGTGCTACATATAGCAGAAAGCTCCACACTTGGGAGACCCATTTCTCAGCATTCCAAATCCGTGGCGTAACTACCAGGGGTGCGGGGGGTTGCAAACGCCCCCTTGGGGCCCACTAGAGCCACAATAACTGGGCAGGGGGAGATTTTACAGCTCGCATGATTTTGAGGGGAGAGGGCTGAGAGGGGGGCCCAGGTGCCCATCCTGTAGAAGGGCTTGCCGGCGAGTAGTTACACCACTATCCAGAAAACAGATACCACATTATGATATGGAGGCTTCATTTCTCTTGCCCCACCCAGTGTCGGACTGGCCCGGCGGGACACCGGGAAAAAACCCGGTGGGCCCCGACCCTCGTGGGCCCCCGCCGGGCCAGACCCCCTCTAATAGTATAAAAAATGTTAAAAAGTTTTCGGCGATGCGCATCGCATCGGCGCTTGCGCATGCGCATCGGCGCTTGCGCGCCGAGAAGTGCGCTCGCGCATGCGCATGGAGGCGTTCGAGCGGCGAAGTAGGGGGGCGGGGGGCCCTGGACCAGCAGTCCCGGTCCCCCCAGTCCGACCCTGGCCCCACCATCAAGTGCAGGAGTGAAGTAGTGCACCTCTTAATGTTAATTCATTCCCAACTTGAGTTCCACACTGCGCCTCTTACCAGATTTAAAATCTCCCTGGAGCCTACATGCCCCCCATCCATCCCCATTATTAACATGTATTTATATAGCGCCAACATATTGCGTAGCACTGAATCCATTTCAGCTTGTATTCAGCAGAGTGTATTCATGAAGTCATATGCAGATCTTTGTTCTCCAACAATGAGAATAACCCTTATGAGGGTATAATAATACTTCTGTTGTATAGTTCACCCTTGCTTTTGTAGACCTGTACAAAATTATTTTACCTCTAATCTTCCTAATCTCCTCCTGTGGTCAGTCATTCTGTGCGATATGTAATAATTCTGTTGAATTGATGACCAGTGGAGTAACTAGTAGCCTTGAACCTAGGGCATGTAAAGGCAAGAAATTACTTTCTTTAATGAAAAAGAAACCTATCTCCAATATACTTTAATTAAAAAATGTGTACTGTTTTTATAAGAAACCTGACTGTATGCAGTGAAATTCTCCCTTCATTTACTGCTGTGGATAGGAATTGTCAGACGGTCCCTAACTGCTCTGCAGGGAAACAATCCTACTTATGAACAGCAGGGGGAGCTGATGGTATTTTTAGTAGTACCATTTTGACCTCGTGTAAGACAAAACTCAGTAAAGGAAAACCTTTAGTAATAGTCAGGCAATTTATTCTTACATAATACAACATAACAGTTTTGTCTGGGTAAGCTGTTGGAGTAACACACAGAATGTCAGCCAAGGACTTACCAAAGACCCTCCTCTTGGTCCAGACATTATATAGCTTTCAGAAGGCTTTTACAATAATTGTGACAAGGGTTTCACGGAAATACCATACATAGTCTGTCTCCTCCTTATACAATTAATGTCTAAATGATTTACTTAGTCTTACATGTTATCAAAGGAATGTTGTAACATACTGTGCCTAGCTCCAACGGTCCACAGCCTCGCAATCAGCTATCGGCTAACCAAGGCCATTGTGGTATTTCCAGTAATCTGAGCAGCACTTCAGTAGAAAGGGGCCCCAACAGACACTCTGGAATTTAAGTAACAGAGTGATGATCTTTTGTTTGTATGGCCTAGTATAAGCTATATTATTGACCATTGTCCACAGTAGACCCTTAGTCCATCCTGCCTTGGGCCCTATAGCATTATGGCGTCATAGAGGGTGGGGGTGACAAATATCAACCCTCTGACACTAGCCATTCGTCCGTCTTAGGAATTGGACCGTTCCAGATATTTTTATAATTATATAAACATTCCTCTCTTGAAACATTAAATATGTTTCACATAAGTAATTACAGGCACAGGGAGAGTGCTGAGAGGACCCCCAGGAACAAGGGAGGTCTATTATAAATGGGACAGTGGTGTGCACTACTGTGAGTTACAGTTCAACTGTCGTGGCAGCACCAATACAGAAGTGCAGCTGAAAAGCTGAAATGAATGAAAACAAAGAAAACAGGGAGCTAGAGGGCTAGAGGTATTTCCTGTTTTTGAGGTACTAACGTGACTACGAACCGCTGGAACCGCACAATGAAGCAAGAGCTGTCTGAATATAACATGTAGCCTAAGATTTAAACAAATATATGATTATAGGGAAGTTAGGTTTCAAAATAAAGCAAAATAAAGCATTACAGAGAGATAATAAAAAGAAATCATTGCATAGAGATAATGAGACATAGTAATAATCATCCTGAGTAAGATAAAAATGTAAAAATGAAGATTTAGTAAAAATGAAAAATACTAAAATGAAGCTAAAAATGAAAAATACTGAAATGAGGCTAAAAATGCTAAATTCAAACTTTTTTTTTCTACAGTTCTCTATTATCTAACGTAACCCTTCTGCTATGAACTTTTCTTGTTCCTCTCTTTCTAGCTTCCTTTGATTCTCAGGCACTTTCCTGACTTTCTAGGGCACATACTTGACCTTTTACCTCTTTTGCTGCCTCTCTCTTGCTCTTAGCTATTACGGGAAAACAACCCATCATAGAGTGGGGAGGCTGACGGCTCTATGTATGCCTTATGAGTTAATCTGTGTGTGTTTTAGTCAGACGCACTTCTGCAGCATCCCCCGTTGCCCCCCTTTTCTCTACTTTGTATTGTACAGGCGGGGTAGAGCTTAGCTGTGGGGCTGGGGACAGCCTGCTTGTCTGTATCTGAGCTATAACTTTCAGAGAACTTATCTCTGAGCTGTTTGTCTTTTTTTTCTCAAACCTCCCCCATAAGGCTGCGAAAAGTTTTATCTTATAGATGTAAATCAAATGTGAGCAGAAGTTGGAAGGTACTTATAGCACAAATTCTAACAGAGAAATATAGAGCAAGTATTAATGCTAGGATGACATGGATAGACTTAATGAAACTTCCAATGGAGTTGTTTTAACCAGCTATAAAATTTTACCTAATCATTTGGAATAACTGAACTGTTCTATAAAAACATTACACTTATTGTTGCAGCTCTAAAACTTTGACTATATGACATTCAACAAACATTTCAGAAACAATATGAGTACAACCTTCTTTTTCCTATCAAAACACATGATAATCTAAAATCATACTATTTTGGTCAGCTACTCTATTTTGTTTTTATAGATTTTACATTATGGGCAGGACTGGTCTTGGAATCTAGACTCTATTCAGTTCTAACATTAGCACATGACAGAGTTCTATTATTATGGTGTTTGTCATTTTGTTAATGTCAGTGCCGTTTACACACAACCAGCTACATAGAGAGCTGAGGACCGGGGGTAATAATACAATAATAAGTAATTACAGGAAACTTTCCTTCTAAAACTTTTTTTTAACCAGATACAATTTTAGCTATGTTATTTTCATAACTAATCTAAAACTAAACATATAGAGAAAATGTTACATTATCACATTCCCATTGTTCTCATAAATTGCACACAATTTAACTATATCACATTCAATACTGCATGAATCTTAAACTTAAAATTAACCCGTTTCAATATCAGTCCATCAGTTCATTATAGGGGAAAGTCCAATCAGAGAAACATCATGGCGGTGGATAGACATATGAAGAAATATTCAACAGTCACTTGTATTCAGTCAATGCAGCAGTCTCTGTACGGTTCTTAAGAGTTCATAATCAGTCCATGGATTCGATATTAGGATAGGCCAAAATGTAAAGGCATCACAGATACGAATGGCAAACTCTGGAATGACTCTTTGTATGTATGCAGAGTTTCTTTCAATGAGTGGTGTGATCAATGATAGCTGTTCCATTTAGAATGGATTGGAATCATCTCAACAGCTACTGATGGAATTTTGCTCAGATCACCAACCTGGAAACAAAGAGACAATGTGACAATATCTGGTGTTCTGGTAATACTGACTTGTCTAGTGTACTAGCTAAAGAACTCTACTGAAACTACTGTATGAACTGTCAGTAATGAGAAGTGGTTGTACATGTATGATATGAGTGAAGGACTTTTGTTTTCTTGTGGTTAATTCATATGAAGAAAGTCCACAACACCTGATAGGATTGTTGCAGAGAATTGATAGGACAGCTGGGAGTAAATCCAACCAAATGCTGCCAGTAATTGTTTTGTTGGAAGTGGGATGGTACAAAGACACAATTTCACTTAATATCAGTGTTATTTGCAAATTTGTAATAGAATCGAAAATTGAATTGTTTAAACTATCAAATACAACCTGTACTGTTTCCTTCTTATAACAAAATAATATTGATTAATCATAACCAGGAAAAACATTTAACAAGTTCTCTATTGTACCTTTATATATTTATATATATATTTATATTTTTAGCCTAAATGAGAATGACATAGACCCATTTTAGTAGCATCATTTATTTCTACAAATTAAATAGTGAAATTACTGATTATCAGATGGAATCAACAATAAATTTAAGTCACTTCTGCATTTTCTTACACTTGCAGACGTGTGATGCAAGATACACAAGTGCAAAGATTACGGAAGAATATTTTTTTTAGCAGCGGCACAAGCACATAAGCTGCATTTTTATGAACTGAAACTTATTTAATTAGAAAAAATAGTAACAACAGCAGAACCCACAATATAATACTCCTCTCTTGTTGTACTGCAAATGCAGTACAATAATATGAAATAATAGATTCACATCTGTCTAGAGAATAATGAAAGGAATTTAACCTGTACCAATGAATGAATCGGGTATGGATCCAAACTGCATCAAGTTTACCTTCATGTTGGTGAAAAAGATCCAGATGCAGGAGAGACAAAAAAAAAAATACAGATGAGTATAAAACAGTAAAGTTAAAAATATTTGCTGTGGTTAAAAGTTCCTGAGCCAGCTGCCTGACAAAAAAGAAGTTACAAAACAGTGAGAGAAGTTAAGCATCTGAAATATTGTGCAACGGAGGATTCTGGGAAATGTAGTTTTTATGACAGTACCAGCAAATAGAATCCTTCTTGAACTATGAACTAGATTTCCTCTTAAAGGGTGCTGTAAATCTAATGCACCATTAAGTACTTCAGTGTGAAACAACTGACCATGATTTATTTGGTCATCAGGACATTTGTCTTTAGAAGATTCAAGGGAAATACTACTGTGAATAAGCTTAAAACATTCTGAACCATTATCTTCATTACTGGGGGCTGCACCGTCTGTGAAACCAAAAGTTCTGAGATTGTGTAACCCTGTATCACTCTAAAATTGCCAATAGGCACATTCAAAATAGCATTTAATTGCTCCTGGGTATCCATATAAAGGACTGGATCCAAGTTTGATGAACAAGGAGCAGAGCATAGGTGTAATGTCTCAGCTAAAGTATATGTGAGAAATATCACTTTCTATTGTTGGCAAAAGCCTGCTAGATCTAGTGGCATGCAATTAGTATAGTAAAATATTAGAATTTCAAGTTGTGAGGGAAGAAAACTATCGCCTTCTGGCCAGGAAAACGCAGTCTTGTCCCCTCCACTGTGACACTTAACAAAGGCTTTGAAACTTAAAATGTTTTGGGCACTCAACTAGCATATCTAGGAGGATTGTTAGATATTCTAAACTGATGGAACATGTTTTTTTTCTTTCAGATCACATTTAAAACATAATACACTTAGAAAAGAGTTATCAATCTGACACATAAAGATAAAAAAAAGAGAAATAAGGTTTTTTGAGACAAAAACTGCAACAGAGAACATTTAAAGAGACAACACTAATATTTCTGTTAAAATAGAAAGACAAGTGGAGTGAATTAACCTTCTTCACGAGTAACCCATTCACAAACAGAGATACACAAGAGAACTAATGTTACTATGAGAATAAGAACAAAGAAGACAATGTTATGATAAGATAAGAATAGTGACATGATAGTCTAAGACAAAATTACAGTATTTTAGTGACAGACACATAGAACAAATATTATATTACAAGAGGTACCTATGAAAACTTATAAACATTAACGAGAACCAAAAACAGTTATGCAAACATATTCATTACAGACACATCAAAGTCATATAACCGTCAAGTCAAGTCAAGTCAAGTCCTTTTCTTTCTAACATACACACAAGTATTACATTCAAAATATGCTCTAACAGACCTGTAGGATGCAAAAAAGCTTAGCAGCAAGCAATTAACATTGGTTTATAAAACAAACAGGGCAACAAACATACATAAAAACTGGAGTCACCTGCAGGAAAAATGATGTTATACTTTTCTCTGTAATTTAGAACAGGCTTACAATTGAGTGGAAAGGGAGAAAACAGGTTTGAAGTTGCAGATGGACAACACCTAAATGTTTGTAGGGCTCTCGTTTTTCATCTGACAATTCAAATGGACAGGAAAGTGATTCACACTTCACACTCTAAAGAATTTCCTTCAGAAAACCTAGTTTTTACCGCAGAAAAACTCCTAAACAACAAGCAGACTCTGAGATAGAGCCACAAATTCTCTCACACACCATCACACAGATATGACAGTTACACTATTGTTATTCATGCACTCAGCTAGGCAAACATCCAACATTCATGGATCCTTTTGCATACATCAAACAACATACACGTGTAATTTCTATTTCAAGATGTTTTAGACTACACTTCATGATAAGGAATAAGAGACATACAAAATACAAAAACAGGAAGGAAACTGCGGATTCCTATCATGAATGGCAGATAATTTCAGCTGATTAACACAACAATTAACAAAACAATAGGCAAAAAGAAGTTAGAAAAAACATATATACCCCACCCAGAGGGGTACTTACGCGCGTGTATCCATCATCCGTTAAAGTAAAGCTTTACGGGGAAACCATCCTGGAAAAGAAAATATCCACGGGTATCTACAGACATCCGAGAACAAAGGTCCTCAGGTACACTCCAGTAACACAGCCTGGAGCCCTCCATTGCCTGAAAAAAATGACTGGAAAAAAACTGGATCACAGTCGGCGGTCACCATATGATGGTATTTTTAGTAGTACCATTTTGACCTCGTGTAAGACAAAACTCAGTAAAGGAAAACCTTTAGTAATAGTCAGGCAATTTATTCTTACATAATACAACATAACAGTTTTGTCTGGGTAAGCTGTTGGAGTAACACACAGAATGTCAGCCAAGGACTTACCAAAGACCCTCCTCTTGGTCCAGACATTATATAGCTTTCAGAAGGCTTTTACAATAATTGTGACAAGGGTTTCACGGAAATACCATACATAGTCTGTCTCCTCCTTATACAATTAATGTCTAAATGATTTACTTAGTCTTACATGTTATCAAAGGAATGTTGTAACATACTGTGCCTAGCTCCAACGGTCCACAGCCTCGCAATCAGCTATCGGCTAACCAAGGCCATTGTGGTATTTCCAGTAATCTGAGCAGCACTTCAGTAGAAAGGGGCCCCAACAGACACTCTGGAATTTAAGTAACAGAGTGATGATCTTTTGTTTGTATGGCCTAGTATAAGCTATATTATTGACCATTGTCCACAGTAGACCCTTAGTCCATCCTGCCTTGGGCCCTATAGCATTATGGCGTCATAGAGGGTGGGGGTGACAAATATCAACCCTCTGACACTAGCCATTCGTCCGTCTTAGGAATTGGACCGTTCCAGATATTTTTATAATTATATAAACAGAGCCCCCGCCTTACTTACCAGCCATGCAGAACTCAAGCAGCTTTGTTTGTTTCCCTGTAGAGCAGTTGGCGACTGTGTAGAGATTTGTATTGGATTTTATTTTTGCCTTTACATCCCCTTTACTGTTTCCAACTCCAGCTGCAGGGACAAAGATCATGGAGCCAGATTTAAACAGATAAACTGGGATTCTATTTGGAGGATTATTTTGCTGCAGCCACTGGTTCTGCAGAGTTGGAGAAAGTTTGTATTAAACAATACAAAAACTATAAAATCCACATTAGATTACATGACAACACAGGACCCAGTGCAGTCTGTATATTCTGATTATTAATCAGTCATGCGGTATCGGCTTCTGGCAGATATTATTTGACTTGTGCTGTTTTGATCTTTTATGACGATCCCTAAGCAGCCCAGATCACACTGAGCATGTGCACAGTCTTGGTCTTGCAAAGATGTATAACAAAGTTACAAGATGGTGACCCCCTGTGGCCAACTTTGAAAGCATAAATCATTTGTTTGATTAGGCTTGTGGTGCAATAAGTTCATGTTTATGTTTAGTATACAAAATACAGCATTCCTAGCATTATTCTATTTTACACTTTACTTCGCCTTTAATTTGAATGTGGACCCCTTTACTTGCCATCCCACACCCACACCCCTCTCTGTGTCATTATCATAATCCCCAACCCTTCCTTCCAACACAAACGCACTGTAGCCCTAACACTGAGATGTTATTTTTCCTATGAAATTTTGTGTCCATAGAATGAAGACCTATACATCCCATGTAGATACTCCCTGCTAATGGCTGGATATCCAGAGAGTTAACCATAGGGAAGCTTTATTCTTTCTAGTTAGACTTCAAATGAACAGTGTGGCACATAGGACAAAGCTGTAAACACTGCCCAAGAAAATATAAATTATGTCAATGCATAACAAATTGGCAGTTCCACTCGGACCATTACAGTGCTCTCCAGTAGACCATACCCCAAGATATTTTGAACTCCATTTAAAAGTGCTCAGTGGCCCACCGGCATACCAGGAAAACTCCCGGTGGGCCCAGGTGTCAGTGGCCCCTCAGGCTGATAAACATTTGGCCTATTTCATGGCCATTACCGATTTCTATGAGAACAAAGAGGCTAAATAGATTGAATAATAGGTTATAGTATGTAAAGAAAAGAGACTAGGAGACTAGAGGTTGAGTGAGGAGATGAAGAATAATAGTACTGAGAGTGGCCCCTGGTTTAAGCTTTTATGGTGGGCCCCTGGTGTCCCAGTCCGACACTGAATGTGCATGATCCTTACTGGGCTGTGTGCTAGTGGAATGATGATATTTCCTGTAAAGGAGAAACAAACCCTTTATTAAAAAAAACATACCCCCTAACCCACATAGACCCCCTCCCTCCTCCCCCTCAGCCTATCTATTACCCCAAGCAAATGCCCCTAACTTTTTACTTACTCTGCGCAGATTCAGGGATTGGAGTTTACGGCAGCCATCTTCCGGGTCTTCATGTCTTCTTCCAGCGCTTCAGCAATTTCCGTCCATTTCCGTGAATGCGCAGTTGTCGTAAACCGGGAAATTGCTCCAACTGCACATGCGTCGCTCCGCTGGTCTCATTCTCAGATTAGTGAAGACCCGGAAGATGTCTGCCGTGAACTCTGATCCCTGAATCTGCACCGAGGGGTAAGTAAAAAGTCAGGAGCATTTGCCCGGGGTAATAGCTTGGCTGAGGGGGAGGAAGGAGGTGGGTCTATGTGGGGTAGGGTTTTTTAATAAGGGGTTTGTTTCTCCTTTAAGTCAAGTGAATGCATTTTGAGCTTTGTTCGATTAAATGCCTTTTCGAGCTATTGGCTAGTAACATAGTAAGTAAGGTTGAAAAAAGACACACGTCCATCAAGCTCAACCTTTTGACTTTTTTCACCTGCCTAACTGCCAGTTGATCCAGAGGAAGGCAAAAAAAACCATCTGAAGCCTCTCCAATTTGCCTCCAAAAAACTCCATGGGACTGGGACCAGTCCCTGGATCAAGGGCAACGGGACCAGTCCCTGGATCAACTTGTACTATGAGCCACAGTATCTCCCATATCCCTGTATTCGCTAGTAGAGTTGAGTAGCATATGTCATAGGCTTTTACAAGCCAATACAATGTCTATCGTTGAGTAGAGTAGATACACTTCCGCTGTTTTAAACACTTCAGCTTTTTATATTATCCTCTATTGGGAGGGCAATAAAAAAACGATAAGAAAAATCTGAAAAAAAAAAAACGTTTACAGATCGTATCCGTTTTCTTTACGTCGGTGCTCCTCATACAGTACGTGTCTACCTTCCCCATATAGCCTAAGGCATGGAGATGAATAGCAATGATAATAATGGAGAAATCTGCTGAGGAAGGTGTGAAGGCTGTATGTCTGTGTTCATTGTGAGAATACACACAGCATTTCGAGGTGGAGCTCTTGCTAAGGTGTGACGTATTGTTACGCTTGAAGAAAAATGGTGTTTAGCTTCACATTAACCACAGGCCTTTTTTTATCTTCTTTAGCAGCCTTGTCCTTTATTCCTATTCATCTCTATAGCTAAAAAAAAGATTTGCTGCTCCTCTGTAAATACAATAGGGCTGCATTAAACAGATTTTAGTATATAAAAGTAGGGTTGTTTGCTATGTAGGCACAAGTCTCTTGTATCAAGCTAGTGTTGCAGTTTAATAACCCCTTTACATCATTATTTATCAAAATCCGAAGTTCTCACTATTTTCTGAAAACTACTCCGTGCAAATCCGCACAGACTTTTTCCCACCCTATTTATCAATACATTTTCAGAATTTTTATCTTGTGCGGAAAAAGTCAAGGTAAGATCATTAAAAAAAATCTGAATTGTATGAATTTTTCACATTTAGGGGCAGATTTATCAAGGGTCGCATTTCAGAGTAATGGGAGTTTTTTTGAACTCCCATAACTTCGAAATTCGATTTAAAAAAGACCAAATTCATCAAAAAATCTAAGGGTTTTTTTTTGGGCGTTTCGAATCTGAATCATACGAATCGAATTAACAGCGCATACGATCGAATTTGATTCGCTGTTTTCCAAAAAAACTTTGATTTTTCAAAGTCCACAAATTGGTTCTAGGAGGTCCCCCCATAGGCTAAAACAGCAATTCGGCACGTTTTAGATGGGGAATGGTCGAAGTCGAATTTCTAAAGAGACAGTACATTTTCAAATCGTTTTCAAATTCAAATCGAATTTGGACTATTCCCTAGTCGAAGTACACAAAAATTTGCTCGAAATTCAAATTTTTTTAATTTGAATTTTCACTTCGACCTTTGATAAATCTGCCCCTTGATAACTCTGCTCAAAACCTATGAAAAAATCACCCGAAAGCTACAATTTTGTCAGGAACCCAGTGAAAAAAAAAAAGAGTTGTTAACTGTACATCTGCTATTTACAAGTCTTTGGAGGGTCTGCGTTCTTCCAAAGTTTCCTCGTCGGGCAGCTTCGGAAAACGAATCACTCCAAGTACCATCCCCGGCAGGGGAGGCAGATCGGGGAGATTAGTCGTCCAGAAGAAGAGGAGATTTGTCGCCGGGCTACTAATCTCCCCGAATCTGCCTGTGTGCCCTGACCCTAAATCTCTTCTGTGTGATTTGGCTAAATGTGAATCCAACATATAGGGGCCCATTTACTTAGCTCGAGTGAAGGAATAGAATAAAAAACAACTTTGAATTTTTTTTTGGCTACTTCGACCATTGAATTGGCTACTTAGTCCTTCGACTTCGACTTCGAATTGAACGATTCGAGCTAAAAATCGTTCGAATAGTCGACCATTCGATAGTCGAAGTACTGTCTCTTTAAAAAAACTTCGACCCCCTAGTTCGCCACCTAAAACCTACCGAGGTGCCATGTTAGCCTATGGGGAAGGTAATTATGTGTATTAATTACTAATCAGCCTTATATTGTGACATTTCTATTCTATGTGTACTGTATATTGTGAGTGGCTCCCTAAGCTCAGTAAGTGACAGCAGCACAGAGCATGTGCAGTGAATCAGCAGAAAAGAAGATGGGGAGCTACTGGGGCATCTTTGGAGACACAGATCTTTACTGCTAAAGGGCTGTGGTTGCCTTGGGCTGGTACAGAAGCACAAAACATCATGTACAACATTTCTACCTACTTCTTTAGTTAGGCTTTAGTTCTCCTTTAAATAGCAATAGCTCTGATGAGTTTTGTGTATTTGATCGCAGCAACTGTTTCATTAACTGTATGGTATACTCCATGGTATATTAAAGTTAAAGGGATACTGTCATGGGATAAAAAAATTTTTCAAAATGAATCAGTTAATAGTGCTGTTACAGCAGAATTCTGCACTGAAATCCATTTCTCAAAAGAGCAAACAGATTTTTTTATATTTAATTTTAATATCTGACATGGGGCTAGACATATTGTCAATTTCCCAGCTGCCCCAAAGTCATGTGACGTGTGCCTGCACTTCAGGAGAGAAATGCTTTCTGGCAGGCTGCTGTTTTTCCTTCTCAATGTAACTGAATGTGTCTCAGTGGGACATGGGTTTTTACTATTGAGTGCCGTTCTTAGATCTACCAGGCAGCTGTTATCTTGTGTTAGGGAGCTGCTATCTGGTTACCTTCCCATTGTTCTTTTGTTTGGCTGCTGGGGGGAAAAAGGGAGGGGGTGATATCACTCCAACTCGCAGTACAGCAGTAAAGAGTGATTCAAGTTTATCAGACCACAAGTCACATGACTTGGGGCAGCTGGGAAACTGACAATATGTCTAGCCCCATGTCAGATTTCAAAATTGAATATAAAAAAATCTGTTTGCTCTTTTGAGAAATGGATTTCAGTGCAGAATTCTGCTGGAGCAGCACTATTAACTGATTCATTTTGAAAAAATTTTTTTTTCCCATGACAGTTTTAAGTTACTTTAAATATAATGTGCCAGAGCCCTAACAGTAATATCTTCTATTATTCTCCATGGGACCAAGATACCTGTTCTTCTCTACGTTGCCTCAAGAGAGACAATACAGTTAAAACTTAGGCAAATGCCCCTGGAACAGGCCACAGACACCTCTTCATGTGTGATCGATAGGGTCACAACTGAAATCCCTAATGAAAGTAAAGTATACAATTCCCCAGGTTCTGCTTCATTTAGCATTCTGTAACTGATTCATTGTTTCCTTTGTTGAAATCTAACTCTATAAAGTTCTATACAGCAGCCTGGCAAACTGTTAGGGGCAGATTCACTGAATTCGAGTGAAGGGTTCGAATTGATAAAAATTCGAATTTCGAAGTTTTTTTGGGCTACTTCGACCATTGAATGGGCTACTTCGACCTTCGACTTCGAATCGAACGATTCAAACTAAAAATCGTTCGACTATTCGACCATTCGATAGTCGAAGTACTGTCCCTTTAAGAAAAACTTCGACCCCCTACTTCGGCAGCTAAAAGCTACCGAAGTCAATGTTAGCCTATGGGGAAGGTCCCCATAGGCTTGCCTGTGATTTTTTGATCGATGGATCTTCCTTCGATCGTTGGATTAAAATCCTTCGAATCGGATTTGCGCAAAATCGTTCGACTTCGATATTCGAAGTCGAACGATTTTAGTTCCCAGTCGAATATCGAGGGTTAATTAACCCTCGATATTCGACCCTTCGTGAATCGGCCCCTAAGTGTTCACACATTGTTAAATGTTTGGATCAGTGATTTTTAATAAGAACATCAGGGGAAATCAGCCATAACAAGACATTTTATCAGGTTTGGGGCAGAATAACAAGCCAGGGATCAGTGATTTTTATTCTTTCGGCATCAAAAAAATCCCATAATCCAAACTCTTCCATGAAAATACAAACATTTATTCAAAACGTCATGTTGAAAAAATTATACATACAGACCCCATGGTATTCCGCGGACTATAGTGATAATGTGCACCAGCATTCTTTCAGGAGTTGGACTTTTCTAAAGAAACACCAGCACGTGGGGAAAAACTCAATGTTACAAGTTCTTGTTTAAAGTGGACCTGTCACCTACACATAAAAAACTGCATAATGAAAGTCCTTTCCAAATTAAATATGGAACCCCAAAAAATTTTATTCATTAAAACATCCATACCTGTTATAAAGGTGTTTAAATATCTAAATTGTCAATCAAATATTACATGCCCCACCTCTATGCCTGAGACGGGGCAGTCAATTACTTTCACTTTCCATTCAGCACTTCCTACATGTCCCATCTCTCCTCACATTCCCCCTTCCCTCCTCAGGCTCTATAATTGTGTAGGGCACTGCACATGGACATTACGTCCCTCATTCTGGTTCATACACACGATTTTGGGGTGATACACAATTTCCCTTCATAACCGTGTCCACAAAATGGCAGCCGCCTGCTGGCTGTGATTGTATAATTCCAAAACAGAAGGAAACAAAATTTAAATAATAAATACAGTGTAAGTAAGGTTTATTTCGCTCAACTAACATGATAGAAAAGAATTTGAAATTATTTCTTAGGGTGACAGGTCCCCTTTAATGAATGCTCAAAACCCACAGCTCATACAATAATGAGCCCCATCATCCCGGCACTTTTCTCAAGCACAAGAAGGTCCCAGCCAATAAGAAAATGTGACCATGGGGAATAATTATGACCACAATACTGGGTTGACATCATATTATCTAATTATCTAATGCCTCGAATTTGAGTTTACCAGTTCATAAAATATTCAAAAGACTCAAATTGAAAAAATACTTCATCTTCGCTTAAATTTTGTCTAGGACAACTTCCATTGACTTTTTAGCTTTTAGATGACAAATTCTGAAAAATGAAATTTGAGAAATTCTAATTTGATGTTGTGAGTTTTAGCTCAATAAAACTTGAATTGCGGCAACACAAATCTCGTTGATAAATCACCCTTTGTCTTTATTTTTTAATTTAGCCTTCATCTCAAGGTTCCCTGGCCATTGACCTCATCTTCATCATCACCGTTATTGTTTATATATATTGTTGGCGGCTTCTGCAGCACTTTACTGTAACGTTATAACCAACAGCTCATATTGATCGTCAGTGGAATTGAGATGGAGGATGTGGAAGTAGAAACAGTACAATTCCTATTTCACACACATTTTCATGATGATTTATATTAGTTGCTGAAAAAACATAATGGCAACATATGTCGCAGATGTACCGAGGCTGTACAGTCACTGAGCCATTGTATTACAAGCCATTTGCGTTCATTGTAATTCAGAATTGTTCTCTATTACAAAAAAAGAATGACTCGCTTTCACCCATGATGCTAATGAAACATTTCCATGCCTTGTTTTCTTTAGTGTCTGCCCTCTCGAAATGCACAGGGACTTAGCCAGGTATTAATGCCTTAATCCTTCTTCTATACTTAAAGGAAAACTATACCCCTGAAACAATGTAGGTCTCTATTAAAATATACTGAGTAAAACAGCTCATGTGTAAAACCCTGCTTCATGTAAATGAACCATTATCATAATAATATACTTTTTTAGTAGTATGTGCCATTGGGTAATCATAAATAGAAAATTGCCATTTTAAAAAATAAGGGCCGCCCCCTGAGATCGTACGATTCACTGTGCACACATACAAACCACATGTAAGGTCACATGAGCCAATTAACAGACAGAGTTCTGCCTTTTGCTTCCTCACTTCTTCCTGTTACAGTTAGTGTTGTAGTATTTCTGGTCAGGTGATCTCTTCTTGTTACAGTTAGAGCTGCGGTATTTCTGGTCAGGTGATCTCTTCCTATTACAGTTAGAGCTGCAGTATTTCTGGTCAGGTGATCTCTTCCTATTACAGTTAGAGCTGCAGTATTTCTGGTCAGGTGATCTCTTCCTGTTACAGTTAGAGCTGCAGTATTTCTGGTCAGGTGATCTCTGAGGCAGCACAGATAGAGTCACGAAATGGTGGTTCAAGGCAAGAGATGTAAAAGGGCAATATTTATGTAAATATATATTCCAGTTTGGTAAGATTCTTTAATATGTCATTCAATTTGATATAAACTATCTGTTGCTTAAGTATTCATTTTGGGGGTATAGTTTTCCTTTAACTCAGTGCTTCTTCCACAGCCATTACAGCAGTGTCGCATCCCTTTATCCAGAAGAATCTGCTTCCCATAGCGTGCCTTCATTCTGATCACTTGATTCCCACATTCAGATGCAGCTTTTTAAGGGGCAAATTCCCTAACCTGTGAAAATTCGCCAGCGACGGCTTCGCACACATCGCAACACTTCGCCAGGGGAAAATTTGCTCGGACAAAATGCGAAGTTGCATCCAGGGCGCCGAACGCTGGCGAATTTACGCTAGTGTTATATCGGCAATCAAAGCGAAGATACGCTAGAGTTCAATAATGCCTAGCGCAACTTCGTTAGAGGTCTTCACGCTAATTTGCATACAGCGGGAAATTTAAAGTTGAATGGACGTATATGTTGCAGCAAATACATTACATTACACAAGTCCAGGGAACCTTAATAAAGACAATAGAGTTGTTATATTGCCCTACACATGAGCCCACTGTATAGTTTATGTTCCATATGTTAGGAAATGTAGGGGGGAACCCGGTTATCGAAAAAAAAAATTAAGGACTTTTGCAGCCTATCACTCTGAAAAAAGGAAAAGTCGCCGGCGTTTTTTGGACTTTCTGAACTTTTTCCACTAAAAATTGAGGAAGATCTATTCACTCCAATGCACTTCTCCTGGTCTGAGCTGGTGACGGCAAGTCTGGCGAAAGAGGGAACATTCAGTAAAATCCGCATCTTAGTGAATTTGTGGAGTAACGTCCATTCGCCAGAGCGAACATTTGCCTGGCGATAGAGTGTGAATGATCGCAAGCGTCTGTCTCTTTCGCTAGAGAAGTTACGCCTGTGCCCATTAGTAAATTGGCGAAGTGTCTGAATGACGTCACGCTGGCACCAGCAATAGTCACTTCGCCCTTTAGCAAATCTGCCCCTAAGTGTTCTTATCTACTCCAATATATCTAGAGAGTAAATGAGAATGTGATTTGGTACACTTTGAGGAGTAACTACACGGGACATTGCAATATATTTTAATTATAGCAGAAGCAACGATGTGGGTATATTTAAACGTGTTTTTGCTGAAAGAAACATAATAACGGGTGACTAATGGAGAAATACTTTGTTGCAAGTTCATCTGTATAACTCTCATATTATCAGAGTGATTAGACAATGTTATGTCGCATTTTACACTTTATGTATGTGCCGGTGTTTTTGAAGTTTATATCTGTAGGATGCATTTGATTAAGAGGAACACGTCAGAAGGGGAGGGTACTGGGATTTCACGCCATTGACTTGGAATTTAGGGGAGGTCCGCGTTGCATTTTGTAACTTTGACAAAGGCTGAGATGCAGCCAAAACGTTGGTTTCTTAATAAATTCTTTATACCTTTGGATAAGACCTGTGAGTGCGTATATATATATATATATATATATATCTATATATATCTATATCTATATATATATGTACAGTCAGGACCAGATTTAGTCTGCCGGTGCCCCAAGGCCGGCAGCATTCACTGTCTGCCTACACCCGTGCTCCTTGCAACCCTCAGGATCGCGTGCATGCATAGGGGTGGGATGCATAGCCAGGTATCCGCCATTGCAGCGTCACCCTCCCACAACGCGCAATCGCAAGCAGTTGCAGAGGGATCTGGACAGGCCCGGATTTGTGGAGAGGCCACCAAGGCATGGGCCTATGGTTGCAGGATTTTAGGGGGCAGTATGCTGCCCAACCACACCCACGTTGGTTCAAAATCACTGGGGATTCCCAACCAGTAGCTCGTGAGTAACATGTTGCTCCCCAACCCCTTGGATGTTGCTCCCAGTGGCCTCAAAGCAGGAGCTTATTTTTGAATTCCAGGCTTGGAGGTGAGTTTTGTTGCATAAAAACTGTGTGTTCTGCCAACCAGAGTCCCCTGTAGGCTATCAATAGCCAATGACTTTGTGAATGCTTATGTTGCTCGCCAACATTTTTTACATTTGAATGTGGCTCACGGGTAAAAAAGGTTGGGGACCCCTGACATAGAGAGTCAGGCTGCTTTTTTAGGAGCCCCCACACCCCCCCTGGGCCCCCCTCCCCAGCCGCAATGACACCTCAGGCCCCCCACCCCAGCTGCAACCTCCCTCCGGTTTAGCATTTTCTAAACCTTTCCTTTCTTTCCACCCCATATATAATTTTCTATTTTTACCAAGTAACCATATTATTGTTATTTCTCTCTTAAACTCAGATGCCCTTTCCTTTCCCTTTGCACTTAAAACAACAAGTGGCCTCTCATCACATTTCCACTTACGTACAAGTGCAGTCCTCACCCTATTCACTATTACTGAACTAACCCTGACAGTTGGGTTACCTAAGAAATATCTGGATGTTTTGAGCTAAAGAGGTTCCCCATCCTTGATGATTAGTGCAACACGTCTCTTGTCTATATTTAGCCTTTAGAGCCTCTTCTTCCTCCTATTGTAGCATGAATGACGTAAAGGGAGTTCACTTTGGGTAAATTTAGTATTTTGGCTTTTGTATGTAAGTTTAAATTTGTAACCTGTCAAGCTTTAATGTGTTCTTGTTCCTCTGGTTGGCCTTCAGTGTCCAGAACATTGCGGAATTATCACAAGAACAGGTTGGGTGGCCTTAAAGGAGAAGGAAACCCCCAGGGCGCAAAACCCCTCCCCCCCTCCCCTGTGTTGCCCCCCCTCCCTTCTCCCCCTGGCCTACCTGTCCCCCTGGGCAAATGCCCCTAACTTGTTACTCACCCCTCTGCGCAGGTCCTGTCCACGGAGTTCACAGTCGCCATCTTCTCCCACGCGCGTCTTCTTCCTGCTCTGACCGGCGTCTTCTGGCGCATGCGCAGTAGGAACAGGTACCGGTACAGCTCTACTGCGCATGCGCCGAATGTCACGAAGTTTTCCGATTTCACTTTATGACATTCGGCGCATGCGCAGTAGAGCTGTACCGGTACCTGTTCCTACTGCGCATGCGCCAGAAGACGCCGGTCAGAGCAGGAAGAAGACGCGCGTGGGAGAAGATGGCGACTGTGAACTCCGTGGACAGGACCTGCGCAGAGGGGTGAGTAACAAGTTAGGGGCATTTGCCCAGGGGGACAGGTAGGCCAGGGGGGAGGAGGGAGGGGGGGCAACACAGGGGAGGGGGGGAGGGGTTTTGCGCCCTGGGGGTTTCCTTCTCCTTTAAGCCTTGAATGTCTCATCCAATAGATTCAGTCACATTCACCTCTTACGACAAGGGTTCATGTCAACACATTTGTGCGACAAATAACGTTTTTCTTAGTCTTCGGCTTATTGATTAATTTCGTCTTGCATTTAATATGTGATTAACAAAGTTAATTTGTGGTCATTTTTTTCTGGCCATCCTGTGCCATTGTGTTTACATTATGAACTGCGCATGTGATTATTTATTATCTGTGTTACAATCCCAGTTAACATCACATCTAGTGATGGGCGAATAAATGCGGCAGGCGGGGAATTTCCGCAGATTTCAGAGGCGGCAAAAAATTTTGGACGTGCAACGGAAAAGCCGCTCATCAACATTATTCGGACTCCCATTGACTTTAACGACCGGCGTCAAAATTGATGCGAGCGTCAGAATTGACTGCATTAAGCAAATTTGTCTCCGTTTCCAGAATTACGCTGGAAATTCGCGAATTTCTCATTGAAGCAAAACGGGACAAATTCGCCCATCACTAGTCACATCAGAACTTTGCAAGGATGACCAAGTACTTTATATGATATTCTAAATACTGAGTTGTGTTGTTTAAAGGTAAAAGCTGTGATAAAAATAGTTTCTGTGAAGCATTCAAAGAATGTTACCCTTATGCTTTTCTGTGTCTTGTACAGTAAATGCGACTGAACTACGCGTCACACTTGTACCTTTCATAGTCAATGACTGTATCCACCACTTTGTCTCATTATTACGCACTCACAGGGAGGGGAGGAACAATGGTGAAAAAAGACCCAAAATTTTCTATGAGTCCATGAATGATACTCAGTTTCCATAAATGACTACAAAACAATCATTTTACCCATTTAAAAAATTTTGATGGGATGCCCAGAAAAGTTCAGCTCTATCTTTGAAGCTCAGAAAAAAAACGAAGTAATTATTATATTGTCTTCTGTGTTATCGTTTTGTAATGTATTTGCATTTACTTACGTAGCGGTGAGAAGTCATTCACTTTGTACTTGTATAGAGGGGGAGTAAGAGCCTTCAGCAGGGCCATTTGAGCTTTGATACAAGTTGAGAATGTGGCACTTTACCTTTAGTAAATTTGCACTTTAGAGGGAATGCGCTGCTGCCTAAACTGCCAGAGGAATCACTATTGGGAGCACCGTGCAGAGGCTGGAATGGTCTGAGAGTCAGCTGGTCAGGTCAGGAGTAGTGATGAGCGAATAAATTCGCCAGGCAGAAATTTACAGTGAATTTCCGTGTTTTGACGCCGGCAAATGTTTTCACGTCAAAATTGGCGAGTGCATAAAAATTTGCACTCGTCAAAATTATTCGGACGTCCATTGACTTTAATGCATTTGGACAAAATAGTTGCGAGTATAAAAATTGTCGCTCGTGTCAAAATTGTCGCTTGTGTCAAAATTAGCTGACTGGGGTCAGCTGGGAAACTGACAATACGTCTAGCCCCATGTCAGATTTCAAAATTGAATATAAAAAAAAATCTGTTTGCTCTTTTGAGAAATGGATTTCAGTGCAGAATTCTGCTGGAGCAGCACTTTTAACTGATGTGTTTGGAATAAAACATTTTTTCCCATGACAGTATCCCTTTAACCAAGAGGTATAGGAGTGGTGAATTGTACAGACCGCATGGCAATTTGAATAAGGAGAAGAATTTGAATTCTATAACCAATAACATCAGGTAATAAAGCCGGCAGCCAAGGGAAGACCACCAGTGGCTATGAACATGAAATCCTATAGTTGATACAATGGATGTTCCAATGAGCAATTAAATAGATTTATACATAGTCTTGCACAAGAATTGCACTAGAAATGCACAAACACACCTATTATGCTTCCCTCTGACAGTAAATACATTTCACAACCTCTAAATAATGCTGTAGGCTGTTTCCTTATGTTATCACTGCTTAGTCTCTCTCCCTACACATAACAAACATGAAATGGAAGATTAATATGGCAATCATCTCTCTCTCCTGGTCTGAGTTCTACATTAAAGGAAAACTATACCCCCCAACAATGTAGGTCTCTGTAAAAAGATACTGCATAAAACAGCTCATATGTAAAACCCTGCTTCATGTAAATAAACCAATTTCATAATAATATACTTTTTTTTTAGAAATACGTGCCATTGGGTAATCATAAATAGAAAATTGCCATTTTAAAAAATAAGGGCCGCCTCCTGGGATCGTAGGATTCGCTGTGCAGACAAACATACCAAACATGTTAGGTCACATGAGCCAATTAACAGACAAAGCTCTGTCTTTTAATAGGTTCTAGCCGGTCCCCCATAGGCTAAAACAGCAATTCGGCAGGTTTTAAATGGCGAAAGGTTGAATTTTTAAAGAGACAGTACATGATAAATTTCGATATTCAAATTTTTTTCAAATTCAAATCAAATTTGGACTATACTCTAGTCAAAGTACACAAAAATTAGCTCGAAATTGTCCCTTAATGCGTCTACTCCTGCAATTCCTTGTGGCTGAACTGAAGAAAGCGTAACGCAGGGGATCGCAGGAAATAACGGCCGCGTGTAAGAGCCCTAAGTCTTTGTCCTCCGACAAAGATTTACTCGCTCCATTTTCTTACTTTCTTTCCACTACTTAATAATATCTCTTTTTTTTTTTTATTTATACCAATTTCTCTAAAGTGACTGAATTGCATTTTAACATCAGGTTGTCAAAAACCCAGTACTAATCCTTATGTTCCACCAGAGGGAGCTGGGAAGCTCTTGAATCTCTTTTGCTGATGAACTTAATCCAACTGCAGTTGAAGACGATGCCAATAAATCGAACAGAATGTTAGCGGGTATGTATTGAGCGGTGCCAGAATATCATCATCATCATTTATTTATATAGCGCTGTCAAGATACGCAGTGCTTTCTTCCATGTTGTTCACTCTAAGGGCAAGGCCAGACGTGGCGTTTTTACGCTGCATTTTTAAAAAAGCTCCGCCAGGCGTAAATACGCATAAACTGCACTACCACTGAAACTAATGGAAAACGCACTATGGCAATTCACAGGGCACTTGCAAGCCGAAAAATTAAACTATTTTCGCCTGCTCTAACCTGGTGAAATAAACTCTGGCATACTTGCGATGAGCTGTTTGGGAGAGGGGGTCTGGCCCGGCCAGTACGAAACTGTCACCAGTGTTAGGGTGCTAAGATGCACTAGGCTATCATCATCGCTGGCGAAATTTGCGAAGTTGCCAAATGACTTCACACTGCCGAATTTTCGCCAGCGTTAGTCACGCGGCAATTCCTTCACCAGCGACAATTTGACGCACATTAAAGTCAATGGGTGCCTTTAATTGTCGCCGGTGTCAGAATAGTCGCCTGACGAATCAGTTCACCCATCACTAACAGCAAGTGTAAAAAATGATAAAGGGTAGAACTACTCAGACGACTTGCAAGCGATTTTGGCGGATCTAACGCATTGCCCCAAATGCAGGCGTCAAATCGGATGCAACGGAAATGAGGTAAGCAATAGCAATGGCGGATGTTGTCCAACATGACACGACTGTCGGATTCAGAAGCAGCATACGTCTGCATCCGATAGTCGTGTCATGTCACATGAACAATGCGACAACATCCGACATTTGTATTTCTTACCTTATTTTCCGTTGCATCCGATTTGACGCCTACGTTTTGGCGCAGCGCGACGGATCCGCCGAAATCGCTTGCAAGTCATCCGTGTAGTTCTACCCAAAAAAACAAGGATCATCAGTCTTCAACCACCTGCTGTAACAGGTTTTCTGATTTTGTACAATAGTGAATTCAAAAACAAAAGGTCAATCTGTGGGAAATGGATATTTCTTAAATAAAATTTATAATCATTGATGGGGGTTTCTTTTTCAAAACAGCCATTGCTAAATAAGTAGAAATCACGAATGAATAAGCTATGGAATGACAATTAAAGTCAACTATTATCTGCGCGTGCATCCCATTCTTATAGTCATTTATAATGTAAAGAGAGGGCTGTATTCAAACATGGAGAAGTCAAATCTGTAAATGTGTATTAGTTTTTCATATAAAGTTCTGGGAAGGGATCTGAAATATTGCATTGTTATCAAGTCATTGGTCCTGGTTTCATTGGAGTAATGCTTAATATTGGGGTACACCAGGTCCTTTGGTGCTCTGATTGATCTCAGCACATAGGCAGCGTCTTCTTTGATGGTTTCAAACTTGCCCACAATGTCGTAGTGGATATTACACGGGTCACATAGTTCCAACATGGGCTTCCAGTGAATGTCTCTCTGCTTCGGATTTTCTAAGACAATGAAGCGCACAAACTCTTCGAAACTGATCCTTCCGGGTGAATTTACATTCTTCCTTACAACTTTCTTGATTAGATTAGAAAACGATCTACTGTAGAATGTTGCATCATCATGGAGGAACTTGTCTCTGTAAGCTGAAACCAGTCTCTCTAAAGGGTGTCGGGTGAACATCACCGTGGTGTAATTATTAAGGAGCTCCACTTGCTCAGCAGGGCGATACGAGCTCAGCTTCTTCAGATATGGAGACGTGTGGATCACACGAGGTGCAAGTTCATCTGCAGTCGGTTTGAGGCTGTTGTTTAAAAGCAAAATGATCCTCTTCCAGTTGGAACAGCCCACTTTTGGCACTTCACAGTAAATAAACTTATGGCTGTGCACCACATACAGCTGCTTTGCAATAGAAGGTTTTATTCGGTGTGAGTAGACTGTGAGATTGTTTTGACGACAGGTAACTCTCACATCATCTCTACGTTGGTTTTGAGTGATGACGGTCTGCTCAAAAACTGCAAAACATGTAAAATATTTGCATTATAAATTTGCCGATGCGCATAAAAAAGAGCACCTAGAATTCCAACAAAACTTGCTCACTATTAAAAAAAACAAAAATAAACTAGACTGTGAAGGATAGGGATGTAGCGAACGGCGGAAAAAATGTTCGCGAACATATTCGCGAACTTGCGTCCAAAAATGCGAACGGTTCGTGAACGTCGCGAACCCCATAGACTTCAATGGGAAGGCGAATTTCAAAAGCTAGAAAAGACATTTCTGGCCAGAAAAATGATTTTAAAGTTGTTTAAAGGGTGCAACGACCTGGACAGTGGCATGCCAGAGGGGGATCAAGGGCAAAAATGTATCTGAAAAATACATTGTTGACACAGCGCTGCATTTTGTGCTGTAAAGGGCAGAAATCACACTACGTCACTCAGGTGATGTTTCTGGACACGGAATGTGAAAAAGCTCACACAGCTAGGTGGCAGTTGGTTAAAGACTGGGCAAACAATGCCTGCAAGGGCAACGTATACAGTAGCGGATACGGAATATATTATTGCTGCTGTAAAAACATCACTCAGGGGATGTTTACGGACACAGAATTATTATTGTTATTTAGACAGAATGTGAAAAAGCTCACACAGCTAGGTGGCACTTGCATACCTCCCAACTGTCCCTCTTTTGACTACTCAAACCCCTGTCCCTCTTTTGTACTGGAAAGTCCCTCTTTTCTCTGCACTGAACAGCCAGAAAAAAAACAGTTTCTAACGTAATTAGCTTTTGGCAGAGAGCTCAGAACAGCTAACAGGTGCAAATAAGATACTTTGTAACAATTTTGACTCTGGTTGGTGCTGGTAGTGGTGAACTACTAGGAGGAGCAGCACACCAGTCCCTCTTTTCTCTGAACTGAACAGCCAGAAAAAAAACAGTTTCTAACTTAATTAGCTTTTGGCAGAGAGCTCAGAACAGCTAACAGGTGCAAATAAGATACTATGTAACAATTTTGACTCGGGTTGGTGCTGGTAGTGGTGAACTACTAGGAGGAGCAGCACACCAGTCCCACTCCCCAACACAGCTAGACTAATAGCACTGGGCTCTTACAGTAGCAAAGTAAAAAAACAAAAAAGAAAATAAAAGCAGTCCTTACAAGGACTATTGGGTTATTACAGCAGTCAGCAGATGAGATCAGAAGCAGTGCCCACAGCAGCTACATACAGAGCACTGCAGTAGAAGGTAGATTACTACTAGTCAGCAAAGCTAACTAACCTAAACTCACTGTCCCTCAAATCCCTGCAGAGTTCTGTCCCTACAATACAGAGCAGTATCAAGTAGATTACTAGCCAGCAAAGTTACTATCAACTGTCCCTCAAATCACTAACAGCTCTCTCCCTACACTAGCTCTTGCAAGCACACACAGGCAGAATGAAAAAACGCTGCAGGGCTTCAGTTTATATATGGAAGGGGAGTGGTCCAGGGGGTGTGGGGGTGGTCCAGGAGGGAGAGCTTCCTGATTGGCTGCCATGTATCTGCTGGTCTGGGGTGAGAGGTCAAAAATAAGTGCAAGCTAAGGCGAATCCAAATTGGCGAACGTCGCGTGACGTTCGCGAACATTCGGCGGACGCGAACAGACGATGTTCGCGCGAATTAGTTCGCGGGCGAACAGTCCGCGACATCCCTAGTGAAGGACTTCCTACAGCAATTGGGAGCATATACTTATACAATAAAATCTACTAAGACAATGGTTGGATGCAGTGTCGACTGGCCCACCGGGATACCGGGAAAACTCCCGGTGGCCCAGGTGTCAGTGGCCCCTCCTGCTTCCAAACATTTGGCCTATTTCATGGCCATTCCCTATTTCTATGAGAACAAAGAGGCTAAATAGTTGGAATAATAGATTATAGTCTGTAAAGAACAGGGACTAGGAGAATAGAGGTTGAGTGAGGAGAGGAAGAATAATAGTACTGAGAGTGGCCCCTGGTCTAAGGTTTTTTTCGTGGGTCCCTGGTGTCCCAGTCCGATACTGGTCGGATGGCCACTACTATTATCTACACATGTATAATTCTGCAGTCACACTAACTAAATAAATACCATCATGGCATCCTGTAATATATCAGGGCATTCCAATAGTATGATCTAATATTAGGACATTTTACTTTGGGACCATCTAACCAACAACATGACTAATAAGAAGGACTAATAAGGGCAGAGACACACACTCAGATTCAGGGAGATTATTCGCCCAGCGAAAAATCTCCTCTTCTTTGGGGCGACTAATCCCCCCCACAGAATGTAAATCGCTGGCTGGATGGCAGCGTTTTGTTTTCTGAAGTCGCCCAAAGTTGGATCACAAGGAAACTTCAGACGACTTTCGGAAAACAAAGCTCATCCCGCCTGCAATTTAGATTCTAGCCGACAGGAGGCAGTTCAGGGAGATTAGTTGCCCTGAAGAAGAGGCGATTTATTGCCGGGCGACTAAATCTCCCCGAATCTGAGTGTGTGTCTCTGCCCTTACAAGGCGGCTCAGATTGTTTATCTATAGTCCCATTATCCCCAATCAACGGTTTTCATTTAAAACGTAAGCACTTAAATAGGGTTCTGTAATACAAAGTACAAAGTTTGCTTTGGTCTAGTCACCTATCAGTAGGTAGCATTTACTGTTTACCTGTTTAAAATTAGTACGGATGCACCGAATCCACTATTTTGGAATCGGCCGAACCCCCAAATCCTTCGTGAAAGATTCGGCCGAATACTGAACCGAATCCGAACCCTAATTTGCATATGCAAATTAGGGGTTGAAAAGGGAAAATGTTTTTTACTTCCTTGTTTTGTGACAAAAAGTCACGTGATTTCCCTCCCTGTCCCTAATTTGCATATGCAAATTAGGATTTGGTTCGGCCGGGCAGAAGGATTCGGCCGAATCAGAATCCTGCTGAAAAAGGCCGAATCCTGGCCGAATCCCGAAACGAATCCTGGATACGGTGCATCCCTAAAAATTAGCTATTATTAGTGTACTTCGACTATTGAATAATTTTTGGGGCAAATACTTCAATTCGAATTCGATGGAATGTGGTAAAACTTTAATTCGAACGATTCGAATACAGCCTAATCACCCGAAGTTAAAAACTTTTTTAATAAATTTCAATTGGTCCTCTTATATTCAATTTTGGGTTGATGGGAGTTTAGAAAAAAACTCCCTTTGCCTCGAAATTCGACCCTTGATAAATCTGCCCCTTAGTACTGTAGTATATATTTGCATTTACTCACAGTCACTGACAATATTCCACCCACCTTTGAGATGAAACAGAAATCCAGAAATCCCGCAAACGAGGACAAGAAGAATAAAAATCTTGGGTTTGAGCTTGTGCATTGCTTGGGATTTCCACTGGTTAATGACAGAGCAAAGGATTGAAAGTCAAATTCCAGCCTCTGTGCAGAGAAAATATGTGAATGTTTAACTCTGAAACAGACTCTTCATAGACAATTGAGTTAAATGAATTCCTAAATCACTTGAGTAGATATCTGCAACTGTCAACCTTTAGCTTTTTCTCATCCAGGTAAAAATCAATATTTTTTTTTTATCTGTAACATCTGAATCCAAGTGCATCTTGAATATATTCATTGATAAAGGAGAACTAATACTGTCCAGTTGGGGTGAGGTTATTTGTCACCATTACTTACCATTCTTTGTCCACTGAAATTTTTGTTTGCTGGTGCAGAAATGTCAGCCATGACAGTTATAATGCACAATTCATATTTTCGGGGCAGTAGATAACACATATTTTATATATATAGGAAACTGGCAGGTATTGTGATTCATAAAAGCTGATAATTTAAGAAGAGTCAAAATATTTCAGAAGGGATCTATACATTATATTTATGGGATGATCCACTTTCAATTAATAGCTAACTGCTAAAGGTTTGAGCACCGACCTTGCGCTAGTAAAGAAATCCAAAATATAACGTGCAGAATTTTTTGCCTGCTTACAGTTCTTCAAAGATCGAGAAACCATTGTATCATTTATTCAGAAGAAGCATATCAGGTTATCAAATGGTCTGACATCTACTGTATATTTGATTCCAAAGTCAGGAACCCTTAACTTTGCCAACAATTTGAAAACAAATTTGAAAACAATGAACAGAAATAATTGTTAGTCAATATTTCCAAGGGCTCTTTTTTCAGTATACACTGTGTCAGCTATTGAGACCAGATTCCGTTAATAATGAAAGCTTCGTTCATCAAACAGGTCCCTACAGCCCTCATAATACAGCAGAAAATGAATTTTCCTTACATTTCCCACCCACACTGCCCCCTATTCAAAGCACAATGACACTGCATAGGATACACAGACTTACACAGAGGCAAAGAGATACTTACAGAAAGTACCTACCTCACAATGTAGACCATACGGTGCGATGTCCTTTATGCCTCATATACATGACATATACATGATATCAGATATGTGTGTCCTGGTGTTTATAAAATTCTTTAATAATGGCCAATCCTCCTCACTTGTTTAGGTGTTTATGTTTCCCGTTATAGCTCACCTGCATCATTACTACTCAATAAATAACTCCACACCCAGAGTAATTACATTACATTAAGAGTAATTATACATTGCAGCAGATCTTGAGCCTGAAACCCGACATTCACTTTATTTCATTAGAATAGTTTGTTAATTCTTGCTTTACTACCATGATAATTGTAGCTCCTCAAGGGCTGTCCTTCAGATCATAAATTGGAGCATTATCTTCTCTGCTAAAACACAGAACAGAAATGGTTGTCATTTAAAATTATATTAAATCGTTACCGTACTCAATGTATTCTTTTAAGAAGTAAATGTAGAACCACCCTATGTGGCTTAATATAATAGTAAAGTAGTGAATAGTTAATAGGAAAACTACAAGTGTGTGGGGACAGAAGCTACATTTAATGAATATAAATAATATAATCAATATTGAAAAAGAGCAACCAGGAAGGCAAAGATAGAAAATGAGGAGTGCATTGATGCAGAGGCTAAGTCTAATTATATTATTAAATTATATTAAATCGTTACCGTACTCAATGTATTCTTTTAAGAAGTAAATGTAGAACCACCCTATGTGGCTTAATATAATAGTAAAGTAGTGAGTAGATAATAGGAAAACTACAAGTGTGTGGGGACAGAAGCTACATTTAATGAATATAAATAATATAATCAATATTGAAAAAGAGCAACCAGGAAGGCAAAGATAGAAAATGAGGAGTGCATTGATGCAGAGGCTAAGTCTAACCCAAAAATGTTTTGTTAATGATAAAAAGATGCGGGTTGAGAGTGTTGCCCCTTTAAATAATGTTACCAGTATGGTTGTAAAAGATACTGAAAAGGCACATGTGCTAAATCAGTTCTTTTCTTCAGTGTATACAATAGAGGAGTCAGAGTTCCAAGACCCACCTCATAGCTGCACTGATCTCTCACCTCAACCAGTTAGTTACTGACTCAGGATGTGGTTTGCAAAGGTTTACAAAAAATGAATGTGAACAAGGCACCAGGGCCAGATGGAATACACACTCGGGTACTAAGATAGCTTAGTTCAATTTTAGACAGGCTTTTATTTCTGATTTTCTCTCTTTCATCTGGTATGGAGCTGAAGGACAGCTGATGTCATTCCTTTATTTAAAAATGGATTACGATCTCAGCCGGGCAATTATAGGATAGTAAATTTGATATCTGTGTGGGCAAATTATTTGAAGGCTTGTCAAGGGATTACATTCAACATTTTTTCTTGGTAAATGACATTATGAGTAGGAATCAGCATGGCCTTATGAAGGATTTAAGCATAATTCATGTGTGGCAGGGCAGCATGCCACCCCTAAATTTGTGGCCTTTGTGGACTTGCCACAAATCTGAGCCTGCACATGTTCGTAGTAAGCCTAAAATTAATCTACACAGAACCCAGTGCTTCAATGAAAACATAATAAATGTATTTTCCAGCAAATTATACAGTGGCTGTAGGTACTGGGTCAAAGCAGGTTACAGTAAATATATACAGTATGTACTGTGCACTTTTGAACGGTAGATATCAAAATGATGGAAGCCCTTCTATTATGTTTTTGAATATTGGATTTACGCTGTCTGCCTTCCTCTAGATCAATTTGAATTATGTTTTGAAAACGTCAAACCTGACGTATGACTTGTTCTCGGTTTACAGGCTAATAGGCCAATGTTGCAAAATAGTTGAATGGCAGGTTGTAATAACCAATTATTCACTGAAATTATCATTAGTGCATTAGGGTGTGGCATTTGATCAAATGCACAAATTTATTATGAATTAGGCAGGGTGGAAATTGATTAAAAAAAATTAGGCATTCCTTTTTTTCACTTTGCATCTGGTCCATTGGATGAGCAGCCAGAGATGAAGGTCCAAAAAAAGTATAGGGGGCCTATTTATTAATTGTCAAATAACTATTTTTTCACAAATTAAATTTTTTTTCTCTAATCAGACTTTTAGGGTTTTTGGATTTAATTTTGCAAGTAATTGCCCAAAAAAACAAACTTTTAGAGGTTTTAAAGGTGCTATTCTCATGTATGGTGACCCCCTAACTTGGGTCAAGGTGAAATCCAATGAAGTGCTGGCTCCATCTCAAAGCTCGGAGTCAGGCACAATGCACTGTGATGGCTGCTTGGGACCCATCGGGTTTTTTCCCCAGTCCGACCTTGTATACAGTTGTGTTCAGAATAATAACAGTCCTACTTCACTAAGCTGATAAATCCCTATCAATAGAATACCTAGGGAAGTGAACATTGCTAAAAGTATAAAGAACATATTGAATTGTGGGACTGAGGTGACAATACAGATGTCAGATTAAAGGAGAACTAAAGCTTAACTAAAAAAGTAGGATAGAAATTTTGTTTATTATGTGTTGGGCTTCTGTACCAGCCCAAGGCAACCACAGCCCTTTAGCAGTAAAGATCTGTGTCTCCAAAGATGCCCCAGTAGCTCCCCATCTTCTTTTCTGCTGATTCACTGCACATGCTCTGTGCTGCTGTCACTTACTGAGCTTAGGGAGCCACTCACAATATACAGTACACTTAGGGGCCGATTCACGAAGGGTCGAATTTCGAAGTTAAAAATACTTCGAAATTCGACCCTCGAATTGAAATCCTTCGACTTCGAATATCGAAGTCGAAGGATTTAGCGCTAATCCTGCGATCGAACGATCGAAGGATTTTCCGTTCGATCGAACGATTAAATCCTTCGAATCGAACGATTCGAAGGATTTTAATCAAACGATCGAAGGAAAATCCTTCGATCAAAAAAAGCTTAGCAAGCCTATGGGGACCTTCCCCATAGGCTAACATTGACTTCGGTAGGTTTTATCTGCCGAAGTAGGGGGTCGAAGTTTTTTTTAAAGGGCAAGTACTTCGACTATCGAATAGTCGAATAGTCGAACGATTTTTACTTCGAATCGTTCGAATCGAAGTCGAAGGTCGAATTCGAAGGTCGAAGTAGCCCATTCGATGGTCGAAGTACCCAAAAAATACTTCGAAATTCGAAGTATTTTTCATTCGAACCCTTCACCCGAGCTGAGTGAATCGGCCCCATAGAATAGAAATGTCACAATATAAAGCTGATTAGTAATTAATACACATAATTACTACATGGCAGCACAGAAACCAGTGCAATTAGCATCAGAATTGAATAATCAGCAAACCTGTAGCATCAGCTTATATTACAGCCAGGGAAGCTCATTTTCTGCTGGATAATTAGTGACGAGCCCTAAGCTTAGCTTCTCAACAGCCAATCAGAGCCCACTGAGCATGTGAGTGTCACAGACACTTTCCAAGATGGTGACCCCCTGTGACAAGTTTGAAGTCCTGGATCATTGCTGCTATTGACAAGCTCAAACTTTAGCCTCGTGCAATAAGTTCACTATAGAAAATATGGCATTTTAAGCCACTCATTTTTAGGGTTTAGTTCTCCTTTAAGGCTACCACATTTTCATAGTAAAATCCATTAGCTTCATAAGTCACAGCCACTTTTGGCTTCTCTCCTTTTAACTGTGCCTTTTTCACATTTTTTCACCCTTGTAGTGACAATTTTGTCCATAATAACAACTAAGCAGTATTTTCAAGCTTCCATAGCAGCAGTCCGCTGAAAATGCCTCTGTAAACAAACTGCTTATCATCTGAAAACCTACCAGGCTGCAGTTGCAGAAAGAGACATTTGTTTATACAGAGGGCTTCTAAGTGCATTGGTGATTTGTTTCAGTTTTGCTCATATGAACAGGAAGTAGAATGTGCCTGTCCTTTCAGTTGCAATTAGCAAAGTAATTATTAACACCCACAGCTTTGAAATAAGACATTTATTTATAGATCAGATGTTGCCAATGTTCTTATGACTCAAGTTAGTGGATTTATTTCCTTCCAAACACTGTAGGCAAAATATTATTATCATGATTAATACTAATAATGCTATTAATAATGATAACAATAATAATAATATATTTTTCTATAATCATGCTGATAAAAAGTATTGTCTCTATGTCCAAATGATCTACAGCAGGACGGTATAAAACTTTTTTTAATTAAGCATCAAAGCACAGCAAGTACCAATTACATAGGATTGAGGAGGTTGTTCATGGGAAACACCGTTTCGCACAATTGACCACAAACACTTTATTGTTTTTATTTATTGAGTTTTAAAAGCCACAGTTCCAGGAGGGAACACACGGCGGTTTTTCCTGCGTTGCGTTTTCTTCCGTTCAGTCGCAGGGGAGCGCAGGAGTAGATGCAGTCATTTATTGTGAAGGGGCTGTACTCATACAGACGCATTTATGCGCCGAATGCAGCCTGCGGCAACGCAGGGGAGCGCAGGAAAAACCGCCCGTGTTTAAGAGCCCTTAAGATAACTTTTAGTATGTTATAGAATGGCCAATACTAAGCAACTTTTAAATCGGTCTTCATTATTTATTTTTATAGTTTTATAGTTATTTGCCTTTTTCCTATGACTCTTTCAGCTTTCAAATGGCCGTCGCTGACCCCTTCTAAAAGCAAATGCTCTGTAAGGGTTTAAGCACACACTACACCGGGCGTATTTTCACCAGCGCTCCGCAAATTCACTAAAATCCGAAGTTGCGCACAGGGGTAGCGTAAGTTTTCGAAGTTGCGCTAGCGTTAATTCGCCAAGCGAAGCGAAGTTTCGCTAGTGATGGTTCATTTGCATACGGCGCCAAATTCAAATTTCAATGGAGGAACACGTATCTGCACTACAAATGCCAAGAAAACCTTCAAATCAGCAAATAAAAATGTTATTTTGCCCTACACATGTGCCCACTGTCTAGGTAAGTTGCCATGAGTCAGGAAATGTAGGGGGGAAGGAGGGGAGCCCCAAAAATATTTTTGATCTTTTTCAGCCTATCACCCATCATGTAGAAAACACGCCAGCGTTTTTTGGGACTTAGAAAAAATTTTGACTTTTTTTGAAACAATCCCTATCTACTCTATTGCGCTTCGCCAGGTCTGAGGTGGCGAAGGAAGTCTAGCGTAAAAGGTAGCGTTCAGTACACTGCGCAAGTTAGTGAATTTGCGTAGTTACGTCGCTAGCGAAAATTCGCCTGGCGTAAGTGTGCGAAGTAACACTAGCGAAATTACGCCAGCGTTCGTTAGTGAATTTGCACAGTAACGGAAAATGCCTAACGCTAGCGTTCGGCGCTTAGTGAATTTGCGCCAGGGAGTTTTAGTCGCCTGGCTACTAATTGCCTCTTCTGTGTGGTGACAGTCTCCCCGAACTGCCTTCCCCGTGCCTGCTGCCTGCTATAATGACAAAACACCAGTGGCAATACACTCGCGGCACTTCGATTTCCGAAGTTCAGACGACTTTGGAAATCGAAGTGCCCCGATTGCATTGGTGCTGGCATTTTGCTATTATAGCAGGCGGCAGGCACGGGGAAGGCAGTTCAGGGAGACTGTCGCCCCGCAGAAGAGTCGATTAGCCGCCAGGCGACTAAAACTCCCCGAATCTGCCCATGCGATAGCTCCCTAAAGCTACAAATTATTGTTATTGCTACTTTTTATTCCTCATCTTTCTATTCAGCTCCTCTCCTATTCATATTCCTGTTTCTTATTCAAACCAATGCATGGTTGCTAGGGGGATTTGCACCCTAGCAACCAGATTGCTTAAAATGTCAATTGGAGAGTTGCTGAATAAAAAGCTAAATAACTCAAAAACCTTAGATAATCAACAATGAAAACCAATTGCAAAGTGTCTCAGAATTTCCCTCTCTACATCATACTAAAAGTTATCTCAAAAGTGAACAAACCTTTTAAAAGCCATTATGAATAAAGGACAGCTAGGCCAATCTGTTAGAGATTATGGAAAGATTGATCACCCAGAGTTCATAATCAGGCATTAAAGGGCAGATTTACCAAGGGTCGAATATCGAGGGTTAATAAACCCTCGATATTCGACTAGGAATTGAAATCCTTCGACTTCGAATATCGAAGTCGAAGGATTTAGCGCAGAAAATTCGATCGAACGATTATTCATTCGATCGAACGATTAAATCCTTCGAATTGAACGATTCGAAGGATTTTAATCCAACGATCGAAGGAATATCCTTCGATCAAAAAAAGTTAGGCAAGCCTATGGGGACCTTCCCCATAGGCTAACATTGACTTCGGTAGCTTTTATCTGCCGAACTAGGGGGTCGAAGTTTTTTTTAAAGAGACAGTACTTCGACTATCGAATGGTCGAATAGTCGAACGATTTTTAGTTCGAATCCTTCGATAGTCGTAGTCGAAGGTCGAAGTAGCCCATTCGATGGTCAAAGTAGCCCAAAAAAAACTTTGAAATTTCGAAGTTTTTTTTACTTCGAATGCTTCACTCGAATTTAGTGAATCGGCCCCTAAAAGTTAATAAATTGCAATTTTTGCTATTGATAGTCCTAGATACAAATGTAATCATTATCAACTCTTTATAGCTCAGGGATGGATTGTGCTAAAGGTTTTCTATACCATCCAGTGCACCAATCACTGCTCTTTGTACCATATATTAGAGGTTCCCGTCATTCCCCAATGGCATAGTGTGCCTCAGTCAGGCCCCCCCCCCCTAAAAAAGTTAGGGTCCTAAACTGTAATCAGCTCCCCCTGTCACATTCACATTTAGGGGCAGATTTATCAAAGTGTCACATTAGAACTCACCACAGAAAACTCACTTTCTATTCATTCCTATGGGATTCACCATTTGATAAATATGCTTTTAAAAATCTCATAGGATTGATTAGAAAGTGAGTGAGTTGTATTGTGGTGAGTTCTAAATCTGCCCCTAACTGTCCCACTCCTCCTACTAATGCCACTGTCCTGTTCCAGGAATGCACCAGGTACTAAATGTGATGGAGGTCCCAATGGACTTTTCAACATCTTATATATTTCATTTATAGAATGATTGTATAAATCAACCAACAAATTATATAATGACCTGTGCATGTGTGGCCCTTTAAAATTATCAGTTTGTTTGTCATCTCATTTGATTGCACCAAAATTAAATGGCTAAAATTGAATCCCAATCCAGTTTGGTGGCATGGACCAACTGTGATATTTCAAATACCTTACAGGTTGGATCATGCATCAATCCAACACATCAGTTTGTTTTGCATATTCTTAAGTGATGCTACCTATACACAAATACCCCGCACTTAGGGACCAGTTTTACATCTCCAGTGTGTTCCAAAATCCCCTGAACCAAAACTGTTAATTATTTACCCAATTTCTTGTTGGGAACAATTGATTTAGAATATTTCTGCTTGATCATTACTACTATAAAACTCAGTGGCGTAACTAGATGTTACTGGGCCCCACAGCAAATTTATATTAGGCCCCAAAAAACACTCAGAGGTTGTCCTGTTTTACCAATTTATATTGAAATTGCTCATTAAGTAGGGCCTCATGGGGCCCCCTATACCACCTGGGCCCCCCTGCACCTCAGGGTCTGCTTCCTCTGTAGTTACTCCCCTGATAAAACTACACTGAACTTTAGACGCTACTGTGAGTTCCTTAAAGGAGAAGGAAAGGTTAAAACTAAGTAACCTGTATCAGAAAGGTCTATATAAATACACCAGTAAACCCTCAAAGTAATGCTGCTCTGAGTCCTCTGTTAAAAACAAACAGCACATTTCTTTCCTTCTATTGTGTACTCATGGGCTTCTGTATCAGACTTCCTGTTTTCAGCTTAAACCTCCAGGGCAGGGCTTGAGCATGCTCAGTTTGCTTCTCTCTCCATCTCCCATTTCCCCCCTCCCTGCTGTAAACTGAGCCTAGAGCTACGAGTGAGCAGGGAGAGACTCAGTCAGGAAGTGATGTCACACCAAACTAATATGGCAGCTGCTATCTAAACAAACAGAGAGGGAGCTTCTATAGCTGTTTACTCAGGTATGGTAAAACATTCTGCAGAATAAGTACAGTGTTATAGCTTGCACTATTATGGCTAATCTATTGGCAATAAACTGCTTCTGTAACTTTTTTTTCCATTGGCAACCAACTCATCCTCTGAGTGACTGACAAATTTCACTTTTTTCACATTTTCAAAAATGTTTTCAAAAAAGAATTAGGTCTCCACTACACTTTCAATACAGCTGAATGAAGGAAAGCTAGGCCAAGCTGTGACCGATTATGGAAAGATTGATCGCCCAGAGTTCAGCATCCGCTAACATGGTTAACAGCCAATGATGAACACTCCCTACTGTCTGCATGTTAATCGCTCAGCCAATCCCCTGCAAATTCTACAGGTAAGCTGCTGCCTACCTATTAACTTTATTACTGACACTTAGGGTATCCCTTTAAATCCTCTTTTTGTCCCTTCCGATATCACTGTGTGAGTAAAAGCTGATGAAGGTTTGCCTTGAGGTGGGAAATATAAAAAAAAAACATTGTTGGGAATCTCAATTTTTTGGAAGTAGCTGAAGTCAGGATGAAGCAACTGCCCCCTCTTGCAGACACCCACGACTTGTACTTTTTGTTTCAAATAAATTTGTGCTTGAGATTCAGATCGTGGCTGAAGGAAACACAAACAAGGCCAAGAGCATACAGAATAAGGATGGCTGTTTTTGGTGAAGTGCAAATGGTGATGCCAAATCTCTAACATACATTCCTGTTCTGTTGTCACATTTGTTTCTCTCTGTTGCTTTAAAAGATGCATTAATATTATAACAGTAGCAAGATTTCCAAGAGTGGTCCATCCACATTGCTGGCTGCCCAGGTAATGCACTCAAAAAAAATACGCCTCTTTCTGGTGAATTTTTACACATTTTCTAGCACCAACAGGATTTCGAGGAGTTTGCCATTCCATCTGATTTACTGCCATCGTCTTCAGGTTCAGCGAGATTCAGTTCATCAGCAGAAGACATTCACAAACCCTCCAGCTCCCTCTTGTGAGCCATCAGGACCAGCTCTGTCAGACGAGTGAAAGACTATAGTTTGTAAAAAAAAAAAAAAGAAAAAAAAAAAAAAAAAAGAAAGAACTTAAATATAATGTAATGAAGAAACTAGTTGAAATCCTGAAACAAACCTGCTCACTCTAGTGGCTGGTTTATAGTATTGCAATACTAAAGAAAATAAAAAAAAAAAGAAAGAACTTAAATATAATGTAATGAAGAAACTAGTTGAAATCCTGAAACAAACCTGCTCACTCTAGTGGCTGGTTTATAGTATTGCAATACTAAAGAAAATAAAAAAAAAAGAAAGAACTTAAATATAATGTAATGAAGAAACTAGTTGAAATCCTGAAACAAACCTGCTCACTCTAGTGGCTGGTTTATAGTATTGCAATACTAAATTAAATGCTCAGAAAGCATCTTTCTATAAAGGTGAATATTAATACATACACATGTTAGCATATATAATAAATGACAACTTTTTATTTTAGGTAAATCCAGGAACCTACTAGTAAAGAAGCTCTTTGGATCTGGCAATAACTAAAAATACTGAACTCATCTCTAGCATTTGAAAGGGTGAGCATTTAGGGAATAGTGATCATAACATGGTCTCCTTTGAGATTATGTTAAATAGACACATCTCCAATTAATTGTAGTTTGGAAGGTGCACACCCAAAAACAAATGCGGAGGTGCTAATACCTAGGGGGGCTGCCCAAAGAAGCCTCCTAAAATATATCAGCTCAAAAAATGTAAGGATTGCACACTCAGAGGGGCAGATTTACTAAATTCGAGTGAAGGGTTCGAATTAAAAAAAACTTCGAATTTCGAAGTTTTTTTTGGGCTACTTCGACCATCGAATGGGCTACTTCGACCTTCGACTACGACTATCGAACGACTATTCAACCATTCGATAGTCGAAGTACTGTCTCTTTAAAAAAAGAATTCGACCCCCTAGTTCGGCAGATAAAAGCTACCGAACACAATGTTAGCCTATGGGGAAGGTCCCCATAGGCTTGCCCAAGTTTTTTTGATCGAAGGATATTCATTTGATCGTTGGATTAAAATCCTTCGGATCGTTCGATTCGAAGGATTTAATCGTTCGATCGATCGAATTTCCTGCGCTAAATCCTTCGAATTCGATGGATTTAAATTCCTAGTCGAATATCGAGGATTAATTAACCCTCGATATTCGACCCTTAGTGAATCGGCCCCTCAGTCTTAAAGATACAAAAATAATTTTATTAGACACTTACGGTACATAGGCGACCTGCTATTATGTAAGTGTCTAATAAAATTATTTATGTATCTTTAAAGGATAAGTAAACCTTAAAAATAAGTGGATGTAAAATTGATGAGGGTGCTATTCTAAGCACTTTTGTAATTTACATTCATTATTAATTTTCTTTTAATTCCAAGATATTAAGGGATACATATGCTGTTAATATTAAAGAATTTTGTTAGGACAGCGCCACCTGCTGGTCAGTTTCCAACCTGTCTGACCACCGAGTAGTCAAGGAAGTTGTCAGGAGAAAGAAAGAGGCTGCTCTGATGTTCTTCTGCTTAGGAAAATAATTAGAAAACATTTCTCAAATCTTTCCTAAGCAGAAGAACATCAGAGCAGCCTCTTTTTTTCTCCTGACAACTTCCTTGACTACTTGGTGGTCAGACTGGTGGGAAAATGACCAGCAGGTGGCGCTGTTGTAACCAAATTCTCTTATATTTACAGTACATTTATCCCTTAATATCTAGGAATAAAAACAAAATAAATAATGAATGTACATTGCAAAACTTCTTAGAATAGCACAATCATCAATTTTACATTCACTTATTTTAAAGGTTTACTTATCCTTTAAGTTGCCGTTGAAAGACAAACCAGGAATCACGGTTCATTTTACACAATAAAAGCTAAAAATACTGCCAAATACTTATCTGTGCGTACATACATTTCCTCCTTTAGTTCATGGTCCAATCAATATGCTGTTCAATGTTTCAACATTGCCTGTAAAATAAAATAAAGGGTTAATATATATATATATCTACATACGCAGAAGAGTTTTCTTAGTGTTCAGAATGACAGACCCTCTGTTCGGTGTTATTTAATGGAATAAAATTCTGATTCACATGCAGAAGCCTTGGCGTAAACTCTGGTTCTGACAGCAACTGGTAACGATCAACAGATTGACACACATTCATATAGAAACTGAATTTAACATTTTTTAAAACCTATATAGATTATAGATGCCTTTTATGTCAAGATGTCACTCATCTGCAGCATTAGTTTGCTCAGTCATTATATTGTAACAATTTATAAAAGGTCTATGGGGATAGGATAGTGTATATCCATGAAAAAATAAAACAAATAGATAGACCACCATGTCAAGAATCAAAATTTGTGAAAATTTATTTTGCTTTTAAGTATTGTATTTTATTTTTTAGATCTGGCAAAAGATAATTTTAAGATTATCCCAAAGGATGATCACGTCCTTTGGTATAATCAGCCAGGTATCACATGTGGATGGCTAACACAGGTCCAGGGGACCAGTCCAATAGGCAAACATGCTGGGTGTGCAGTTCTGGACTGACAGACGACCCCCACAATATATACTATGGCACTGGCTTTTTTTGTTTTTTTCTGTGATCACCATTTAGTGCAGGAGTGCCCATACTTTACCAATGCTGGGTCTACTTCTAGGGGCAGATTTATCAAAGGTCGAGGTGGATTTTCAAATTTGAAAAAGCGATTTTTTTCGTACTTCGACTAGGGAATAGTCTAAATTCAATTTGAATTTGAAAAAATATTTGTCTCTTTAAAAATTCGACTTCAACCATTCGCCATCGAAAGCCTGCCGAATTGCTGTTTTAGCTTATGGGGGACCTCCTAGAACCCATTTGGACTTTGAAAAATTGAAGGTTTTTTCTGGGAAAAACTTCAATTCGAATTCGATTGAATGCGCTATTACTTCAATTCATACGATTTGAATTCAGCTGAATATGGACCTATTCAATCGAAAACGGACCTATTTGGCCAAAAAAAACTTCAACTTAATTTCGGTTGGTCTTTTTGGATTCGAATTTTGAAGTTTTTCAAATTCAAACCTTAATAAATATGACCCCTAGTGATAGTCCCATTATGATCTATATCCATAAAAGCAGTGTTAGCATTCTGTTCCATGGGAAATATTACTTAAATATTGATTCATGAGAATAAAAATGTATAGTGTTCTATTTAAACATCTATTTATTATGTAACCTTAATGTAATAAATATCTGAATGAAATAGGAGTGTCTTGAGGTCTACTGATCACCAGCTAAAGGTCTACTGCTAGATCCTTTTTGGCACCCCTGATTTAGTGTAAACATAGGTTAATTTACTTAATTCCATGCATTCAATCTTAAGGACACATATAAGCTTTCTTTGAATGTAAAACATTCTATCAATCCAATAACTTGAGAACCTCAACATGTTGTCTCAATAATTCTCATGAGTTGCTTTACTACCAGAGGCTAAAGAAAAATGTTCTCAAGTGTTTTCACATTCAAGCTACGAATAAAAACTACCCCATGTCATCTTCTGATTTTTCAGCATGTTAGTTGAATTGAGAAAACACAAGAAAGGTCTCAGATTGGTTCCTATTAATCCAATCAGCACCAAACATTATCCAATTAGCATAAAATTAGCCATCTGGGTGTCACCAATCCAATGCACAGTGTTGTGCATGTCCGTTTTAATACTTCGAATTATGTTTTATGCATGTGCCATTACCACAGAATATACCGTATATACTCGAGTATAAGCCGAGTTTTTCAGCCCCCAAAATTTGCTGAAAAACTCTACCTCGGCTTATACTCGGGTCAAGCGCAAAAACGGTCACCGGCGCCTAAGAATATTCGCCGGCGCCTTAAAATAGTAGCCGGCGCCTAAGAATATTCGCCGGCGCCTAAGAATAGTAGCCGGCACCTAAGAATATTCGCCGGCGCCTTAGAATAGTAGCCGGCGCCTAAGAATATTCGCCGGCGCCTTAGAATAGTAGCCGGCGCCTAAGAACAGTCATCCAAAAACGAGATTGAAACTTACCAGAAGCTGCTGCATTTCTCACCCTCGGCTTATACTCGAGTCAATAAGCTTTCCCAGTTTTTGGAGGTAAAATTAGGTACCTCGGCTTATACTCGGGACGGCTTATACTCGAGTATATACAGTACTCAGAGAATTCACATCCATTGATTCAGTGACTCTTCCTTGAGAAAAATATTCTGTATACCAATAGTCTTAATGACAAGTCTCAAATGTCCTGTCTATGGAAGAGAAAGGCCTTTCAACCCACTGCAGACTGGAAGCCTTTAGCCAGAATTGGCCACATGATCGAGATTGATTCCAAAGCCACAGTTGCTTCATTTTTTATGAAGATTTTAATGAAAATGTTATGCCTCCAGTTACATATCATTATAGAGCATTGAATACAAGTGTTTATGATATTTAGGAAAGTAAATGGTGTAGGAATTTGAAGGCTTTAAGTGATAACTATTCCCATTACTCCGTCTACCACATCTGCAATTTCTGATTGTTCTTTTAGGTCTTTTACTCAACATTTAGGGGCCCATTTACTTAGCTCGAGTGAAGGAATAGAGGAAAAATAGTTTGAATTTCGAATGTTTTTTTTGGCTACTTCGACCATCGAATGGGCTACTTCAAATCGAATGATTCGAAATAAGATTGTTTGACTATTCGATAGTCGCAGTACTGTCTCTTTAAAAAAATTCGATATTCGAAGTCAAGGGATTTTACTTCAACGGTCGAATATAAATAAATAAATAAATAAATAAAAATTTTATTTGATGTTTTGAAGGTTTCCCAGGCATTTGTAGTGCTGCTACATATTTCTCCATTGAAATTAGAATTTGGCGCCGTATGCAAATGAACCATCGTTAGCGTAACTTTGCTTCGCTTAGCGAATCAACGCTAGCGCAACTTCGCAACCTTACGCTACCCCTGAGTGCAACTTCGGAGTTTAGTGAATTTGCAGCAATGAAAAATGAACCCCTAACCACTTCTGTGGCTTTGTGTCAGGGCAGCGTTGGACTGGGGCATCTTGTGCCACTTGCCACCTTAGGGGCCCCCACACACGGGCAGTAACGGAACTTGGTGGCGGCGGGCCGTGCAGCCGGGCCCGCCCCCACCCTCGTCTGCGTGATATTTCTCTGCCGCTGCAGCCGGGTGCAGCGCGGGATCTACCGGGGCCCCTTTGGGGGTGTGGGCCCTGGCCCAGTTGCTCCCCCCGTAGTTACGCCCCTGCACATGGTGGGAATTCACAAAAGTGGAAAGAGACCATTTGCTGAAGTAAAAGTGGTGGTGATTTGTAAAATACTTTCTCCATATTCACAAACAGAAATCTGCCTAAATTTCGACTCAACCACCACTTTTCATATTTTAGTGCAATTTACAGACACTTTTATGAATTTGTTTCTCAAACGACATAAAAATGGAGCAAAAACTGCATTTTCTCCTGACATTTTAAAAATGGAGTAAAGCTTAGTATAAAGCTGGCTATAGATGCAAATATCCGATTGTTCGAATCCTCGAACAATCGGACTTCCCCAGCGCCTGACTGGGGGGCCCACCACACCATCCCCTGGGCCCCCCAGCCCCAAAGTCCTATCGGCCGGGAAACCACCTATCCCCCCCTCCTCGCATACCTTTTGCGACGTGACCGGGGTCCAGGAGGTGAGCAGAAACTGCAGGACTCCCCATCTCCCGACCTGCCACTAACCATTCAGATCAAATAAAGTAGTAAAAGAACAGATGAGCCGATGTTCTGCCCCTGACAGTAATCGTATGATAGTTATGTCCGACCAAAGCTTAGAGATGGCGCGAACTGTTCGCCGGCGAACTTGTTCGCGCGAACATCGGGTGTTCGCGCTCGCCGGAAGTTCGCGAACGTCGCGCGACGTTCGCCATTTTGGGTTCGCCATTGTTGGCGCTTTTTTTTGCCCTCTCACCCCAGACCAGCAGGTACATGGCAGCCAATCAGGAAGCTCTCCCCTGGACCACTCCCCTTCCCTATAAAAACCGAAGCCCTGCAGCGTTTTTTTCACTCTGCCTGTGTGTGCTGAAGAGATAGTGTAGGGAGAGAGCTGCTGCCTGTTAGTGATTTCAGGGACAGTTGAAAGTTTGCTGGCTAGTAATCGTTTTGATACTGCTCTGTTATTGGAGGGACAGAAGTCTGCAGGGGTTTGAGGGACATTTAAGCTTAGGTAGCTTTGCTGGCTAGTAATCTACCTTCTACTGCAGTGCTCTGTATGTAGCTGCAGTGGGCAGCTGTCCTGCTTCTGATCTCATCTGCTGACTGCTGCAATAACAGTAGTCCTTGTAAGGACTGCTTTTATTTATTTTTTTGTTCCAATACAGAGCAGTATCAAGCAGATTACTAGCCAGCAAACTTACTATCATCTGTCTCTGAAATCACTAACAGCTCTCCCCCTACACTATCTCTTCCAAGCACACACAGGCAGATTTTTCAGATACATTTTTGCCCTTGATCCCCCTCTGGCATGCCACTGTCCAGGTCGTTGCACCCTTTAAACAACTTTAAAATCATTTTTCTGGCCAGAAATGTCTTTTTTAGATGTTAAAGTTCGCCTTCCCATTGAAGTCTATGGGGTTCGCGAACCGTTCGCGAACCGCTCGCATTTTTGCGCAAGTTCGTGAATATGTTCGCGAACTTTTTTTCCGACGTTTGCTACATCCCTACCAAAGCTGGTGACAGTCTCCCACTGATATCGTCAGATCGGCAATACGTGCAGAGATATTATCCGCAGCCGACAGAAATCTTTTAACCTGTCCAATCGACCAAACGACCGATCTCTGCGGGACGAAAAATGATGGCAATCTCCACACACGGTCCGAAAATCGAATCTTTGTGTCTGTGGCCACTTAACTCTTCCCCGTGTGTCAGATCAATTCTGAATTAATTTACTCTGCTTTAGTTCACCCAATCTTCATTTCACACCCCTTGTAGGTGCCCCATTGGGGAATTATTATCATATTAACAGGGATTACAATTTTATAGTCAGGGCACAAGTTTGTGTAAACCCCTCATTAACAAAACAAGTAAAACTGATTAAACAAAAAATTGTACTTTATATAATTTGATATGTAAAAAGTTTTTAACTCACACTTGCATTATTTATTTTAATAGTTTTGGCTTAATGAATGAGTTAATATTAGCAATTTGAGTGAATATATTATCTAAAGTAAAGCTTCCCAGGCATTTTTAGCCGCAATTAGACACTTAACCTAAGATATAAAAACATATTTCTTATACAAATCCCTATATTATGCAAAATTTCTTGAATTTAGACCCTTTTATCTTGTTACAGAATTGGAATTACACAAACACGTAGGCAGATTTAGAAAGCACAGGTTATCCTGAAAGAAATGATGTATAATATTCCCAGGTACAATAAACTCCTCCCCCAAAATTTCTAATTTAATGTCTGACTGACAGGTTTAGTAAGAACTACAGACAAATTCAGAAAAAAATGTTGTTAAAATGTCGTGCAAAATACAAAATCTGAAAACTGTCTGTTTAAAAGACACATTCACAAAAGTGGAGATAGAGGTTTGTGAATTTGGTGGGAAATCCGACACTTTTATCTCCAATTTTCTTTTGTATCAAAATATCAACAGTTTTGTGAATTCCCCCCATAGGGTTGCCACCTTTTCTGGAAAAAAATACCTGCCTTTCTATATATTTATCTTTTTTCCCTATTCATAACATTGGGATCAACCATCATTTTCACTGGCCAGGCGGCAACCCCAACAGAAAGGCTTGGGGGGCCCCCTAGACAACATGCTTCTGGCTGGCCAGGGCTGGGTGGGCAAATTGTGCCGTCTTTTTACCTCTCTCTCTCTCCAATTGACCTCCATGGCATTTCATGGCACCATGTGGCCCACAACGCCTGTTTACTGATACAGGGTCGGACTGGGCCGGCGGAGCACCGGGAAAAACCCGGTGGGCCCCACTGGCCCGGACCCGCACCCTGCCGAATCTTCCGCTATCTCTTTAAAGGAGAAGGAAAGCTACAGAGGCATTTTATTGCCAATAGATTAGCTGCAATAGTGCAAGCTAGAATGCTATATTTATTCTGTAGAATGTTTTACCATACCTGAGTAAAAAGCTCTAGAAACTCTCTGTTTGTTTAGAATAGGAGCTGCAGTATTAACATGGTGTGACATCACTTCCTGTCTGAGTCTCTCCCTGTTCTGTGCTCAGATTACAGTAGAGAAGGGAGGGGTGGGGGGAGAGGAACAAACTGAGCATGCTCTTGCCCAGGGCAATGAGGTTTAAGCTGAAAACAGGAAGTCTGATACAGAAGCCCATGAGTACACAATAGAAGGAAAGAAATGTAATGTTTCTTTTGACAGGGAACTCAGAGCAACATTACTTTGAGGGTTTACTGGTTTATTTAGATGGACCTTTCTGATAAGGCTTACTTAGTTTTTGCCTTTCCTTCTCCTTTAACAGGCAGGTTGCAGCAAATACAAACCCAGCAGGCGACCTGGAGGGAGGCCCTGCAACAGCTGCCCGGTGGGCCCCGGGCCCCCCAGTTTGACCCTGTACTGATACATAATTATATTTTATATATAGAGAGAGAGAGAGGAAATAGGGGCACACTGGTTAGAGAGAGAGAGAGAGGGAAGAAATAAGGACACAAGGGGATCCCTTTTCATCTGTGACATTTGTGAGATAGAGACCAAGGGGGGAATTCACAAAAGTGTCGGTAAAACAAGTAACCCAGAAGTGGCGGTGGACAAATTTGTAAAATGTCGTACGAACGGCAAATTCACAAAGGCAGATGTTCCCATCTCTGAATGTCTCGTAAGTCCGACAATTTTCTAAAATGTCGTATATCTTTTCATCGTACAAATGACATTTACCAAGACTTTTTATTTTTTTAGACAATTTGTCTGACATTTTCATTTTGGAGAGCCTAAAGTGTCTGAAAAATTGTCGGTAAAAAAAAATGAGTTTACGAGTAATTCATAAAAATGTCGGGAAAAGTGGCGCCGAAAAAACCACGCCCACTTTTAACGACACTAATTCAAAAGTGTCGCACATGTCGGAAAATTGGCAGAGAAATGCTCTGTGAATTTGTCGGCTGTTGCTACGACACTTTCTACGACATTTTAAAGACATTTTTTCGTTCCCGACACTTTTGTGGATTCCCCCCCAGGAGTGTGGAGAGCAAAACCAACAAATACCACTTTCAGTTGTGATTACATAATAAGAAATGACAGGTATAGGCGTTTCCCCACCAGCAGAGAAATAACCTATGGGGTATAGCATCAATATTTGTGTGTGTATCCATGTCCATGGAGTAAGAAAACTTTTTCAACGTTTAACCAAGTTGATCTTTTTACTGCGAGTGTCATACCCTTACCCTCTTCTTCCCCCAACAGGTTACAAAAGGTTCCCTTACCCATTTATTTTTCTTGAGTTTTGAGATCAAAGTGTTGATTAATAAAGACACAGATCAGGTCATTTGGGAGACTGGCAAATGTATCTTGCCCTGCATTAGCCACTTTGTCCAACCAGCCTGGCTAAAGGGACAGATCTGCCCATGAATATTCTATAGGCACTGTTAGTGCAAGTAAAATGCATTATTTTTTATTCAGCAGTTTGCAATTTCAACGGTCTGGTTGCTAGGTACAAATCATCCTAGCAACCATGCATTGATTTGAATAAGATACTGGAATATGAAGGAGAGGACCTGAATATAAATATAAATCATAAAAAGTAGCAATAACAATACATCGGTAGCCTTACAGAACATTTGTTTTTTTTTTAGATGGGTGTCAGTGACCCCCATTTGAAAGCTGGAAAGAGTCAGAAGAATAGTGCACATCATTTTAAAAAAAAAACATTTATGAAGACTTACTGAAACTATGCTTAAAACAGGCTATTCTATAACATTATAAAAGTTAAAGGTGAACCACTTATCTGTTATCTACTGTGTATCCTGTGCTTGAATGGCTGCCCCCATGGCTACACAACCGCTTGTTTATATAAACTATAGTAGTACTTATCTGTTATCTACTGTGTATCCTGTGCTTGAATGGCTGCCCCCATGGCTACACAACCGCTTGTTTATATAAACTATAGTAGTACTTATCTGTTATCTACTGTGTATCCTGTGCTTGAATGGCTGCCCCCATGGCTACACAGCAGCTTGTTTATATAAACTATAGTAGTACTTATCTGTTATCTACTGTGTATCCTGTGCTTGAATGGCTGCCCCCATGGCTACACAGCAGCTTGTTTATATAAACTATAGTAGTACTTATCTGTTATCTACTGTGTATCCTGAGCTTGAATGGCTGCCCCCATGGCTACACAGCAGCTTGTTTATATAAACTATAGTAGTACTTATCTGTTATCTACTGTGTATCCTGTGCTTGAATGGCTGCCCCCATAGCTACACAGCAGCTTGTTTATATAAACTATAGTAGTACTTATCTGTTATCTACTGTGTATCCTGTGCTTGAATGGCTGCCCCCATGGCTACACAGCAGCTTGTTTATATAAACTATAGTAGTACTTATCTGTTATCTACTGTGTATCCTGTGCTTGAATGGCTGCCCCCATGGCTACACAGCAGCTTGTTTATATAAACTATAGTAGTACTTATCTGTTATCTACTGTGTATCCTGTGCTTGAATGGCTGCCCCCATGGCTACACAACCGCTTGTTTATATAAACTATAGTAGTACTTATCTGTTATCTACTGTGTATCCTGTGCTTGAATGGCTGCCCCCATGGCTACACAACCGCTTGTTTATATAAACTATAGTAGTACTTATCTGTTATCTACTGTGTATCCTGTGCTTGAATGGCTGCCCCCATGGCTACACAGCAGCTTGTTTATATAAACTATAGTAGTACTTATCTGTTATCTACTGTGTATCCTGTGCTTGAATGGCTGCCCCCATGGCTACACAGCAGCTTGTTTATATAAACTATAGTAGTACTTATCTGTTATCTACTGTGTATCCTGTGCTTGAATGGCTGCCCCCATAGCTACACAGCAGCTTGTTTATATAAACTATAGTAGTACTTATCTGTTATCTACTGTGTATCCTGTGCTTGAATGGCTGCCCCCATGGCTACACAGCAGCTTGTTTATATAAACTATAGTAGTACTTATCTGTTATCTACTGTGTATCCTGTGCTTGAATGGCTGCCCCCATGGCTACACAGCAGCTTGTTTATATAAACTATAGTAGTACTTATCTGTTATCTACTGTGTATCCTGTGCTTAAATGACTGCCCCCATGGCTAAACAGCAGCTTGTTTATATAAAGTAAAGCGCAGAGATCAGTAATACCAGTGCAGAGCATCAGACTATTATATTTTCTTTCCGTTAAAACACTTTCATTTTTGGGTGTTACAATACGTCTACTATAGGGATACAGCGCCCCCAAGCGTTTCTGAGATTCTACACCAGGCAAAAAAAAAAAAAAAGACAAATGACAGGAGGGCGTGGCCACGAAGGAGATTGACGTTCTCCGCGCCTTTCGGTCCCGCCAGGCACCCGTACGTTTAAGGTTTAGTCAGAAGAGTGGGCGTGCAGGTGCAGCGCGGGGCAAACATGGCGGATCCCACGGAGTTGTTGAGATGTGTGCTTGAGAGACATAGAACTGAGCACTTACAGGAGGACTCCGTGCCCACTGAGACTTCTGCTGAGCAGGTTCGGGGCAGGGTTCTTTTGCCTTTAGCCAAGCAATGTACCAGCAATCAGCCGCTGTCATTCCGGTACCAGCTGCGGCTCACTGGCGTCTGGGGAGTTTCTTGCTGTTCAGTGCCCGAGAGCATGCCGGGAATTACACGAGAGCATGCTGGGAATTACACGAGAGCATGCTGGGAATTGTAGTTTTATGTGGGTCAGAGGGTCTCACAGTTAGAAAATACAGATTGAAAGAAAAGGCGGGTGTGAGGGCGATAAATTCATTCCGTTTACTACTTGTCAATATCAGCCAATCAGATCTTTGCTTCAGTTTTCTTCCTGCTGGTGACTGATCATTCATTACTCACAGGTTACTATAGACTCCTGTATTTATTCTATTTACTGCCTGTTGTGTGTATTTACTTCCTGTTGTGTGTATTTACTTCCTGTTGTGTGTATTTACTTCCTGTTGTGTGTATTTACTTCCTGTTGTGTATTATTTACTGCCTGTTGTGTGTATTTACTTCCTGTTGTGTATTATTTACTGCCTGTTGTGTTTTTACTTCCTGTTGTGTGTATTTACTTTCTGTTGTGTATTATTTACTGCCTGTTGTGTGTATTTACTGCCTGTTGTGTATTATTTACTGCCTGTTGTGTGTATTTACTTTCTGTTGTGTATTATTTACTGCCTGTTGTGTGTATTTACTTCCTGTTGTGTGTATTTACTTCCTGTTGTGTGTATTTACTTCCTGTTGTGTATTATTTACTGCCTGTTGTGTGTATTTACTTCCTGTTGTGTGTATTTACTTCCTGTTGTGTGTATTTACTTCCTGTTGTGTGTATTTACTTCCTGTTGTGTGTATTTACTTCCTGTTGTGTGCATTTACTGCCTGTTGTGTGCATTTACTGCCTGTTGTGTATTATTTACTGTTGTGTGAATTTACTTCCTGTTGTGTGTGTATATAGTGCCTGTTGTGTATTTAGTGCCTATGTGAGCCCCTCTATGTAGCTGCAGCTGTTGGGGATGTATCTATATTGACTTTCATTGTTCTGGGGAAGAAGATTGTATAGGTGGCCATACACGGAGAGATGTTTGGCAGTGTCGCCAAACGAGCAGATCTCTCCCCATATGCCCACCTTTAACTGAGCCATGGGATGAGTTGCACCAACTTTGCTTCTGTACAAACTCCGCTCATTTTATACGTCTGCCTCTTGTATCACTTGTTGGTTGTTCTTGTATGGAATTCTGTGTGCTAATTGTACAGACCCATTTATTATACAGCTCTGTGAGTATTTATGTTGGTGCTTTATAAATACTTTATGGTAATATGTCCGTGCATGGAACAGCTGCAGGCTTGTATAAAGTTTAGATCTACAGCACAAACACACACACAGCCTCAATAACATGAACATCTTTGACTTTCTGTTGTGTAGTTAGGTGGGTAGTACATGAGCAGGTGGGCTAAAGTTGCCCATACACCGGCCAGTAAAAACTGCTGGACCATGCAGGGGGCATTGGGAGAATGTAGCCAAATATTGTTAGTTAGAAACACCACATTAGCGTATTATTCCTTACTCCATGGATCTACCTATTCAACCCTATGCAAACGGTCCAATCAAACTGACCAAATCAGGTTGCCAATTTGGTATTCTGGACCTTTAACATGTGGGTCTGTTATAGAAAATGCAGTGTAGAACAAGTAGCCCACCTTGCTAACAAATATCCCTGTATAGAAGAGTAAAAATTGCATTTTTGTATGTTACATAATAGTGTAATTGTTGTATCTTTCATAATAGTGTAATTGTTGTGCTGGGGAGGAGGTGGTGATGCTGCTGGTCAAGACATTGGTGTCATTATTCTGGTCTGAAAATCTGAATTAAGGCTTTCATATTATTCCTGCTAATCCTATAGCCACTGACTGTCTCTGATTCTCTGCAAATGTTCATTCTTCTGCATATAGTAAATGTATTCATTGTTAAACTTAAAAATAAGTTAGGTTTTTCCCTTACACAAGACTCCCATATCTAATATCTGATTTACAGGTGCTGGATAGTCTTTCAATCAAACACTTTCACTTCATGGGGCCACTGTCTCTTTAGAAATAAAGAATACTTAGCACAAGTTTTAGTTGCTCTTTAAATTTATGTTTTAATTCTTTGATTATATGTGAGTCAAGACTCATTTCTTTTCCTCTTTCACCCAGAAAAAAGTGGAGAATAATGTCGGTGCTCTGTTCGATGCCTACAAGAAAAAGCAAGGAACAATCCAGTGAGTGGTTGCAGATTTTCTCTGGACTTTTCAGTAATCTCAAATAACAGTTTAGTGTACATCTATTAGCCTATTAGTCTGGAAGAACTGATGAGGGGAATGTTTTTTCAGCTTAAGGGATATTGTCATGGGAAAAACATTTTTTTTTTTCAAAATGAATCAGTTAATAGTGCTGCTCCAGCAGAATTCTGCACTGAAATCCATTTCTCAAAAGAACAAACAGATTTTTTTATATTCAATTTTGAAATCTGACATGGGGCTAGACATATTGTCAGTTTCCCAGCTGCCCCAAGTCAAGTGACTTGTGCTCTGATAAACTTCAGTCACTCTTTACTGCTGTACTGCAAGTTGGAGTGATATCACCCCTCCCTTCCCCCCCCAGCAGCCTAACAACAGAACAATGGGAAGGTAACCAGATAGCAGCTCCCTAACACAAGATAACAGCTGCCTGGTAGATCTAAGAACAACACTCAATAGTAAAATCCAGGTCCCACTGAGACACATTCAGTTACATTGAGAAGGAAAAACAGCAGCCTGCCAGAAAGCATTTCTCTCCTAAAGTGCAGGCACAAGTCACATGACCAGGGGCAGCTGGGAAATTAACAATATGTCTAGCCCCATGTCAGATTTCAAAATTGAATATAAAAAATCTGTTTGCTCTTTTGAGAAATGGATTTCAGTGCAGAATTCTGCTGGAGCAGCACTATTAACTGATTCATTTTGGAAAAAACATGTTTTCCGATGACAGGATCCCTTTAAACTTTGAGATCGTTCATGGCTTGGTGAAGTGTATTACCATTTTGTTTGGACAATATAAACAAGGATGACCATGAAAAAAGCAGCATGGGGTGACAGGTCTGTATGCTGGACAAGACAAATACTCTGAATGGAAACATAGCTGACCTAGTAGTGTATCTAGTTGTGTTTTTCTTGTTAGAGGAAGATGAATAGAAGTAGTACAGTGTGTAAATAATGTTTCTCTCTCTTACTAAACATATACAGATGTATGGAAATGAGAGCTATACCATCTGCTTGCTATTTTAGGCTGGTTTTGGAGAGAGAGCCACACACCCATTACTTAAGGAAGGGCCTACGGTACCTGTCAGACTCCTATGAGGTAACTTTGCAACCGCATCAAATCAAAAATCTTAAAGGGACAGCAAACTGACTGGTTCAGCATGAGTTTGTTTAATAGGGCTTGTGCTGAACATACTTTGTTTCCTATTGTTTTAAAGGAGAAGGAAAGCAACCTACGCAGTTTATTGCCAATGGATTAGCCACAATAGTGCAGCTATAACACTATATTTATTCTGTAGAATGATTTACCATACCTGAGTAAACAGCTCTAGAAGCTCTCTGTTTGTTTAGGATGGCAGCTGCCATATTAGCTTGGTGTGACATCATTAAAGGATTCATAGCTGTTGTAAGCTCATTTAAACATCTCAGCTGTCAATCAAATATTGTCTGCCCCTCCTCTATGCCCTGGGCAATTACTTTCCATTCATCACTTCCTATAAATCACTGCTCTTCACACATTCCCCCTCTCTCTTCACCATTTAATTGTGTAACCAGGACATGGGGATGGACATCAGGTCCCCCATTCTGGTGCACAAACAAGATTCCGAGATGATACAAGGCTTGTCTTAATAACAGTGTCCACAAGATTCAAATAATTTATATAGTTCATTTTACTTGACTAATGTGATAAAATAGGATTATGAATAATTTTTTTGGGTGACGGGTCCCCTTTAATTTTAGCTTTCCCTTCTCCTTTAATCACAATAGATAAACAGGGAAACTGAAGCTCCTTCATGTTTGGTTCTTGCGAGGAAGATGATGAAATTATCTGCCTGCATAATGGGTCCCTGCTAACAAAACAGTCACAACAAAGGGGTAAAGGATGGGGGTGTATACTAGTAATCTAATTGGCTAGAAGCACAAAACATCATGTACAACATTCTAGCCTACTTTGTTGAGCTTTAGTTAGCACTGTTCCTTTAACTCTTTGTATAGTTCCCCTCTTTTGCATGTATAATAGCTGGCTTTCCTACACCTGCATCCTACGGCGATCAGTAGTGTGGTTTCTATGAAAGTAAATTGGGGGTTGGTGGCTTCGCTGAACTTAAAGTACCAGTAACACCAAAAATGAAGGTGTTTTAAAGAATTACAATATAATGTAGTGTTTGTTGCCCTGTACTTATAAAACTGGTGTGTTTGCTTCAGAAACTCTACATAGTTTATATAAACAAGCTGCTGTGCAGCCATGCGGGCAGCCATTCAAGCACAGGATACACAGTAGATAACAGATAAGTACTACTATAGTTTATATAAACAAGCTGCTGTGTAGCCATGGGGGCAGCCATTCAAGCACAGGATACACCGTAGATAACAGATAAGTACTACTATAGTTTATATAAACAAGCTGCTGTGTAGCCATGGGGGCAGCCATTCAAGCACAGGATACACAGTAGATAACAGATAAGTACTACTATAGTTTATATAAACAAGCTGCTGTGTAGCCATGGGGGCAGCCATTCAAGCACAGGATACACCGTAGATAACAGATAAGTACTACTATAGTTTATATAAACAAGCTGCTGTGTAGCCATGGGGGCAGCCATTCAAGCACAGGAGGTAACTGATAAGCTCTGTAGTATACAATGGGATTCTTCAGAACTTATCTGTTATCTACTGTGTATCCTGTGCTAGAAAGGCTGCCCCCATGGCTACACAGCAGCTTGTTTATATGAACTATAGTAGTGTTTCTGAAGCAAACATACAAGTTTTCCCATTGCAGGGTAACACTACATTATATTGTCGTTCCTTTAAAACATTTGATTTTTTTGGTGTTCCTGTCTGCTAATATTTGCATCCTGGATCCTTATACCTTGAAATTCTAACAGCAAATATTGACTTACAGCCACCCTGGGTGCACTGGGACTCAGTGAGAAGCAGATAACCTGATGTCTATACCTACAAATAAATAGAATAAAATGTTTTTTTTTTTTTATGCAGAGGAAGTTGGAGGGATATTTGTGCTTAAAGCCAATGCTTGGAATGTTTCTCTCATCTGTAAATATTTTTTTAAGTGTCTGGATTCCAGTCGGCCCTGGATATGTTATTGGATAGTACATAGTATGGCATTGCTAGATGAGCCCATTCCTGAGTCGTTGGCATCTGAGTAAGTACTTTCTCTTCTCTTTCTCTTCGCCACATTCACTATTGAATTTTATGAAAATGCTCAGATCCCTTTATTTTTTTAACGATGGGATCTGAGCATTATATAATTTATAATGAATCAAAGCTAGTCACCTATGAATAAAGGTTTTCGACCTGTCTGGTAGGAAATCCTGAGAATATTTACCATTTTTGTACCTGCTGTAGTGTTTGCCAATTCCTAACACGGTGTCAGGACCCCAATGGTGGATTCTGTGGAGGTCCTGGGCAACAGCCCCACCTTGCACCCACATTTGCAGCCGTCAATGCCCTGTGCACTATTGGAACAGAAGAGGCCTTTGACGTCATTAACAGGTAAGTGCTGCATAAGTACAAAAAGGTCATTGATTTTTCTCTTTTGCCCGAATACATATCGTTTTTTTTCCCTAGGCTGTAGTGTTGCATGATTCATAACAAATGCTTAGTGTGTTGTCTGGAAAGGAATAGCAATAACATCTAAAGAGTTTAAAGCACTACAAATTGAAAAATCACTGTGGTACCATTGTGACATTAGTGCATCTAGTTACATAGAGAGTTTAAAGGGATACTGTCATGGGAAAAAGTTTTTTTTTTTTTTTTTTCCAAAATGCATCCGTTAAAGGAACAGTAAAAGTGTTTTAAAGTAATGAAAATATAATGCAGTGTTGCCCTGCACTGGTACAACTGCTGTGTTTGCTTAAGAAACACTACTATAGTTGATGTAAACAAACTGCTGTGTAGCAATGGGGGCAGCCATTCAAAGGAGAAAAGGCTCAGGTTACACAGCAGATAGAAGATAAGCTCTGTCTAATGGTGTTATCTGTTATCCATTAGTGAACCTGTGCCTTTTTTCAATTTCCGCCATTGCTAGTTTATATGAACTATAGTAGAGTTTCTGAAGCAAACAGATCAGTTTTACCAGTGCAGGGCAACAGTACGTGATATTTTCATTACTTTAAAGCACTTTCATTTTCTGGTGTTACTATTCCTTTAATAGTGCTGCTCCAGAATTCTGCACTGAAATCCGTTTCTCAAAAGAGCAAACTGATTTTTTTTATATTTAATTTTGACATGGGGCTAGACATATTGTCAGTTTCCCAGCTGCCCCCAGTCATATGACTTGTGCTCTGAAAAACTTCAGTCACACTTTACTGCTGTACTGCAAGTTTGAGTGATATCACCCCCCCCCCCCAGCAGCCAAACAACAGAACAACGGGAAGGTAACCAGATAACAGCTCCCTAACACAAGATAACAGCTGCCTGGTAGATCTAAGAACAGCACTCAATAGTAAAATCCAGGTCCCACTGAGACACATTCAGTTACATTGAGTAGGAGAAACAACAGCCTGCCAGAAAGCAGTTCCATCCTAAAGTGCTGGCTCTTTCTGAAAGCACATGACCAGGCAAAATGACCTGAGATGCACCTACACACCAATATTACAACTAAATACACTTTCTGCTTCAGGAATTACATTTTATATTGTACAGTGAATTATTTGCAGTGTAAACAGTGTCATTTAGAAATAAAAACATCATCATAAAAATCATGACAGAATCCATAAAGGAGAAGTTACATAGTAAAGCAATTTGGTGCTTGTGTGAACTTCAGCCAACCTCACTGGATTGATCTATGTGCATTGTTGTGCCATGATTACTAGTAACATTTTCCAAATTCTTCATCTGTATCAGTTACTTGTATGTATGTGTTGGTGCATGACTTGCAGACTTGTCAGATTTTTTTGGTTCTGTATCTGACAGGGAAAAGCTGTTGGCGTTCTTGTGGTCACTGAAACAACCGGATGGCTCTTTCACTATGCACATCGGCGGGGAAGTTGATGTCAGGTCCAGTACTTTTGCTTATTTATAACACTAAGGAGCTATGTTGAACCATTTCAATAATCCTTATCCTTTTATTACAGTTAAAGATGCAAATGTTGGGCGTATTTCTGATATACATTTTTTGTATTCTTAGAAGAAGGAGTACAAACGGTTCCAGCAAATGATGCTCTTACTTTGGCATAATGGGGCAGATTTATCAAGGGTCAAATTGATAATTCCAAATTCAAATTTTTGACTAATTCGACTAGGGAGTTATTGAAATTCAAATCGAATTTGATTTTCGAGATTTATCATACTCTGGCCCTTAATGAACTCAAAATCGACTATTTGCCACTTAAAACCTGTCGAATTGCTGTTTAAGTCAATGGGGAAGGTCCAGGGATCAATTTGGAGTTGTTTGCAGCCTTCCTGACATTCGAGCTTTTTTCAGAGAATCAAATAGAATTTGAATTTTCTAATTGTAAAAATTAGACTTGTCAAATAAGTTTTGATTGGTCGAATGTATGGGAGTTTAGGAAAGTTTTTGAAATTCGACCTTTGATAAATGTGCCTCAATGTGTGCTGTTCTGCTGAAGACTGAACTCTCCAAAATATCTAAATATGATCTCGGATGGATCTTTGAGATTATGCACGTAACTCCAATGACGGAATTTTGGCTGATTTCAGTCTGAGTCCATTTTTGAGTGGAAACTTGCCATTGAAGTTGTTAGTAACCATTTGGCAAATGTGGCTAGTATTGCCAAGCTTTCAGCTTTCAAAGCACCAGCCTACTGTGTAATCTGAACAGAATATTCTTTGTTCCAATTGCTCTTATCAAAGTCTAAGGGCAGAGACACACGCTCAGATTCGGGGAGATTAATCGCCCAGCGGCAAATCTCCTCCTCCTCTTCGGGGCGACTAATCTCCCCGAACTGCCTCCCGCCGGCTAGAATCGAAATCACCGGCAGGATGACAATCTGAGCGATTTGTTTTCCGAAGTCGCCCAAAGTTTCCTTGTGAGCCAACTTCGGGCGACTTTGAAAAACGAAGCACATTGATTGCCATCCGCCGGCGATTTACATTCTCCCCGAATCTGAACGCGTCTGTGCCCTAAATTAAAAATGGCTTGAGTCTTGTTTGAATACACACTTTTAAAAATGAACCATCCTATGTATAGTTGGACTGTTTTAATTATGATTTTTTTTTTTTGGGAAGATGTAGGTCTTGTGGAACTTTTTATATTGCATGCCCAAACAGTTTCTTGCATATCAGACATTGCTTGGGGAGTCGGATATTATTGTTATACTAATGTCTGTCCTATTATAGAAGTGCCTACTGTGCTGCCTCTGTCGCATCACTCACCAACATCATGACCTCTGAGCTGTTTGACGGCACTGCTGAATGGATTGCAAGGTAAGAAAGCGGTGTTCTACATTTCTACACTGATTAAGGCGTGTGTCTTGTTATATGTATAAGTTTTAAAAGCAAAATGTATTGTGAAAAAGAACCTTTAAATCCCGTTTGTGCCAATGTAACCCCTGGGAGCAACGTGGGGAATTTTGAGCTTGGTGCAGTGTCTAGTTGTTTGCAATGTGTATAATTGCGTAACCAAATACCTGTGCCTGTTGTTTACTTAGGTGTCAAAACTGGGAAGGTGGCTTTGGTGGGGTCCCAGGCATGGAAGCACATGGTGGATATACATTTTGTGGACTGGCTGCATTGGTTATTTTACAAAGGGTTCACCTGCTGGATCTGAGAAGCTTACTGGTAAGAATATAACGGTGCCACTGATTATTAGTCAGCTGTACTAACAATGTCATGTTTAAACCCACCAACACCAAGAAACAGTCTGTGCTTTTGAAATGAAATGGGGAGAATAGAAGCAAGGCTGCAGCTCAGGAGCAATACAGACAAGGTACTACTGGTGCAGCTAAATAATGTAATGTACCCTTTTACTGTAGCATTATATACTTATTAGCACTTTCTTCCACTCCATTATTGTCAAGCCAAAAAATATATGTATGTATGTAGAATTTTATTTGTATAGCGCTCCTTGAGGGCAAAGTACTGTACAGCAAAACAATAAATAGTAGTAACAAACAAGGGGTCACTGCAATAATAAGGAACAATAAGTGCATTATTAGAAATAAAATAAACATAAATATAAAATATAATTACAATACAGATGAAGTGCTCAGTGTCAAGGAGACAAAAGGATGGAGGACCCTACCCCGTAGGGCTTACAGTCTAAATGGGAAGGTAACTTATATACATAAGACATACCATATATACTCGAGTATAAGCTGAGTTTTTCAGCATCCAAAATCTCGGCTTATACTCGAGTCAGTGGGCAGTAGCTGAGATTGCAGTCACTTTTAATCATTCCTATACCAACAGTTCGCTTGGGGAGAGACTGCAATATCACACAGCGCCCTCTGTTGGTTATATGAAAGAATAACAGTGACTGCAATATCACACAGCGCCCTCTGTTGGTTATATTAAGGATTAACAGTGACTGCAATATCACACAGCACCCTCTGTTGATATAGGAAAGATTAACAGTGATGGCAATATCACACAGCACCCTCTGCACATGGTAGTGGGACAATGCACACAGTAATCTGTTTGGCAATTCTCTGTCACCATCAACTTTGCACATTGGCAGAATGTGCGCTGCTGGGAGACAGGGCTGTAGTTATGTCTAGGCTTATACTCGAGTCAATAAGTTTTCCCAGGTAAAATTAGGTACCTCGGCTTATACTCTGGTCGGCTTATACTTGAGTATATACATTATGTTGTGGCCATTTGTAATCTTTTTTTTTTTTTTCTTTCCGCAAACTGGAGCTATAAGAAATTAAAAGTAGCCATTACTTATGTAAACAAATATATTAAATAAATTTATGAATCCATGTTTTATCGATGTTACAGGTCCTATAATAAGGCTTTACATTTTAGGAACAGTATTGTGCTGATTATGGAGGCTTTTGTTCCCTAATAGTGGCATTGTGTTTCTTTTGCTAGCGATGGGTTACTTGCAGACAGATGAGGTTTGAAGGTGGATTCCAGGGGCGCTGTAATAAGCTGGTGGACGGGTGCTACTCATTTTGGCAAGGTGGATTGTTGCCTCTTCTTCACAGAACTCTCCATGCTGAAGGTAATCATTATTATTTATTATTATGAATTCAGGTCAGTTTGCCACTGTTTAGGTTCAACAGAAGTCACTCTATAAAACAGCCTTCCACATTTACTGTTTTTTTCATTCATTTGGCACCAAAGTGTTTGTTTTATATAAGGTGCCAGTGTTCAAATAGGCTAGAGGTGTAGAAGTAATCTTATTTACCTACAGTATATAGTCCTAGGATTTTGTTGCATAAAGCAGCACTATACCCCCTTGTTCAACATGAGAGCAATGATTAGGGCTTGTGCCAGACAAACCTTTTGCCTGTTTTAATTACAGAAAAATGTGTAGTTTTTGGGACTTCTTGAGCTTAGTTTCATGGAAATTAAAACTACTCCTTGTTTTAGCCCTTGAGGTAGATCATTAAATGACGAATGCATTCTTTCTAACAAAACAAAAGATGGTGATGTGATTAGGGATGCACCGAATCCACTTTTTTGGATTCGGCCGAACCCCCGAATCCTTTGCAAAAGATTCGGCCGAATACCGAACCCTAATTTGCATATGCAAATTAGGGATGGGAAGGGGAAAAATTTTTTACTTCCTTGTTTTGTGACAAAAAGTCACGTGATTTCCCTCCCTGCCCCTAATTTACATATGCAAATTAGGATCTCGGACTCGGTTCGGCCGGGCAGAAGGATTCGGCCGAATCCGAATCCTGCTGAAAAAGGCCGAATCCCGGCCGAATCCCGAACCGAATCCTGGATTCGGTGCATCCCTAGATGTGATGGGGGCTGTAAAGTGTTAATCTTCTAGACAAGTTTCAGTTTCCCTGTGCTGTTAGGCCACACTAGTGGACAGAAACATCTGCATGTTTAAGGGTAAGGACACACGGCAGATTAGGGAACATTAGTTGCCCGGCGACTAATCGCTTCTTCTTCGGGGCACAATCTCCACAAACTGCCTTCCCGCCGGCTATTATGAAAGATAGCCAGCGAGATGGCACTCGCAGTTCTTTGTTTTCCAAAGTTGCCCGAAGTTTCCTCGTGAGGCAACTATGGAAAAAATAAGCGCTGCGAGTGCCATCCCGCTGACGATTTTTCATTATAGCCGGCGGTAAGGTAGGGGAAGGCAGTTGGTGGAGATTGTCGCCCGAAGAAGCGATTAGTCGCCGGGGCAACTAATGTTCCCTAATCTGCCCGTGTGTCCTTACCCTAAAGTGTAGCTGCATCCATAACATTGATAACTGTGTTAATTATAGTCCATTACTGGCTGGAACACTGATGGGGAACCATGAAATAAAGGCTCAATGTTCACACTGTTTAGTAACTGTATCTACAAATCAGTTGTTTGCTTTCAGTCACAGGCTTAGTAAACCTGTAGCAAATTGCATAACCCTGCTTTGTTTTAGTGTTAGTTTTGCTTAATATCATTCATTGGACCCACATTGCCCATCTTGTCTACCATTATATCCCATATCGTTTTCCCAAACTCCTACCGTTGTTATTCTATCAAGTTAATTTAATTATTCTAAAGATATATTTGTGTTAGGCTGCTCAGAAGCAAGAATAGGGAACAACTGAGGCATCCTTAAGATGTTTGTCTTATATTCAGATCTATCTAGGGCCCCAAGCTGTACCCCATAATTCCTGTGTCCCCCAAGATACTGAAGAGAAAGAAACTGAATAATGAATATCAGAAAAAGTCCCTTTTGAATACGTTTATCCTAATTCGGATATGACTGGCAACTGCCAGTTAGAGTCCTGCGCGGGTCCATTTTTTGGGACACGGACCCGCAACCAGCATTCTTACCTGCTTGGAACCGCTACCCGACCCTACCCGCAAGTACCTTATCCGGACCCGCTGACCATCAAGAATCAGGAAGTGCTGTCATTGTAAACCGGAAGTGACATCATCATAAGCAGACGTAATCAGAAAAAAAGGAGTAAAACAGGAAGTGCTGTCATTGTAAACCGCGACCCGCAGAACCTCCGACCCGCATCTTTACCCAAACCCAGAACTTCTCCCGTCAACCTGCAAGGTACTGCAGGTTTTTGTGGGTACTCGCCGGTACCTGATCCGCTGCAGGACTCTACTACCAGTTATCCTAACTGGCAGTTTCCATACATTAAGGTCTAGGTTGTTTTGTAGACCATAATATTTTGCTGATGTCTGCAGCTTGGGCTCAGACTGCAAAGTGATTAGTAAAGTCATGTGACTTCAAACTGCAACTGCGTGTGACAATTTATTGTACACAGATGATGCGATTCTTGCAAATCTGTTACAGTTAAATATGCAAATTAGGGTTTTGCAGTCTGTTTGCTGTTCAGAGGAATCTTTGGATGAGATTTTAATTGCCCCAGTCCGATTATGGATATAGTTTATATCAAATAAAATCTAAAGTGCAGAAAAGCATTTGTACATTGATCACAAGACTCGGACTTCAAGTGTCGATTCCCATTTTTTATGCTACTGTCTAAGTGGCGTATCCATAGCACAACACTTTTGCGTAGTTTTAGTTTAACAGAAGATTGTCAGCTGATTATCAGCTCTAATAGCGTTGGTTTCCTCATTAGGTGACTCTGCAATCAGTCTAGCCAACTGGATGTTTGATCAGCAAGCGCTGCAAGAATATATATTACTGTGCTGCCAGTGCCCCAGTGGTGGCTTGCTTGATAAACCTGGCAAGTAAGTTCTTCTTGGAATTCCCAAAATCGACTGTAATTGCCTGTATCTGTTCACTTATTGCTTGTCTTTGTTTTCTTTTAGATCCAGAGACTTTTACCATACTTGCTACTGTCTAAGTGGCTTATCCATAGCACAACATTTTGGCAGTGGGGACATCTTACATGAAGTCATAGTCGGAATACCAGAAAACCGCTTGGTAATTGGAACCCTTTCTGCCTTATTAATGATCTGCAGTATTGTGTGACCCATACAAATGCTTTGTACTAGGGATGCACCGAATCCCCTATTTTGGAATCGGCCGAACCCCTGAATCCTTCACAAAAGATTTGGGCAAATACCAAACCGAATCCTAACGCCCCTATGCAACTTAGGGTGGGGGGAAAAAAAAAAATTAAAAAAAAAATAAATATTGTTTGCCGGCACTCACCTCCACCATTCGATCATTTTGCCGGGTGCTAACCCAATTCAATATAAAGTCCAAAAATAAAAGGAAGCACTCACGGCATAAAGATTGTTAGAAGTCCTTTACTGAATCATATAAACATCTACGTGTTTCGGTTCCTCAAGGGACCGTCATCAGGATGTGAATGTTTCAAATACCAAGTGAACCTAAATATTTTTGGACCTTAGATAGATATATATTATATACTATATAAAAAAATATATTGATAATGGGTTGAGTGCAGAGGACTCTTGTAGTTGACTATATGTATTTTGTGGTCACACCCTCATTGCACCCCCAGCCTAAAAAATATAACTATATTCACATCACACAAACCGCACCCCAAGGACTTGTCAGGTGCAAAAACAAAAATGTCTTTATTTCAAAGTTTCGGCTCTAACACTCGAGCCATCTTCAGGAAAGTGAAAAACTCTACAGCAGTGAATTGATTCGTCTAGCCTTTTGGCCTAAATAAAACCTTTCTAACGTCTTGCTGATACAAAGGTAGAACAACCCCTTCTAAAGCTTTTCCAATTTGCTTTCTTGTTTTTCCCCTTGCAAGATGTTGTAAGCCTGTAGTGTTTGGATTGAAAGGCTGTTTATACTGCCATACACACTCACTTCTTTAATATCTAGTGTGTATCCCCATGTCCTTAGTAGCTCACGGGCTGCCAAATAATACTTAAAAAATGCGTCTCTTGCCGATCGTGCACCTGTCTATTCAGAGAGCCGTTTCGCGCTTCTCTACGTACTTCATGTTGCTCCCGAAACTGCCCAAACACGCTGTGCGAGTAAAGTTGCAGAGCAGGAAGAACTCCGTTAAGTGAATCAGTTTTTGTTTTTTATTTAGACAAGAGCACGATCAGCAAGAGGCTGAAATGTGAAACTGGGTTTGGAAATTTTGGGGTGGCCAAGGGCCCCCGAAACCGACATTTATCATTATCAAGATAATTAAAATTAATTAGAGTGAGGGCCTCGGGGCCCACCGGGTTTTTTCCCTGGATCCTGGCAGGCCAGTCCAACCCTGATTAGGACAGTATGTCTATTCGACCTGAGTACCATACAGGTCAGTTTGTAATAAGCCTACTTAAGGTAAATCATTTAATGATTGTATAACATTTTTTACATTTCACCTATAAACAGAATAAGCTTGTGTGTTCCTATAGTTCTACATTAGATTAACATGTTCCTAATCTCGTTTCATTGCTCCAACAGCAACCGACACATCCCGTGTACAACATTGGTCCTGATAAAGTCGCTCGGGCAGTTGTGCACTTCATGAAGATGAAAGTTCCAGAGGCACCAAACTCGAGTAAAAACTAGAGGAATATTGGTAGAGCAAGAGAAAAAAAGGAAACCCACTAGTGTCAGCCAACATCACAAGGGCCATACATCCTATGCAATAAGGCAGCTACAGTAGTAGCAAAAAAGGTTCTATAGTGTCTTATAGCATGTCCTTCTGTTGGCAGAAAGGTCAGCACATGAGGTTTCCTAGGATTTGTACTAGTAACTTAATAAATGCTTCACTGTGTGTAAAAGTATTTGTATTTGGAAGGATGCAACACCCAAGACCCGCAGGGACTAACACGTTTACATATGTTTAATACTGAAATAACATTTGCTTATTGCAGGTTTACATAATTATTTCTTTAGAATGATGTGACCTTGTACTGGTTCATCTTTTTCAAGCGCTCCGAAGAACAGCAGAAGTGTCCAGATAAAGAATTATTAAATTTAGCACTTATGTAGTTGAAGGATTCCTGATAGATGTTAAACTCTGCAGCAGCTTAACACACACACACACACACACACACACACAGACAGACACACACGCAGACAGACACACACAGACGGACATTATGTATACTGTAAGAAACCCGTTTACTTGGATTATACAACTGGCAGAGTGTGTTTATATATAATAAAAGCAGTTATGGTGCAACTGCAATTGCCGCTACCTAAGTGTCTGTGTGACATGATTGAAGCTGTAGTTCTGCAGAAGCGGCAACGGTACTGACTGCCAGTTATGTTGCAAAATATGTCATTATATTAATGTGTTGATGGGGATTCTTGCACATTACAGATTTGTGGCAAGGCGGCATTTTCCTCATCAGACTACGACATGGTTTAATTTTCAGTAATGCAGCACTATTCCTAGGGCCCAAAAAACGCAGACTACTCATTGATTCAATCTAAAAAACAAATGCACTGTAAGCATGTAAATTTACTGCAATGGCTACTTTTTATTACTTTTCCTTTTATTCAGGCCCTCTCCTATTCATATTTAGTCTCTTCCATGCATGGTTGCTAGGGTCATTTGGATACAGGAGAGCTGCTAAATAACTAAAAAGACACACCAAATAAAAAGCGAAAATCAATTGCAAATTGTCTCTGAATGTCGCTCTACATCATACTAATGTCTTTTAAAGGGGAACAACCCCAGACAAAATGGATTGGCAAATATTTATAAAAATTGAAGACCAACTGACCACAACCACAACATATTCTGTGTGATTCCCCTTTAAGGATTTATGTCTTCTCCTCTGATGTTTCTAGAAAAGGCCTGATATAATACAAGATTCCAGTGATTAGGGCGAGAGAGGTCTCTGATTACCGTATATACTCGAGTATAAGTTTGACCCAAGTATAAGCCGAGGTACCAAATTTTACCTACAAAAACTGGGAAACCGTATTGACTCGAGTATAAGCCTAGGGCAAGAAATGCAGCAGCTACTGGTAAGTTTTCCTAAATTTGGCCACAACAAAAATCTAATCAATGAAATGCCTCACTACATTCTTTGCATACCTCTTACTCCGGTCTCTGAAAAGCAAAAAGCTCAGCTGCTTTATTCATTTGTTCTTCTTGCTTCTGTCCTGCTCGCTCAGCCCGTCCCTTCAAAATGTTACTTATAGCAGGACTGCAATTGAAGAGTTAATAATAATAACATACCAACATCTTTTTTTTTTTTTAATAAATTTAAGTAATGTAGAGCTTTCTCTCTTTCAATTGAGCTTCATTTCACTTGTTGAAGACTAAACTTGGGACAGAAAGGCCACAAACAAACAGCAAGTGAAAGAAGCGGCTGCAGTAAAGGCCTGGCAGAGCATTAAACAGGAGCAAACCCACAATCTGGTGATGTCCATGAGTTCAACACTTCAGCCTGTCATTGCAGCAAAGGTTTTTCAATCAACTATTAGAAATGAACATTTTATTTTCAAGGCTTTAGTTCGTCACATTTTTAAACAATCTTTTTGTTCAACCCTCTGAATTAAAGCTGAAAGTCTGCAGTTCAACTGCATCTGAGTTGTTTCATTTAAAATGCATTGTGGTCATGTACAGAACCAAAATTAGAAAAAAGTTGTCTCTGTCCAAAGATTTATGGGCCTAACTGTAGATCCTACTGAAAAAAAAATAAATAAATGAACTTGAAAAAACACCAAGCCAAATAAATAAATACGTGTTTATGGTTATTGCAGCTTGAAATAAAAAATAAAAAGACTGAGCAATGGTGTATAATATCCTTGTTTGAATTTTGCAATGTTCATTTTGTATGTAGATTTTGAGCAATATCAAAAAACACAAATATCTGATAAATGTTTTTTTTTTCTAGAACACTATAATGTTATGCATTATGAAACAAAAGGCCATAAAAGCTCATTTCTGTTATAACGCTATACAGAGGTTTAATACTTAAAGGAAAACTATACCCCCAAACAATGTAGGTCTCTATTAAAAGATACTGAGTAAAACAGCTCACGTGTAAAACCCTGCTTCATGTAAATGAACCATTATCATAATAATATACTTTTTTAGTAGTATGTGCCATTGGGTAATCATAAATAGAAAATTGCCATTTTAAAAAATAAGGGCCGCCCCCTGAGATCGTAAGATTCACTGTGCACACATACAAACCACATGTAAGGTCACATGAGCCAATTAACAGACAGAGTTCTGCCTTTTGCTTCCTCACTTCTTCCTGTTACAGTTAGAGCTGCAGTATTTCTGGTCAGGTGATCTCTGAGGCAGCACAGATAGAGTCACGAAATGGTGGTTCAAGGCAAGAGATGTAAAAGGGCAATATTTATGTAAATATATATTCCAGTTTGGTAAGATTCTTTCATATGTCATTCAGTTTGATATAAACTATCTGTTGCTTACGTATTCATTTTAGGGGTATAGTTTTCCTTTAAATGGCTTGAGTAGTCAGGGTTTTATGTGAAACAGTTGCAGGAATAGTATTAAACAGAATTAGGGATGCACCGAATCCACTTTTTTGGATTCGGCCGAACCCCCGAATCCTTCACAAAGGATTCGGCCGAATACCGAACCGAATCCGAACCCTAATTTGCATATGCAATTAGGGGTGGGAAGGGGAAAACATTTTTTACTTCCTTGTTTTCTGACAAAAAGTCACGCAATTTCCCTCCCCGCCCCTAATTTGCATTTGCAAATTAGGATTCGGTTCGGCCGGACAGAAGGATTCGGCCGAATCCTGCTGAAAAAGGCCGAATCCCGAACCGAATCCTGGATTCGGTGCATCCCTAAACAGAATAAAGGTCTGTGGGCGAGCAATATGGTCGCTTTAGAAAAGTGGAGCCATCTGTCGTGGGTCATCGGGTAGAACACTGACTGAGTCCTCAGCTCTTCCGCACAACATGCACAGCATGGTATATTCCTAAAATAAAAATGTCAAAAAGGCAATTATAATAAAACCAAAAAGTACACAGGCCTCATTAATTAACAGATGTGAGTCTGTGCAACTTTTTACATCAAGTGGGGTGATTACTTTTCATGCCACATTTCAAGAAGAAGTGGCGTGAGGCCACGAAACGCGTTAAGCGTGGGGCTATGTTCACTTGTTTGCTCAACATGATTTTATGATTATTCTCAATAAATTTGGATTTTTTATATGACCCCAAATGCTGCCTGGTGCTCCATGATTTGGTTGCTTAGCACATTTGAAGGTTGCATTTAGGGATGCACCGAATCCAGGATTCGGCCTTTTTCAGCAGGATTTGGATTCGGCCGAATCCTTCTACACGGCCGAACCGAATCCTAAATTGCATATGCAAATTAGGAGCGGGGAGGGAAATTGCGTGACTTTTTGTCAGAGAACAAGGAAGTAAAAAATGTTTTCCCCTTCCCGCCCCTAATTTGCGTATGCAAATTAGGATTCGGTTCGGTATTCGGCCGAATCTTTCACGAAGGATTCGGGGGTTCGGCCGAATCCAAAAAAGTGGATTCGGTGCATCCCTAGTTGCATTACATTAAATCATGATACAGTGCAAGACTTCTGTGACTTCTGTGAAGTGCTTGAGGGGATTACTAAAATACTTTGGAGGGTCAGATCAGACCAACAAGACTCCGTTTGGACTAGGGATGCACCGAATCCAGGATTCAGTTCGGGATTAGGGCATTCTCAGCAGGATTCGGATTTGGCTGAATCCTTCTGCCCGGCCGAACTAAATCCGAATTCTAATTTGCATATGTAAATTAGGGGCGTGGAGGGAAATCAAAACTTTTTGTCACAAAACAAGGAAGTAAAAAGGTTTTCCTTCCCACCCCTAATTTGCATATGCAAATTAGGATTCAGTTCTCTGATTCTGTGCATCCCTAATTTGGACTGCCCCGCTATAACTCAAAGCAAACAATCAGAAAATACAATGGGTTGATTCAGTCTACTTTTCTTAGCAAAGAAGTAGTCTAGAAACGCTGCACATTGAGTCTGGAGATTCTATAGCAGCACAAGGCAACAACACCCTTTATCATGGAACATTTCTGCCTCTAAAGATGATTAACTCCAGAAACCAGTGCAATTAGCATCAAATTTAATAATCAGCCCTGTAGCACCAGCCTCTGTGACTGCTGCACCTCATTTTTTGCTTAAAGGAGAACTAAACCCTAAAAATGAATGTGGCTAAATGTCCTATTTTATATAGTGAACTTATTGCACGAGGCTAAAGTTTGAGCTTGTCAATAGCAGCAATGATCCAGGACTTCAAACTTGTCACAGGGGGTCACCATCTTGGAAAGTGTCTGTGACATTCACATGCTCAGTGGGCTCTGATTGGCTGTTGAGAAGCTAAGCTTAGGGCTCGTCACTAATTATCCAGCAGAAAATGAGCTTCCCTGGCTGTAATATAAGCTGATGCTACAGGTTTGCTGATTATTTAATTCTGATGCTAATTGCACTGGTTTCTGTGCTGCCATGTAGTAATTATGTGTATTAATTACTAATCAGCCTTATATTGTGACATTTCTATTCTATGTGTACTGTATATTGTGAGTGGCTCCCTAAGCTCAGTAAGTGACAGCAGCACAGAGCATGTGCAGTGAATCAGCAGAAAAGAAGATGGGGAGCTACTGGGGCATTTTCCATTGGTTTTCATTATTTTTTTTTTTTTTTATAGTTTTATAAGTATTTGCCTTTTTCTTATAACTTTTTTTTATAACTTTTTTCTTAAATGCTCTGTAAGGCTACAAATGTATCGTTGTTGATTTTATTTCTCTTCTTTTCTAGTAAGGTCCTCTCCTATTCATATTCCAGTCTCTTATTCAAATCAATGCTTGGTTGCTAGGGTAATGTGGACCCTAGCAACCAGATTGCTTATAATGGAAACTGAAGAGCTGCCAAATAAAAAGCTAAATACCTGAAAAACCACAAATAATGAAAAATGAAAACCAATTGCGAATTGTCTCAGAATATCCCTCTCTACATCATACTAACAGTTAACGCAAAGGTGAGGGACCCTTTAAATTTCCCCCTAAGTGTCTATTTCATTTTCACAATCTTATGGTGTAAAAAGTTATTTTTTTTCAGCAAGACTTGGTAAGTGGTTCTTTTTAGGGATGCACCGAATCCACTATTTTGGATTCGGCCGAACCCCCGAATCCTTGGCGAAGGATTCGGCCGAATACCAACGGAATCCGAACCCTAATTTGCATATGTAAATTAGGGGTGGGAAGGGGAAAACATTTTTAACTTCCTTGTTTTGTGACAAAAAGTCACTCAATTTCCCTCTCTGCCCCTAATTTGCATATGTAAATTAGGGTTCGGATTCGGTTCGGCCAAGCAGAATGATTCGGCCGAATCCTGCTGAAAAAGGCCGAATCCTGGATTCGGTGCATCCCTAGTTCTTTTAGTAAGTGTGAAAATCGAATGATATGAAAATTAACCCTTTGTACCATGTTGATCCAGGAAGTGATCCCTTTAGGAATCAGAAAGGATTGTTTCCTCTTTCTGATTATAGAAAGTTTTGGATTGGGTTTTCCCACCTTCTCTGAACTGTAATCCAGGCAGATTTACTTCGACATAATTATGAGCTTAATTAAAATGTGTCCTTGCAATTACTTAGTTAGTAGTATAGGTATGGGACCCGTTATCCAGAATGCTCGGGACCTGGGGTTTTCCGGATAACGGATCTTTCCGTAATTTGGGTGTTCATGCCTTATGTCTACTAGAAATTAATTTAAACATCAAATAAACCCAATAGGCTGATTCTGCTTCCAATAAGGATTAATTATATCTTAGTTGGGATCAAGTACAAGCTGTTTTATTATTACAGAGAAAAAGGAAATTATTTTTAAAACTTTGAAATTTTGGATAAAATGGAGTCTATGGGAGCCATTCTGTAATTCTGAGCTTTCTGGATATCGGGTTTCCGGTTAAGGGATCCTATACAGAATTAGTACAGAAGTAGTAACAGAATGATGAACATTTTCCTTACCTGGTAGTCATCAACCACACTAAAGGTATATTCATGTTTTGCAATCACATGGTGACAGTTTTTGCACATATCTAAAATATATTAAAAAAGAAAATCAGGATTATATTCTTACAATCGCAGACTCACTGAACTGGCTGGTTCCATAATGATAATCTGTTATTTATAGAATGAGACTGATGCTGATTTCATAAGATAAGTTCTAAATTGCTGTTACTTGTAGCAATGCATATTAAGTTAGAAAATGAAATTAAAAGATTTGGGAAACTGCATTGGTGAAATATTGAACCTATGCTAGTAACTCATCTCCATAACGTCCTTTGAATCTTTATCATATGTTATAATATAGAAAAGATAATATAGATTTTTCAGCACAGCTGCCTTTAAAGTTTAATTCCGTTCAGGGAAATAGCCACTGGTTTGTTAGGGTTGTATGTTCTTTTTTAGTTCAATAACTCATAGGCAAATCAGACTGTAAGCTCCACTAGAACAAGACATGAAAAGAATGATTAAAGGAAAACAATACCCCTCAAACAATGTAGGTCTCTATAAAAAGATATTGCATAAAACAGCTCATATGTAAAACCCTGCTTCATGTAAATAAACCTTTTCCATAATAATATACTTTTCTAGTAGTATGTGCCATTGGGTAATCATAAATAGAAAATTGCCATTTTAAGAAATAAGGATCGTATGATTCACTGTGCACCTAAACAAACGATACATGTTAGGTCACATGAGCCAATTAACAGACAGAGTTGTGTCTTTTGCTTCAACACTTGCAGTATTTCTGGTCAGGTGATCTCTTCCTGTTACAGTTAGAGCTGCAGTATTTCTGGTCAGGTGATCTCTTCCTGTTACAGTTAGAGCTGCAGTATTTCTGGTCAGGTGATCTCTTCCTGTTAGTTAGAGCTGCAGTATTTCTGGTCAGGTGATCTCTTCCTGTTACAGTTAGAGCTGCAGTATTTCTGGTCAGGTGATCTCTTCCTGTTACAGTTAGAGCTGCAGTATTTCTGGTCAGGTGATCTCTTCCTGTTACAGTTAGAGCTGCAGTATTTCTGGTCAGGGGATCTCGTCCTGTTACAGTTAGAGCTGCAGTATTTCTGGTCAGGTGATCTTTTCCTGTTACAGTTAGAGCTGCAGTATTTCTGGTCAGGTGATCTCTTCCTGTTACAGTTAAAGCTGCAGTATTTCTGGTCAGGTGATCTCTTCCTGTTACAGTTAGAGCTGCAGTATTTCTGGTCAGGTGATCTCTTCCTGTTACAGTTAGAGCTGCAGTATTTCTGGTCAGGTGATCTCTTCCTGTTACAGTTAGAGCTGCATTGTTTCTGGCCAGGTGATCTCTTCCTGTTAAAGTTAGAGCTGCAGTATTTCTGGTCAGGTGATCTCTTCCTGTTACAGTTAGAGCTGCATTGTTTCTGGCCAGGTGATCTCTTCCTGTTAAAGTTAGAGCTGCAGTATTTCTGGTCAGGTGATCTCTTCCTGTTACAGTTAGAGCTGCAGTATTTCTGGTCAGGTGATCTCTTCCTGTTACAGTTAGAGCTGCAGTATTTCTGGTCAGGTGATCTCTTCCTGTTAAAGTTAGAGCTGCAGTATTTCTGGCCAGGTGATCTCTTCCTGCTACAGTTAGAGCTGCAGTATTTCTGGTCAGGGGATCTCTGAGGCAGCACACAGACCATCATGAAATGGGGGTATTTTACTTAAATATATAGACCAGTTTGGTAAGATTCTTTAATATGATGTAAACTAACTGATGTTTAAGTGTTCATTTTGGGGTTATAGTTTTCGTTTAAACAATCTGTAAAGTGCTGCATATTGCTTCATCACTATATAAAGATTACCAACAATAATCCTTAAAATTAGCCCATACTGTATTTTTTTTTCTTAATTTTTAAAAAAATATTTTTTTAAAAAAAAGATCTCTACATAACTAAATGATTAATTTTAATAACAATAGTCCTCAAAATGTACCGATAGTGGATGACACAACATTGGGACCCTATATTGATCTGTCTTTCCAACTAGACACTTAAAAGATTGATTGCTGAAATTGCCAGTGTTTGCATATGCAAATTAGGGGCGGGAGGGAAATCGCGTGACTTTTTGTCCCAAAACAAGGAAGTAAAAAAATATTTTCCCCTTCTCGCCCCTAATTTGCATATGCAAATTACGATTCCAATTTGGTTCGGTATTCGGCCCAGTCTTTCGGGAAGGATTTGGGGGTGAGGCCGAATCCAAAATAGTGGCTTCTGTGTATCCCGAATATGTACCATGCACTTTATATTAATACTGTTTTTATAAGATTACATTACATCAGTCCAAAACAAAAAGAAAAAATGCTTACGGTCATAAGTGATAATCTCTTCTCCATCCTCTTCCGCTGCTGTTTTATTCACTATGAGAACAAAGTCTCTCTTATTGCACTGAACGCAGCTCACATAGTTTAACAAGTATGAACCTGTCTCCAAGCATGTGCTCCCCTAAAAAAAAGGAGATTGAAATCAGACATATTTTCAACAGCTAAATATAAACTGGTCAGTGAAATTGCAATTTCCAATGTTTGCATATATGTTTGGTGCCAACCCAATGTTTCTAAAAAGCATTTACTTTTTCTTTTTCACTACAGCAAAACACCACATGTAAAAAAATCCCTTTATCAATGTGCCAAATTGCCATTTGGGACTCTTTTGAAAAGGATGGAGGAGACATTAATTAAGAGAGTAACTTAAGTAGAAAATAATATTTCTAAAAGTGCAAATTGCATAAAATGTTGCGGTCTAGCTATATATATTTGCAGTACAGGTATTCATAGTGGGAATATTCAACCTATGACCCTGTATGTTATTAAAGGGGAAGTAAAGTGTAAAATAGAATAAGGCTAGAAATGCTGTATTTTGTATACTAAATATAAACATGAACTTACTGCAACACAAGTCTAATCAAACAAATGATTTATGCTTTCAAAGTTGGCCACAGGGGGTCGCCATCTTGTAACTTTGTTATACATCTTTTGCTGACAATCACTTGATAATCCCCCACGAACAGAGGTAACCTTATACTTTCCTCCAGAGCTTGTCTCATGGGGGTTTAATCATAAGAGAGTAGTAGCCCACTGGCTGCAGAGACCTAAGAGCATGGCCAACTTTACTAATAAACATTTTAAAGAAAGCAGCAGTGTGTGAGTGTAACAGGGCATATTCCCTAAAGTTTATTGCCTGCATGCTTAGAAACTATGATATCTATGTATGACACTTACCAAACACCATTCAGCAAAATAAGATGTGCCCACTTTTGACTATGGGAAGACTCTAGGGCAGAGCTTTTCATGTAGAGAGCTAATTAACTTTTACATCACGTAATGGAGAGCAGGACTTTGATAGAAAGATGCCTAGTTGGCCAGACCTGACCTAATATTATGTGCCAGCCTTAATCATGTGGCTTTCAGGAACCAGGGCAGATAAAGATAAAAGTGTAGGGTTGCCACCTGTTTGGTTTTGACCCAAAACAGTTCAGTTTTCTTTTTCTAAGGCCTGTTCAGCTGTCAAGTTTCCGTCTGGTTTTCAATCTTGTGTAACCAGAACAATAATCTGGCCAATAAAGGAATTCTCAAGTGAGGTTCATTTCTTTTTTTCGTATCAAAAATAAGACATTGTTTTTCTAAATGAACATTGCTGTATTTCAGAGCTTTCTGGACAACTGATTTTTGTATAATAAATCCCATACCTATAATTAAAGGTAGACTATAGATAAGAGATAGAGTGTGGTTTTGAAAAAAACTTTCTGTCCAGTTTACAACATTGAGAAAACTAGAAGTAAATCCAGACAGTTGTGTCTAAGGACAGAGACACAGATTCGGGTTTAGCCATCAGCAAAGGTGGCAACCCTATATAAGTGGCCAGGATATAGATAGAAAACTGGCAAAATTAACAATAATGTTCATAGCTGAACATGTAGTATAAAAGCTAGCTGCCCTGGCCAGGATCCAACTGCTAACCTTACATTGGTAGATCAGTTTATTTCATTAATTGCTAGTGAGCTATATGGTACTTCTTCCTTCTCTCCTGAGGTTAGGGTTGCCACCTTTTAGTTTAGCCCTAATGGCCGGTAACTAGGGTTGTCAGGTCTAATTTTCAAAACCAGCCAAAATCAGCTACAAAACCAGCCGAGAGTCAATTCAAAAGTAGCCCCAAAAATAGCACAATATGTGCAGTGGAAAAAATAAATAAATGAATGTATATGAAAATACGCCTTTTTCAAATGTTCACTGTTTTGCCAATTTTTCCATAAAGTAAAATGGGGCAGATTTGCCGTCACTAGTGGGATAACTACAGAGGGGAGGCCCGGGAGATATAGGGGTTCCCATAAGGCCCTAATACATATACAATTTCAATAAATATTGGTAAAACAGGTGAATCTACAGACATTTTGGTGGCCAGTAGATTTTTTCCCCAAAATTGTCTGAAAAGTCACCAGAAAACATGAGAATGCTTAAGAGTGACGGGAGATTGGGTTAGAGAGCCCAAAATCTGGTAACCTCCTGCTTTCTACACAAATCAGTCCCATTGCATGTTGGGTATTGTAGTCTTACATTATAATATCAGTAACATAATTTTTTTTATTTTTAAAAATTAGTTTCGACATAACGGAAAAAAAAACACCAAGACACTTTTAACTTTAAATTCTGTCATTATTAAGAAATATACTTACCGATTATCCGCTTGTGCTCCTCTTCAGAAACGGCGACGTGCGGCGCTCAATTTCTTCTCCGTGCCTTCTATAGCAGACAGCCAGGGAGGAGAAATTGAGCGCCGCGTGATGGTTTGTCGCCCTGTCGCCGTTTCTGAAGAGGAGCGCAAGCGGAGAAGTATATTTCTTAATAAAGACAGAATTTAAAGTTAAAAGTGTCTTGGTGTTTTTTTCATTAAGTACAAACTAATTTTTTTTTTATATTACTGGTCCTTTAAACTTACATTAAACTTAGCAGTCGGCAAATTGTTAAACAAAAACTACATTACCCAACATGCATTGGGAGACACAAGCTTAGCACATTAGGGCAACCAAAAGCGTCCAAAGTACAAACCAGCCAAAGGCCCAAAAAGTAGCCCAAACCTGTACCATGGCTAGTTTGTACTTTCAAAACCCACCTGAGCTTTAAATTAGTAGCCCAATTTCGCTGGAAACCTGCCACCCTGATGTTTCAGGGGCGGGGTCATGGAGTTTTGCCAAGAAGGGACGGCAGTAGTAGGGTTGCCGCTTTTGGCGGAACAAAGGGGGCGGGGCAGATAGCATTGGGGGTGCAGCAGTAATGTTGGGGTGGGCATATGGTTGCCACCTGGCCAGTATTTTACCTGATGGCTGATCCTAATGTTAAGAGGGAAAAAAGATAAATATATAGAAAGGCCGGTATTTTTTTTCTTCAGAAAAGGTGGCAACCCTAATTGTAATTGTAAATTTGTAATACCGGCCCGGGCCTTGGCTGGTAGTTTACCCGGCCAGGTGGCAACCGTACTTGAGGTAGTCACTCTTATTTGCTTTGTGCTAATACAATAGGAGGGGCTTATGCCGCCATTGGCTCCTTGTTCTATAATAATCTCTGAGTGGAAACAGGAGTTTTATAGAGATAAAAATAATAATAATGGGCTAGTTGAGGCTGCAGTGGAAGAGGAGCAAGTGTACAGTTGCTATTAGCTGGTTATTTAGTCAGATACTGACTGCAGAAAACTCGTATGTTTACAGTACGTGCATCAGAGCACAATGGCGGACACTGAATGATTACATGTCAGTTATGTATAGTTTTAGCCACACCCCATTGGCGCGCAAACAACCTCACAGTGTCCGATTGGCCCGCACACCGCGTGACGTCATCACCATAGGGTGGATTCTCGCGCCACCTCCCCTGACTCTCGCGCTGTAAATAAACATTTGATCGGCCCGGGAGGAAATACAAAATAGCCTGTGCCGCTCACCCGGTCCGGGTACTCCTGCTGGACGCAGCCTCCGCACATGTCGCGCTCCTAACTACGGATACCGGGGAACAGTCAAACAAATCCCCGCTCTCGGGATGGAAAAGCAGAATCGTGCTTTAGGGGCGCAGTCCTTTTCCGGAAAATGAAATCTCGCGATGTCAGGAAGTAACTTCGGCTGCGCTGTGGTTTAAGTTGTCACTTACGGCGGGAAGTAATCGTGACTAAAAATCTATTTCTTTGGAGCAAGTTCTCCAGTCAACTTTTAACACTGAATCAAGTGTATTTCCATTAATCCATGATTTACCCAATTGGAAATATATATTTAAAGTGTTTATAAAGTATATGCCGTGCTCATAAAAACCAAATAAAGTTATGAGGAAACCAGAGAGGCCCTTCCAAAAGAACTTACAGTCCTTTACTGGGACTAATGTCTTGAAACACATCAGTATCACTCAACTTTGTGCTTAAAGGAAAACTATACCCCCAAAATGAACACTTAAGCAACAGATAGTTTATATCATATTAAGTGACATATTAAAGAATCTTACCAAACTGGAATATATATTTAAAGGAACAGTAACACTAAAAATTTTTTTATTAAAACATCCATTTCCTCCCCACTAATAATAGATCTACCCTGCATAAAGTTTATTAATATCAATGCTTTATTAAAAAAATACTGTTTGAAAACACTGGTTCCTGTCTACTGCAAAACGGCGATATGGCGACTCACTCTGCAGATCTGCGCTCCACACCTTCCCCCTAACCCGACGTCTGCCTAAACCGGAAGCTAGGCAGGAAGACTACTTCCAACTGAAAATGTTCAGCAGCACTAAGGGCAGAAAACACATTCTGTTTCCACCAATTTACAAGCTTTCTCTATGTAGCCCATTCTTACACAGCATACAAGCCTTATTTTGCGGGAAGTGGCAGAGATCCCCTCTTTTCCCCAGCTTACCCCGTAGTGGCAGGACTGCGGGAACACTGAGCGCTGCCCCAGTGCTCTTTCCTATGGTAGCAGGCAGCTGATGACAAGTCCGTGGTACCTGAGGAAAAAAAGGTCGGCACCGCACCCGAGCCCAGACAAGAGCCTCTCAAAGCCCCTGGCAGCAGAGACCAACAGAGCCGGGAGTCGTCGCTAAACAGAGAACGCCAGTCCGCAGCCTTCCAATTGCCAGAATCCAGCCACACGGCTCAGAAGAAAAAAGCGGAACCGGACCCGGCGAGAGAGAATGCAGAGACTCACAGCCGCGATCCAGCCTCCATGTGCAGTCTGCCTCTATTTTACTCACCTGCCTCGTGAGTGACTTTGTTCCAGCATGTTTGGCCACTGAGGATGTTGAAGTGTTTCGAACAGTGGCTGCAGGTTGTGGGACAATGGCCGGCTCCGGTTCCGGAGCCGGCCATCAGGCAGCTGATGACTGATGGCCGGCCATCAGGCAGCTGATGACAAGTCCGTGGTACCTGAGGAAAAAAAGGTTGGCACGTCAGTGACTTTGTTCCAGAAAAAAGCGGAACCGGAGCCGGCCATTGTCCCACAACCTGCAGCCACTGTTCGAAACACTTCAACATCCTCAGTGGCCAAACATGCTGGAACAAAGTCACTCACGAGGCAGGTGAGTAAAATAGAGGCAGACTGCACATGGAGGCTGCATCGCGGCTGTGAGTCTCTGCATTCTCTCTCGCCGGGTCCGGTTCCGCTTTTTTCTTCTGAGCCGTGTGGCTGGATTCTGGCAATTGGAAGGCTGCGGACCGGCGTTCTCTGTTTAGCGACGACTCCCGGCTCTGTTGGTCTCTGCTGCCAGGGGCTTTGAGAGGCTCTTGTCTGGGCTCGGGTGCGGTGCCGACCTTTTTTTCCTCAGGTACCACGGACTTGTCATCAGCTGCCTGCTACCATAGGAAAGAGCACTGGGGCAGCGCTCAGTGTTCCCGCAGTCCTGCCACTACGGGGTAAGCTGGGGAAAAGAGGGGATCTCTGCCACTTCCCGCAAAATAAGGCTTGTATGCTGTGTAAGAATGGGCTACATAGAGAAAGCTTGTAAATTGGTGGAAACAGAATGTGTTTTCTGCCCTTAGTGCTGCTGAACATTTTCAGTTGGAAGTAGTCTTCCTGCCTAGCTTCCGGTTTAGGCAGACGTCGGGTTAGGGGGAAGGTGTGGAGCGCAGATCTGCAGAGTGAGTCGCCATATCGCCGTTTTGCAGTAGACAGGAACCAGTGTTTTCAAACAGTATTTTTTTAATAAAGCATTGATATTAATAAACTTTATGCAGGGTAGATCTATTATTAGTGGGGAGGAAATGGATATTTTAATAAAAAAATTTTTAGTGTTACTGTTCCTTTAAGTAAATATTGCCCTTTTACATCTCTTGCCTTGAGCCACCATTTCGTGATGGTCTGTGTGCTGCCTCAGAGATCACCTGACCAGAAATACTGCAGCTCTAACTGTAACAGGAAGAAGTGAGGAAGCAAAAGACACAACTCTGTCTGTTAATTGGCTCATGTGACCTTACATTTGGTTTGTATGTGTACACAGTGAATCTTACGATCTCAGGGGCGGCCCTTATTTTTTAAAATGGCAATTTTCTATTTATGATTACCCAATGGCACATACTACTAGAAAAGTATATAATTATGAAAATGGTTTATTTACATGAAGCAGGGTTTTACACATGAGCTGTTTTATGCAATATCTTTTTATAGAGACCTACATTGTTTGGGGGGTATAGTTTTCCTTTAAAGGGATACTGTCATGGGGAAAAATTTTTTTTTCAAAATGAATCAGTTAATAGTGCTGCTCCAGCAGAATTCTGCACTGAAATCCATTTCTCAAAAGAGCAAACAGATTTTTTTATATTCAATTTTGAAATCTGACATGGGGCTAGACATTTTGTCAATTTCCCAGCTGCCCCACGTCATGTGACTTTTGCTCTGATAAACTTCAATCACTCTTTACTGCTGTACTGCAAGTTAGAGTGATATCACCCCCTCCCTATTCCCCCCCAGCAGCCAAACAAAAGAACAATGGGAAGGTAACCAGATAACAGCTCTCTAACACAAGATAACAGCTGCCTGGTAGATCTAAGAACAACACTCAATAGTAAAAACCCATGTCTCACTGAGACACATTCAGTTACATTGAGAAGGAAAAACAGCAGCCTGCCAGAAAGCATTTCCCTCCTAAAGTGCAGGCACAAGTCACATGACTTGGGGCAGCTGGGAAATTGACAAAATGTCTAGCCCCATGTCAGATTTCAAAATTGAATATAAAAAAATCTGTTTGCTCTTTTGAGAAATGGATTTCAGTGCAGAATTCTGCTGGAGCAGCACTATTAACTGATTCATTTTGGATTTTTTTTTTCCCATGACAGTATCCCTTTAAAGGAGAACTAAACCCTAACAATGAATAGGGCTAAAAATAGTGAACTTAGGAACCACCAAGTGATTATATTTACTTACCTGACACCCCGGGCAGGTGCTCCTTTTAGCAGAAATCTGCAGCGGCCCGTGTTATTCCAGCGAGCTCCACAGACAGATCCTCCTCCTTCTTCGGTTTTCAAATTTTCCGGGTCAGACGCATGTGCAGTAGAAAGAAATGGCTGGCTTTTTCGTTAAAGTTCAGCTTTTCACTCTAATGCACATGTGCAGCCACGAGAAGAGCGAGGAAGACGGAAGAGGATCGATCCGTGGTGCTCGCTGGAAGAACCCCGGGCTCATGCAGTTTTCTGCTGATAGGAGCATTGGCCTGGGGTGTCAGGTAAGTAAAAATAACCACTTGGGGTGCCTAACCTTTGTAATTTGCCTTTCATTCTTCTTTAAAGGAGAAGGAAAGGCTAAAAGTAAGCTTTATCAAAAAGGTCTATATAAATACACGCGTAAACCCTCAAAGTAATGCTGCTCTGAGTCCTCTGTCAAAAGAAACAGCACATTTCTTTCCTTCTATTGTGTACTCATGGGCTTCTGTATCAGACTAACTGTTTTCAGCTTAAACCTCCAGGGCAGGGCTTGAGCATGCTCAGTTTGCTCCTCTCTCCTCCCTGCTGTAATCTGAGCTCAGAGCTGTAAGTGAGCAGGGAGAGACTCGGGCAGGAAGTGATGTCACACCAAGTTAATATGGCAGCTTCTATCCTAAACAAACAGAGACAGTGTCTAAAGCTGATTACTCAGGTATGGTAAAGCATTCTGCAGAATAAATAGTGTTGCAGCTTGTACTATTGGAGCTAATCTATTGGCAATAAACTGTCTTGGAGCTTTCCTTCTCTAAGGCAAAAGCAGCAACTTTTTAAAATTATTTTTAATTAATGACTATATAACTGTTACAGATTACCAATGAAGATGTTGAATAGAGCAGAGTGCCTTGCCCATAGCAAGCAATCGGTATTCTCCTTATGACATTAGACCAGTGATCCCCAACCAGTAGCTCATGAGTATCCAACCCCTTGGATGTTGCTCTCAGTGGCCTCAAAGCAGGAGCTTATTTTTGAATTACAGGCTTGGAAGCAAGTTTTAATTGCTTAAAAACTAAGTATAGTGCCAAGTAGATCCTCCTATGTAGGGGCTACCAAATAGCCAATCACAGCCCTTATTTGGCACCCCAAGGGACTTTTTCATGCTTCTGTTGCTCCCCAACTCTTTTTACATTTGAATGTCGCTTACGGGTAAAAAAAAAAAAGGTTGGGGACCCCTGCAGTAGACTAATGCTCATATCACATGTTGCCTTTATAGATGGATACAAATTGGCTCTACTTTGTCCCACAGGGAAAACTACATAAGAAAACAAAAAGTGCCATTATTTGCCTCCAACAGAAAACAATGTAACGCATTTTGGCAGTTGCAGTAGAGCTGGTGGGACAAAGGTTATATTGTTCCTAGCAGCAACACTACAATCAAATCACACTGAACCAGTTTTTCTATTCACTCATTGTCTATTATAAATTGGAAGGGGTTTGGCAACACCGTATTTCAAAGAGCTGATAAACTGATAACAAGAGTGCCAGTGTTGTGCTAGTAGAGAAACATGTTCATCAAGTTCATCAGGATCTGATATGGAAAGTCTCACGCTAATGCCAGATGCACTACTACCTTAACTGACATTTGCTGTTCTTCAAATTGTTGCAGTTGTTGTTTTTTTATTTTTTTTAATCATAATTTTAATCCCTTGTAAAATAAAGTCAATGGGACTGAAAAGAAGATATTCTTAGGCTAGGGTCAGACCAGTCGGATCTTGGCCAACGGAGAAACGCAGGCCTAGAATCAGCTCTTCGGCTGCTACTGTGCTCTCAGTTGTGCTTGCATCCGGAAAAATTGCCTCCACACAGGTGCAGACAGATGCAGTGAAATTCGGCACTAAAATGTGAGATTTCATGCGATAGCTGCCTGCCCCCATCCTGAGGCAATGCGTTTGGGTGGCAGCAGAGGAGCGGATTCTCAGCCTTTGTTTCTCTGCAGTCCAAGATCCGACTGTTCTGGTCCTAGCCTAATGGAAAAAGCAGTGCAACTTTGTTTTTTAACTTATTTTAATTAATGACTATTTAACTGTTACAGATTACGAAGAGGCAGTGAAAACAGCTGTAGAAGTCTAGGGCCACATGACATAGATCTTAGAGAGTCCGCTGCTCCTATTCTGCTGTGGTGCTTGTACCCTGAGGATTTCGCTGCTGAAACACAAGATTTTGAATTTTGCTCCAAAATCCGCCACACCTGTCTGCATACGATTGAAGGTAATAATTCCGGGTGCACAAGGGAAGGCAGGTGCGAGGACCCTGCAGCCTAGGGACATATCCAGGCATGAAAATAAGTGCTGTTATTGGCTATTTAGTAGCCCCTATGTGGACTGGCAGCCTACTAGAGGGTCTGTTTGGCAGTACGCCTGGGTTTTATACAACCAAATCTTGCCTCCAAGCCAGGAATCCAAAAATAAGCACCTTCTTATGAGCCACTGATTGGGGATCACCGATACACTAGATTCAGGGCAAACAAAACCATACCTTTAAAGCCATGGGAACTGAATGCAACATCTTTTTTATTTAAATGTTCAAATGACTGTAGGTTTTAGATTCCCATTGGTATTTAAATATTTTGCCAAGAAAGATTGCCTTGAGATAGGGCACTGGTGGTGGCAGAAACAATGGGTTTCTGTATAAGACCTATTAGTATCTAGGCTGTTTATAAACTATTGATAAACTATTTGCTTACACTAGTGTACTGTAGATAAATAATTAAGAGCTGCACTCTTGTCCAGAAGCTAGCCACAGTAAAAAAAAAAAGGTACGCACAACAGAATTACACTATGACAATAGTCTTCAAAGAAAGGCCAGGAGCCTAGTTCACAGTATTACTTAATTACAATAAATCATTGCCATAGTATGAGCCTTTGAAGTGTGCTGAATGTACTGTGCAGATATACTGTATTGATACTTAACATGCGCGTGTAAAGAGGCAAGGTGCAAAGTATTCAGTAATCATGGGGATATGGAGAAGTTAGAATGGATAGAGGAGGATATGGAAAAATTGAAATACTCAGAGAACACTCTCAAACAAGGTTACAGATGGAAGGTGGGATGGGGTAAAGGTCAATTAAAGTAGTTAAACGTTTACTTTACTGAATGGTAATTGTTGCCAGGTTACTGATTAACAGCGTGTGGTTGGGCTCCTTAAGCAACAGGCCCCCCCAGTCCGACACTGTGCGTGAGCATGCACAGGGGGGGTCAGGTGGCCAGTCAGCTTGGCCTGCCCCTGGGATCTGGTAACTGCATTTATAATAGAATGAAACATACAGCAGATTAAAGGTGGTCATACACAAGCAGATTCGATCCAAAGGACCCAAATTGGCATCTCATCTGCCTGTGTATGGTGCCTTCCAGCGTACTTCCCCAACCGATATCTGCCAAAAATTGTCCAGATGTCACTTGGGGAGGTTTAATTTTTCCCCTTTGATCGAGGACCACATCAACAAGTTGATGCAGTCCTCGTTCTGTTTGTACCTATTCCCATCAATGCAATCTGATCATTTTACCCTAGGGCCAAAGGATCGGATTAACCCGATATCATCCTGCCTTTGGTGGGCGTATCAGGGGAAGATCTTATTTCACTCTTCTGGTTTCATGTTCCGAATCCTTGTCTCAGTTACGCCGCAAACACACTCAGCAGATTTTGGTGAAGAAACATGTGACTTTGCATTTGAAAGCTGAAAATCCATTGAGTGTGTTCACGCCGGAGATGACACAAGGCTTCCAGACTCGAAAGAAGAAGAGGATACTGGTAGCGGTGAGGGGCTGATTTTGGCCCAGTCTGGCCCTAGCCTAAATCAGCTTTATCAGCCCATGTATGGCCAACTTTAGTTATCCTACCAATATTTATTTGAACTGGAGAAGGGAACTGGAGTACCTGGAGAAAACCCACATAAGCTGAAAGGGAAAATAAAAATTTAATTCAAGGTGGTATAATATAGGAATTCTAATTTCAGGGCTACCATGCATAATCTGCTATGTACTAAATACAAGTTCCTTTTGTAAGGGATAGTTACCGGCGGTCCGCTCCGGCGCCATGGACAAGATGGCCAATGTGTCAAAGCGTGCCACATGGAAATCCTGGGCGCCGCCATCTTATCCATGGCGACGGAGTGGACTGGAATGCCGGTAACTATCCCTTACAGTAAGAAGAATAGTCAAGTCCAAGCAAAGGTCAATTCAGGCAGCAAGGTTCTTCAATATAACAGGCCGAGTTCAATAAAAGGAATCAAGATCAAACAAAGTAAGGGCTCTTACTCACTGGCGTTCTGACCTGCGCTCCCCTGCGTTCCGTTTTTTGGCGTTCAGCCGCAGAGGAGCGCAGGAATAGACACATGTCATTATTTCAAATGGGGCTGTACTCACTCAGACGCGTGTAGGTGCCGAACGCAGGAAAAATGCAGCATGTTGCGTCTCAACCTGCCTTTGGCACCTACACGCGTCTGAGTGAGTACAGCCCCATTTGAAATAATGACATGCGTCTATTCCTGCGCTCCCCTGCGGCTGAACGCCAAAAAACGGAACGCAGGGGAGCGCAGGTCAGAACGCCAGTGAGTAAGAGCCCTAAATGACACCCAGGAACATATTAAGTTGAACCTATAATTGGGCAAGATCTGCAAGGCTCTGGTGTCATTTATAGGCAAGACTTTCGTGCCATACGAGCGTGATGACGTCACGCACTGACGTTGTGCATTTTGATGCGCCAGCGTCATGACGCTGCGCACGTTTGACGAACTGGCGTCATGATGCTTTGCATGTTTTGACGCATTGGCATCAGAGCAGACCAGAACACCGGTATCTATCCCTTACACCTTTCTACACGGTCTGAGTTAATTTACAAGGTAATAAAAGTTGATTTTAAGGTAAACTTCCCTATAAAATGTCACCCAAGAATTAAAATGTGTATCTTATATTTGCCAGTTGCTCTGTTGTATTTGGAAAAAAAAAAGTACCTTTAAAGGTTACTTACTACAATGTCTTGGCCTTGTTTTCTTGGAAATTACTGAGCTACTACATAGTTAGAGGGACATGAAAACTGAAAGCCCCAATCATCTTAAATGCTCTGAAATGACTACATCTGTCACACTGGCAAGAAAACACATTAAAAGGAGATATCAGCCCTATAAATCTCTTAGTTCATCCTCTAACTCCCAATAGTGACTTGCTTGATAAATGGAAAAATGAGGCCCTGTGATAATAAGGTGCTAACTTTGTTCCTCTCTACAGAAGATGTTATTATTTGTTAATTGCAAAAAAAAGGCAATTGCTGCACATATGATGTTTATTTGAGTTCATACAGGGCACAATACAGCAGTGTCCAGACACAGTCCTGCAATAATACTCATGTATCCTTCTAAAAGGTTTTTCAAAGAATACAGTCATCAAGAACAAGGCTTACATCTGAATACTGATAATCTGCTCATCCTGCAACCCACGGACATGTAGTGCCTTAAAGGGATACTGTCATGGGAAAAAACATTTTTTCAAAATGAATCAGTTAATAGTGCTGCTCCAGCAGAATTCTGCACTGAAATCCATTTCTCAAAAGAGCAAACAGATTTTTTTATATTCAATTTTGAAATCTGACATGGGGCTAGACATATTGTCAATTTCCCAGCTGCCCCTGGTCATGTGACTTGTGCTCTGATAAACTTCAATCACTCTTTACTGCTGTACTGCAAGTTAGAGTGATATCACCCCCTCCCTTTTCCCCCCAGCAGCCAAACAAAAGAACAATGGGAAGGTAACCAGATAGCAGCTCCCTAACACAAGATAACAGCTGCCTGGTAGATCTAAGAACAACACTCACTAGTAAAAACCCATGTCCCACTGAGACACATTCAGTTACATTGAGAAGGAAAAACAGCAGCCTGCCAGAAAGCATTTCTCTCCTAAAGTGCAGGCACAAGTCACATGACCAGGGGCAGCTGGGAAATTGACAATAAGGCTAGCCCATGTCAGATTTCAAAATTAAATATAAAAAAATCTGTTTGCTCTTTCGATAGTGAAGATGTGCTAGAAATTCATTTCTGACTAGCAAAACTTTGCTCGGGTTCTTTCTCTCAGGTCAATTTGCATAGGGCGGGAAATTTAAAGTTGTGTGGACATCTTTATGTTAAATGTTGGTGCAAATACTTACAAATTACACTTTTTAAAGACAATAGAGTTAATAGAATGCCTTACACATGAGCCCACTGTAAAATTAATGTTCCATTTGTTTGCAAATGTATGGGGAAAACCGGTTACCCAAAAAAAGTTCAAGTTAGGTCCTTTGCAAGCAATCAGGCTGAGAAAAGGAAAAGTCGCCAGCATTTTTTGGACTTTGATGCATTTTCAGCTCACAGAACATAATGTAAGTGACAGAAGATTGAGGAAGATGAAGCTACTTTAATGCACTTCACCTGGTCTGAGGTGGAGAAGGCAACTCTGGCGAAAGAGGAAACGTTCAGTAAAATCCGCACTTTGGTGAATTTGCAGAGTAACAACCGTTCACCAGAGTGAAAAGTCGTCTGGCGGTAGCGATAGAGTGCGAATGACCGCTAGCGTCTGTCTCTTTCACTAGCGAAGTAATGCCTGTGCCCGTTGGTAAATTGGCGATGTCACTGTGGGCGGTAACACTAACGAATTGTCGCCTTTTAGTAAAGTTAAGTAAAATGTGTGTGTTTTTGCAGAACCAATGCTCAGTATTGTGTAAGGCAGGGTATTCAATAAGTGCCCCCTGAGCCCAGAAATTGCCAATATAACTGCAAAAAAGAAGTAAGTTCTGTGTGACATTAACTGCATCTCTAAGCACAAGATAATCGGTGTTCCTGTCAAGATGTAGATGAGTAACCTTGCTTTAATTTATCATATTCTCTCTGCTTTCACTTCACTTAACATGGCTTCAGTTAAACGGGCAGTTGACCTTTAAGTTAACTGTTAGTATGTTATAGAAAGGCTAATTCTAATTAACTTTTCAATCGGTCTTTTTTCTTTTTATAGTTTTTGAATGATTTGCCTTCTTCTTCTGACTTTCCAGCTTTCAAATAGGGGTCACTGACCCCATCTAAAAAAAACCAAAAGCTCTATAAGGCTACAAATTCATAACTATTGATACATTGTATTACTTATCCTTTTATTCAGGCCCTCTCCTATTTAAATTCCAGTCTCCAATTCATATCGATGTATGGATGCTAGGGTAATATGGACTAGATGGCTGAAATTCTCAACTAGAGAACGACTTAATAAAAAGCGAAATAACTCAAAAAACACAAATAACAAAAATTAAAAACAATTGCAAAATATCCCTTTCTACATCATACTAAAAGGTGAAAACCCCTTTAAATATCCACACTGATGACCAAGAAGCATTGGATGTGTTATTTGGTGAGCTTGAGAAGTCTCTGGATGTCAGGTTCTATACTGAGGGTTTGGAAATTTTTGCTGTATCTCTTGAATGGTTCTCCTTCAGGGCCAATAAGAAACTTCTCAAAGTTCCAGGAAATGTCAGACCGATGTACTGGATTCCATATAATGTATCTGGGGTCACTAATAAGGGCTGCAGGCTCATTGTCAGGGGCTGGTAGTTTGTCCTTTAAATAAGCAAATACAGGGTGAGTGGCTTTTCCATTAACATCACATTTCTGGAAAAGGGTAAATCCTGGTTCAAAGCCGTTTCCGGGTCGGACATATTTTAAGGAATTGAGAATCTCTTCATTTTTACAGTTTTCCTATGGACAAATTAAAATGAATATGTTATGGTTTATTGAAACAATTAGAAATTGTATTGTATGACTTTAACAAACCTATACAAATGTACACAGAAAAAAACGTCTTGTTTAATATTTCTATGTATTTATTGGGGATAGTATAATTACATAATGGCAAAGCCACCCATTGGCTTTTACAGATACTGGGGGTCATTTATAAACACTGGGCAAATTTACCCCTGGACAGTAACCCTTGGCAGCCAATCAAATGCTTGCATTCATTGTTTAACTAGCAGCTGGCTAAAAAAAGCTAATAACTGATTGGTTGCTAGGGGTTACTGCCCATGGGCAAATTTGTATTTAGAACAAGCTGGAATGGTTTATTAGTGAATAAGCATCTATGAAAATCCCAACTATCTTCACACCTACATTTCTCAATTCACACGAATACAGATGTTCTTTTTTTATGTTCAAATAATGCCCTTTATAGTATGTTTTTCTATATTATGCTTATCTTTTCTGAATCTCTACCCCATTTAGGACTAGCTGGTGTGGGCTGGCATTGGTTGCTATGGTTCCATTTATAATATAGGTATGGGATCCGTTATCTGGAAACTCGTTATCCAGAAAGCTCCGAATTACGGAAAGGCTGTCTCCCATAGACTCCATTTTAACCAAATAAACCAAATTTTTTAAAATTTCTTTTTTATATACACTAACAAAATAGTACCTTGTACTTAATTCTAGGGATTCACTGAATCCACTATTTTGAATTTAGCCGAACCCCCGAATCCTTTGCGAAAGATTCGGCCGAATACCAAACCACATCTTAATTTGCATATCCAAATTAGGGGTGGGAATGGGAAAACGTTTTTTTACTTTCTTGTTTTGTGACAAAAAGTCAATTTCCCTCCCTGTCCCTAGTTTGCATATGCAAATTAGGATTCTGATTCGGTTCGACCAGGCAGAAGGATTCGGCGGAATTCCGAATCCTGCTGAAAAAGGCAGATTCCTGGCCGAATGCCTAATTAATTCAAACTAATATATAAATAATCCCTATTGAAAGCAGAACCAGCCCATTGGGTTTATTTAATGTTTATATAATTTTCTAACAGACGTAAGGTACGAAGATCCAAATGACGGAAAGATTCATAATCTGAAAGCCCCAGGTCCCGAGTATTCTGGATAACAGGTCCCACACCTGTACTTATCAGTGTGTATATAGTTTTATATAGTATGAGTTTTATATACTAAACATAAGCCATTCTGTCTCATGTAATGCAGATGAAGGGTCATTTGAACAGTTAGCATACAGAGGCAATGCACAAAAAAATGTACAGATAAAATTCAATGTATTAAGTGAAATATCTCCTAGACCATATATATAATTTTTCGGTTGCAGCATTCACTCTCAACTATGACTGCCCCATGTCCCACTTGTCCTCTATTGCCACCAAGGAAGAAGTTGAAGCACAGAGGAAACAATGGATTAAGAGCTGTCTGGAAGATCTGGTGTGGCCCCTTTAATGGTCTACAGTTTCCTCAACGGCTCCAAAGACTTTGTAATTAAAATGATCATTTTAATATAATCCAGTCCCAGAGCATGCATTATTGCTGTATGACAAATCCCCCTTACTAAATGTATAATATTGGACTGTTATAAGCAAATACATTCCATCTCAAAGGTCTTACTCAAAGATTAGTTAAAGGGATACTGTCATGGGAAAAAAAATTTTTTTTCAAAATGAATCAGTTAATAGTGCTGATCCAGCAGAATTCTGCACTGAAATCCATTTTTCAAAAGAGCAAACAGATTTTTTTATATTCAATTTTGAAATCTGACATGGGGCAAGACATTTTGTCAATTTCCCAGCTGCCCCTGGTCATGTGACTTGTGCCTGCACTTTAGGAGAGAAATGCTTTCTGGCAGGCTGCTGTTTTTTTTTTGTGACTGAATGTGTCTCAGTGGGACATGGGTTTTTACTATTGAGTGTTGTTCTTAGATCTACCAGGCAGCTGTTATCTTGTGTTAGGGAGCTATCTGGTTACCTTCCCATTGTTCTTTTGTTTGGCTGCTGGGGGGGAAAAGGGAGGGGGTGATATCAGTCCAACTTGCAGTACAGCAGTAAAGAGTGACTGAAGTTTATCAGAGCACAAGTCACATGACTTGGGGCAGCTGGGAAATTGACAATATGTCTAGCCCCATGTCAAATTTCAAAATTGAATATAAAAAAATCTGTTTGCTCTTTTGAGAAATGGATTTCAGTGCAGAATTCTGCTGGAGCAGCACTATTAACTGATGTGTTTTGAAAAAACATTTTTTTTCCCATGACAGTATCCCTTTAAAGACCCAATTCATTCTATATCTACCTTTAATGATAGCGTCACTTACCTGATAGCCAAACTGATTGCATGGGAAACCCAGCACCACAAGCCGCCGCGGATACTTAGTCTGCAGCTCATTAAGCTGGGTATAATCCCTGACTGTGGTGTCTCAAAGCGAAGCCACATTTTCTATCAAAATCACCCTTCCTCTAAACACATTGAAGTCGACTTTCTCCCCATCTAGGTTTGTAGCATATAGGTCATAGAAAGACTTTGCTATGTAAGCCATTGTTTTCTCCAGGCACATAAGAGTGATCTGCTGGCAGAACGGGTGATTTAAGACCTTTTATTTGGTGATCATGTGACTGTCCTTCAGTGATGTTTATCTGCCAGGTATACTTTACCGAAAAAAGATATGGGCACGTAACCGATACTTCCCTTTGTTCACTTGTAAAGCGCAGCAATTGTATCAGTTCAGTCTGTGGCTGCCCTTCATAAATGATGCAAACAGCGGGCCAGTTAGTATACATTACCTTTTTTTTTACAGTACATTGATATCTATATGATTTTAAAGTGATATTTGAACTGGAGCTTTGCCACTTTACTAATGCTGTAGTGCTATTTTTTTTAAATCAAGTGAACTAGATTATTAAATACATAAACAATAACACGTTAGTTTTAGTGGGCAGTTAAATAACAGACCGGCATGTAATCCTAGTAAAGATCCGGGCCTAGCAAAACTGCAGCTGAGATTCTTCCCTAACTAATTTTAAAATGCTAAGGGCTCTTACAGACGAGTGTTTGAAGCTGCGTTCCCCTGCGTTCCGTTTTTATTCGTTCGGCCGCAGGACTAGACGCATTCAGTTTTTTTCAATGGGGCTGTACTCAGGGGCATGTAGGCACCGAACGCAGGTTGAGACGCAACATGCTGCATTTTTCCTGCATTCGGTACCTACATGCGCCTGTGTGAGTACAGCCCCATGCGTCTACTCCTGCACTCCCCTGCGGCTGAACGCATAAAAACGGAACGCAGGGGAGGGCAGCTTCAAACGCTCATCTGTAAGAGCCCTTATTGTGCCTGGTTGTATCTAATTACAGCTACATCCAATGCAGATCGTTAGACCTTCAAAGTAAAGAAGATTGGTAATTGAATATTCATTTTAACAGCAGTTGTGGGACCCCTTTATTTATTGCATCACTAAATTTGTTTTGTTGTTTTAAACACATTTTTCATGAAACAAAGAGAGAAATCAGTCTATCTGGTTTTCCAGTCGCTTGGTATAGACATGGGATCCTCCCATAGACTCCATTTTGTCCAAATAATCCAAATTCTTAAAAAGCATTTTCTTTTTATCTGTAATAATAAAGCAGTACCTAAACTAAGATATTATTGATCCCTATTAGAAGTTAAACCAGCTTATTGGGTTTATTCAATGGTTAAATGATTTTCTAGTAGGTTAATGGTATTAGGATCTAAGGGTAGGAATACACGGAGGTTTTTGGCGCGATCCAATGCGCTGCAACAAAACGCTGGCGACAAATCGCATGTGACGGAAATAAGGTAAGTGAATGCATTGTTGGATGAAGTCACATCGTTGATCTGACACGACTGTCGGATGCAGGTGCTGCACGTTGCGTCTGCATCCGACAGTCGTGTCGCGTCGGAGCAACGCTGCAACTTCATCTGACATTTCTATCTCTTACCTTATTTCTAGGGATGCACCGAATCCAGGATTCGGTTCGGGATTCGGCCTTTTTCAGCAGGATTCGGAGTCGGCTGAATCCTTCTACCCAGCCGATCCAAATCCTAATTTGCATATGCAAATTAGGGGCAGGGAGGGAAATTGCGTGTCTTTTTGTCAGAAAACAAGGAAGTAAAAAATGTTTTCCCCTTCCGTCCCTAATTTGCATATGCAAATTAGGGTTCAGATTCGGTTCGGTATTCGGCCGAATCTTTCACCAAGGATTCGGGGATTCGGCCGAATCCAAAAAAGTGGATTTGGTGCATCCCTACTTATTTCTGTTGCATGCGATTTGTCGCTGGTGTTTTGTCACAGTGCATCAGATCATGCCGAAAATTTCCGTGTAGTCCTACCCTTACTTACAAAAATATCAATTACTGGGAAAACCCCAGGTCCCAAGCATTCTTTATAATAGGTCCCATACTTCTATAAGAATTTGGCAATAATCCTATAATGCGCATATGCCTGTACTGCTATGAAATGACAGAATGGGTTTAGGCAGTTCTGGGTAAATGACTGCCGTGTAGCAGCATAAACAATTGGATTGACTTTTTTTTAAAGGTTTTCAAGATTATGTTGTTTATTAGGGAGCTCCTTCTGCTTAATATTTTCCCATATTCTTCCCATTGCCCCATGTTTTCCTCCATGGTATAAAGGGGAAATAACATAAAAGCTATAGTTACAGTACATATGTTTTATATAAGCTCCTTTAAAGAGGTTACATCAGTTACAATGGCACTGCTCTCATCTGCCTTCATGGCGGCAGGAGTGAATAAAGCTGTTTTTCCTGTGTTGTTCCCTAGGGCCTAATTTCCTGGAGATGACACTTGTTTACTTTGAAAACACAGAATTGTCAGTGGTACAGCTGCCCAAACTTCTAGGTGTGTCGTGTAGACAGACAGGGGTGTTCTAAGACAATTTTCAGCTGATTTTCTGTTGTGCAGCTGCCAGGTTTGGAATTTTAACAGCTCTCTGGTTGCAAGGGCTTAATTACCATACCAACCAGGAGGTGCTTTGGATTCAGAATGGAGAGTGAATAGCAGATGGCCTGACTAACAATATAAGCAATAAAAAAGAAGAAAAAAGTCACAGTCCGTCCAGTGTCGAACTGGGGTATTTAGGGCCCATCCAGGGTCATCACTCCACGACCCACCACTTTAGCAGTGTAGGCCTCCACCCTCATTGCAAAGTACCAGTTGTGGCCACCATGAACTGATCCCCCACCTAGGGTTGCCACCTGGCCGGTATTTTACCGGCCTGGCTAGTAAAAATGATGGCTGATCCCAATGTTATTAATTGGGAAAAAAGGTAAATATATAGGAAGGCCGGAATTTTTTTCCAGAAACGGTGGCAACCCTACCCCCATCCCAGGCCCTGAAATGCAGATGGACAGCAATTTGCTGCATCAGATGGTTTTGTGCAGCACAATGAATAGGGAAACTCTAGAAAACAATGGGCTGCATAAACTCGTGTTCCTTTGCAGTGGAACGCATAACAAAGCCACTGCAGAAGAACACAGGGAAAAAAACAGTTGTGTCTAAGACCAAGAAAATATATACTGTGGCTCTTCCTGTAATGTCCTTAAAGGCACAAAGCACAATAGAGAAAATACACATTTTACTGTTGTCCATGTTTTTCTAGTATTATTTGTGTATAGATTCTAATTCATGTTACTGTAAACATATATATTCATGTGTAAATGCTGTTTAAGTTTGTGTAAATAAGATATTTGCATATGGATCTTTAAAGGTGGTGATAGCTGGGAGGCAAGAGAGTCTGTTTTCAACAACTGGGTGCCAGACAATCTCAGAATGGATTAGTGGAGACAAAGGAGAGTGACCGAGATTTGGCTACTGAAGGACCTTTGAGTGCAATTTACTGTAATTACCACTTAGTCAAGGACAGATGGTAAACTAAAACTCTTTTTTGTAAACTTGTCTAAGGGAAATATAACAAGGCAAACACTCTAAATTAGAATTGTTTTTTGTAATGTGCTGGTGGTGGTGTTTAGTTATATATTTGATTGTAAGCTCCAGGGGGCAGGGACATCCTTCTTTCCTTACCACTATGTAATAATAATAATAATACTACTGTGTCTCTTAAACCACATGGAACTTAATTTACTGAATTATATATTCTTAAGTTGGCCATAGATGCAATAATATAGTCGTATAAACGAAGATTCGTCTGACTTTTGAAATGTGTATGGAGTGTCCCGATGGGGATTGGTCGTTTAGTCGATCGGACCGGTTATAAGATTTATGTCGGTTACTGCTAAGATCTCTGCATGTATTGCAGGTCTCTGAGGATGTGCGTAGCCACAAAAGACGCTATTTTGGTAAATCAGATGTGAAAATAAAGATTGTCAACTTTTACCTGTGATCTGGAAGTGTGCGGTTCTTCACAGTGGGTCCGGAGTGCACTGCTGAGGCGGTTGATACGCTGATAACGTTCTTCTTAGTGACCGACTCGGGGCAACGGAACCCAGGTCACAACGGCGAGGGGTAAGACTCGTTTTGTATTTATCTAGACACATGTCCTGTGTGAGGAGATCGGGATGGATTGTACCGGCTCCAAGGTTTACACGAGGGGTCCAGGGCGAGAGGCAGACCAAACAGACCAAAAGTGCTTAACAGTGAGCAGCACGCAGGCTCATTTAGAAAATTGGAGTCGGATCCCATTTCTTGCATTTATATGGCCAAAGAGAAGCCCGGGCAGGGTCGGACTGGGGTGTTTGGGGCCCACTGTGGCTGCTGGCCCAGGGCCCCCTCCGCCATGCCGAGTTTGTGGGTATGCAGGCAGCGCAAGGTTTGTGCACACGCTGAAAAAAAAAATTCAGTTTTTTCCGCCGGCATTAAGAAGCGGATCTGGCCCAGTGGAGCCCACAAGAGCCCCGGCCCACCCGGTGTCCTGCAGGCCAGTCCGACCCTGAGCCCAGGAGTAGCGCTGGATAAAGCACTGCGTATCTTGACAGCGCTTTATAAATAAATGATGATGATGATGATGATGCACATGCTCTGTTGCATAAGTGTCTGCATAATTAATTTCCTCAATTTCAGACAATTTTGGGGCAAAAATCCGCTGGCCACCAAAATGTCTAGAGGTTGACCTGTTACAAGTTAAAAAAATTGGGGCCCTAAAAATGTATTTTTAAAAAAACATTGGCGCTAGGGCCCCCCCTTACAAGTTAAAAAAAAAATTGGGGCCCCAAAAAATATTTTTAAAAAAAGACATTGGTGGCAGGGGCCTATAGAATATTAAAATACTACATTGGTGGCCAGGGGATTAAAAAAAACCAAAAACCACAAATTGGTGTTCAGTAGAATTGGACTCGTGGCTTCAGGATTTCAACTTCGCCTCCTTTCGTGACTTCGGGTCTTTTCGCCGCTTCAGGACTTCAATTTCTGCTGTTTTCATGACTTCGGGTCTTTTTGCCACTTCAGGACTTCGGCTATTTCTGTGGCTTCGGGTCATTTTGCCGCTTCGGAAGTTCGGCTGTTCAGCTTTTCGGCACTTCCGTATTTTAGGCTGTTCGTGATGGCTGCAAATCTTCGGTGCTGGCAAGGGGGGGGGCTGACTCTTTCTAAACTGCAGCACTGCTGGGCCCCTCTTCATGCCCAGGCAGGCCTGGACTGGCAATCTGTGGGTTCTGGCAAATACCAGAGGGGCTGCTATGAGGTGCCATAGAAAGTCAGTATTTAGTGGGCTGGTGGGGGCTGTATGGGCCTCTTTGTGGGCTGATTGGGCCTCTGTGTACCTGAAAAGCCAGGGCCTATTTTAATTCTCAGTCCGGATCTGTGCCCAGGACACTTGCCCCTGATGGTGACCCTGGGGTCAAGCACAATTTTTACCGGTCAGGCCGGTAAAATACTGGCCAGGTGGCAACTAGGGTTGCCTCCTTTTAAAAAAATTTCCACCGGCCGGTGGAGGGGGCAGGAAAAAAAGGGCAGGCAGTGACGTCAAAAGGGGCGGGGTGTGACGGCGAAAGGAGCAGAGCCACAGTGCGTGATCGGATGGGGCGGGTCGTGCCACCAAAGGGGACAGAGCCACGCTAGTCGCAAGAAGCTGGGAAAAGAGTTTTCACCAAACTGGGGGGCAGGCCACGGGCTTTTGTTAGGTGTATTACAAATTTACCGACTTCTACATTGCCGGTAAATTTGGAATACCGGCCTTGGCAGGTGTTTTATCGGCTAGGCAACCCTGTCTGTAAAAATGATGTTTGATCCCAACAGGGAAAAAAAGATAAATATAAAGGAAGGCCGGGATTTTTTCCCAGAAAAGGTGGCAACTCTAATGCTACTACTTGAGACAAATGGACAGGACGGGAGTTGTACAAATGCTGCTAGTGCCCCAGAACAAAAAGGCAAAATGTCCGGCTTGCAGCTGTCTGTCTGTCTGAGGGTTGAGAGTTGTAGTTAATGAACAGCTGCAGTAAAACAGCCACCAGGAAGTTTATTGTAAATATTAACACCCGTTACACAATGACACTGTCACATAAGGTGCTGCTAGTTCCCCAACACAAACCCCAGCTTTGCACATGCCCAATCTGCTTCTTCGTGAAACAATGAACTCCCCCCTGGCTCGTAATTTATAAACCCTGCGCCATTTTGAATTCTCGACCACGTCTTGTCATGTAGTGAAATTATCGGCTGCCCCATAAGATACGTTTCATTTTCCTCACACACGAACAGGAAGGCCAGAAAGGGACGACGCGTCTGCTTTGCTTATGTAAACATGGCAACACGGGCAGGGCCGCTCATACACATTGTGTGCTGTTACTGTGAGACACTTGTGTGGAATAATTCCACTTGTAAATACGCTACAGACACTGGCCAACGCTCTATATTAGGCAGAGGGGACCATGAACCGCACCTACATAATGGAAAGCTATTGATACAGCTGCGTATATTTATAATGTTCGTCAGAAAAAAAAAATCCGCCATTTTGTGCACGTGTTTTGACGTCACGTACCTTCCCTTTCCCTCCCCCCTCGTGAATCACCAAAAAAGCTCCACCCCCTGTGGGCGAGTCATTCAAAGAGACTTCGGCTTCCCCGCCATTTTAAGAGCAAAGAGCGGACCAATCGTCTTCTTGGGTTTAACCCCCGCCTTCTTTGTTGCGTACGCCTCTTCCTAAGCGCCTCCTACTCCTTCTCCATTTTGTACTGCAGTTTCTGGTGAGCTGCGTCATTCGGTGAAGGTTTTGCAGAGGAGCAAGAGGTAGGTGGTCTGGTTGTGGTATATTTCTGCTGCTTTGTCGCTTAAGTAGCAAATATCTGTTTAAATGGACGGACTTGCGAAGTTCCTTAGGTTTTTTTTATTCATTATACAAATCTTTTAAAATAAGTTAAGAAATTCGCGATTGCCTTAAGTGTTGAAGGGGTCGGTGAGTATTTATTGAGGTGCAGGTTGTTGTTTTTTTTCCTCTTCATCGTGTAAATCTTATTCCCTCGTTGTTCGAGTTCTCGTCTTTGCTTCAACATGTCCAGTCCCCGCCCACAGACTTGTTTGTCGGCGCCATTTTAGTGACTGTCGCATCGTGTGTCTTTCATGTTACACGATCTCCATTTACCTGTAAGAATCGGTTTTTCTTCGGGCAAATGCATCATTATTTTGGAAAATAAACTTTTTTTCCTTTGTAGTTAATATACTTTAAGTGATTTTTAAGTTCTCACTAACTGTACATTAGATTTAGAGTGTGGGATTGATCTTCCCTTCATTGGTTCCAGATAATAATCACTTTTTTTTTTTTTTTTCTTCTAAGGTTTATTTTTAAATCAGTGAAACCATGAGTGGCTGCAGAGTGTTTATTGGCAGGCTCAACCCAGCTGCCAGGGAGAAAGATGTCGAGCGCTTTTTCAAGGGTTACGGGCGTATCCGAGATATCGACTTGAAAAGAGGCTTTGGATTTGTGGTAAGTGGGCCTTGGTACGCATGGCTTTTCATTGCAATGAAAAAACTGGCAATTGTACAATCAGTTGTACTGTCGTTGGAATTTTTTTTTTCTCCCAAAACACATCAGTTAATAGTGCTGATCCAGCAGAATTCTGCACTGAAATCCATTTCTCAAAAGAGCAAACAGATTTTTTTTATATTCAATGTTGAAATCTGACATGGGGCTAGACATAAGGTGGCCATAGATGTAACCGTTACAACGTTTCCAAGAGAGATCACTAATTTCAGTACATGTGTAAAGCTGAATCGTCGGATATACAGATAAAAAGTAGGGCTGCACTGAATTCAGGATTCAGCCTTTCAGCAGCATTCACCAGAGTCCAATGCCGCATTTGCAAGTTAGGGGAGGGAAATCACTTCAGTGCATCCCTAGTAGAAACGATAGAATTCTACCTGTGTCTGACAATTCGGCACTAACAATGGACCATGTTTGGGTCCCTTCAAAGTAGGGATGCACTGAATCCTGGATTAGACCTTTTTAAGCAGGATTAGGCCAAATCATTCTGCCTGGTTGAACTGAATACAAATCCTAATTTGCATATGTAAATTCAGTGCATGTTGGGGAAAACTTTTAAAATGCAATCTTTCATCAAGGATTTGGACGAATCCAAAATAGGTGCATCCCTACTTCAAAGGCATCCGATCAATTAATCGACTGATATCCAAGTCGTCTGCCCATATCTGTCGGCTCTCCCCATCATTCACACAGACTATCGTACAATATTGTTTACGACCACCTATATTGTCAGTTTCCCAGCTGCCCCCAGTCATGTGACTTGTGCGTTGATAAACTTAAGTCACTCTTTACTGCTGTGCTGCAAGTTGGGAGTGATATCACCACACCCCCTGCAGCCTAATAACAGAACAATGGGGGGGGGGGGGCAGGGTAAGCAGATAGCAGCTGCCTGGTAGAACAGCACTCAATAGTAAAATCCAGGTCCCACTGACGCATTCAGTTACATTGAGTAGGAGAAACAAACAGCCTGCCAGAAAGCAGTTCCATCCTAAAGTGCTGGCTCTTTCTGAAAGCACATGACCAGGCCAAATGACCTGATACAATTAGATGATTGATACATTTCTCAGCAGTAACTGTGGAATATTAGGAACTATTGTATTCTAACAGCTGCCTTTGATGAAACTTTGGTTCTCCTCAGCAGAGACAAAGATAAATGTATCAAATCTTATCTTGTTGCACCAGGTCAAAGCACTTTAGTGCAGCGCTTTCTGCTACATTGTTGCTTCCTCTAAATGTGTTGTGAGCCACCTAAAGTAGAAGTAAACTGCTCACCCCACAAAACTTGGTGTTATTTTTTGGCTAAGATTAATGTATATTCTATGGGCTATGCGGGATAGTGGATTAGTATTTAATAGCAGTTTTTTAAGTAATAGTATACTGTGGCTTATGCAGCTTATTTCATATATTAAAATTAATTCACTTTTTTTTTTTTACCTGTAGGAGTTTGATGATGCCAGAGATGCAGATGATGCAGTCTATGAGCTTGATGGCAAAGAGCTGTGTAATGAGAGGTGAGTTTTCTTTTTTGGGGTTTCCCAAGGCTTGCACCCCCCCTTTAATTTGGACTTGACACTAACAAAACATTTTTGTTTTAAAAACAGAGTTACAATTGAACATGCTCGTCTTCGTTCTCGAGGGGGAGGAGGAGGCGGTGGTGGTGGTCCAAGGGGAATGGGCAGAGGAAGATACAATGACCGGTTCAGTAGTCGACGACCCCGTGGAGATAGAAGGTAAGCGTTTTGTTATAACTACAGGTCCCTGAAGCGCAAATTTTATATTTTAAATACTTTGAACATGGGTAAAAGTGTGCAGTAACTAGCATATATGAAACCAATGTTTACTTATGTTAGGTTGGGGTATGTTTGTTCATCTCTGCGCTTAAAATTCTGCTTAAGTTGTAACCTGTCATTTCATAAAAATCCCTCTGGCACATAGATGTAACTGCTACTTTCTCTAGAGACTTATCATTGGTATTTCTAGAACTGGGTGTTGGTAGTAAGAAAGATCACTGTCATAAATGTATAGGGCTAGTTACATCCCTGTTTTAGAACCAAAGCAACAAGTTTTAATGTAATGGGCCGTGTCCTGTATAGTTAGTGGAAGTTTTTAATGGTGAGGTGTTGGGAGGTTTTTATCTGTACTTGTTATAGTTGTAGACCAATAAGATTCTATAATTATGAAAGCTTAAGTAACTGTAAACCTTGTAACTCATTGACTTTTTTTTTCTTCTCCTGTTTTAGTGCTCCACCAATAAGGACAGAGAATCGCCTTATAGTAGAAAATCTGTCATCAAGAGTCAGCTGGCAGGTTTGTCAATCCATAATAATGCATGGGGATGTCTTGACTTGTTTTCAGAAGTGCACAGAATTAAATCTTTTTCTTGAATGTCTTAAGTGGGTTTTAGCACTGTTGGGTAATTGGACTCTTATTTTTGTTTATCTTAATTTTAACCAAATATTAAAACCTTTATTTGCCAGCCTATCTGTGTGTCGTTGGCCTTGTAACGAGGAGCGGCTGTTGGTTATCGCTCTGGTCATGGTCACTTTTGGTTGGGCCGGGTTGAATATGCCAGTCAGCTCCTACATTGAGTTTGCCATCTAGATCCATTGCTGGTCTAGACATTATCGCAGCGCTTCCTTAAAGTGCCAGGTTGCAGTGACCCCCTGAGCGTTAACAAGATCTGATGCTTAAGTTGGGAGCTCTTCCTCCTGTAAAGATTCCGAATAAGAGGTCGTGATGGCACAGTTGAAAGATACGCACATTAGGTGGTCGTTGGAATCCTGGTCGCAATAAAGTCCTTGCTAACTCCACAAGAATAGAAAATGATGGCCATCGTCCATAGTCCTTATAGGGAGGGTCGTTCGATTTAAAGGCTTCCATCACTTGGGTAGCCCACAAGTGGGTGGTGAAGAGCCAATCGGGCTTGTGTCGTGACGGTATCTCCGATCGCTTAATGCAATTTGATTGACTAGCCTAGGGAGTTGTAATTGAAGGTAATGTAATCTATCATTTTTAATAATGATTGGGCACCAATTAACCTGTGTAAAACGTAATCTCTAATTCATGGTTTTTATGTAAAGCCTATGTTCCCATTATGTTAAAACACCACATTCTGCTTTATCTTGGCAGATGGCATTTCCACTTTGTGCCCAATTGTAGTCTTCCTTTACTGAAGCCTGATTGGTGAAATTAGTCGGCCCTCCTGTCTAACGCATTGCATTCTTTTCAGTGTTCTCTAAACACATCAATGTTAGTGTGTTCATTCAACAGTGTCTTCTCATAATAGGATTTGAAGGATTTCATGAGACAAGCTGGAGAAGTTACATTTGCAGACGCACACCGACCAAAGCTTAATGAAGGGTAATGTTTGCATTTATCTTCTCCCAAAAAGTGATATCTGTTGTGGAGGGCCCAAACATAATCCGTGCACTCAATATGAAGGGGCTGAATCCACAGCCTAAATCTTACACTGTATAGTCAGTGATAATAGTGAGCTGGACTTCCATTGTGTGGGTTGGGCACTGTACAGAAGTTTTATTTATCTCTCTATCTATCATCTATCTATCTCTTTTTTTTTTTTTTTATTTATTTTTTTTTTTTTTTGTGGTTTCAAAGATTTGCTAATTTACTTTGTGCGTTTTTTTTTTTTTTTTTTTATTTTAGGGTTGTTGAATTTGCATCCTACAGTGATTTAAAAAATGCCATTGAGAAGCTTTCTGGGAAGGAGATTAATGGCAGAAAAATAAAGCTAATTGAAGGAAATAAAAGACACAGGTATGCCTCCTTTTTTTTTTTTTTTTTTAAACATTTTTTATATATAGATATCCAGTTGTGCGTTATCTGAGTGCCATCAGTATTTAATGTTCAAGTGGTAGTGGCATTTATAAGGTTCTTATCTTTTCTGAAGACACTGCCTTGGATTCAGTTTTTTCCTTCCATTAGAATAGTAATAAATAGGCATGGTGTGGAATTGGCCAGGCTGTGCTACTGTGTAATGTGTAATATTTTTGTTTTACTTAGTCGGTCAAGGAGCAGATCACGTTCCCGCAGCAGAAGTTCATCCAGGTCCCGAAGCCGCTCCCGCTCCAGGAGCCGAAAGTCTTACAGCCGATCCCGTAGCCGCAGTCGTACTCCCCGCAGCAACCGTAGCAAATCCAGGTCTGTGAGTAGGTCACCTGTTCCTGAGAAGAGCCAGAAATCAAGAAGCCCATCCAAATCACCCGCATCAGTTGATAGGCAGAAATCTCGATCCAGATCTCGGTCTGCTGATAGCAGAAACTGAACTTTAATTACTTAAACCCCACTTTCCCTTTTTGAAAGACGTACTTGCTAACTTCTGTGGTAAGTTATTTGTCATGGATTAAAGGCAGGAATGTATCTTACATTTTTTTAACTCCTTCACCAATCCAGTTGTGGACCATCAACAAACAAGCTGCTGGGACAGTTTTGATTAAACACATTCTGCTTTAGTCCAAGTTGTATAGTTTGTGTAACAAAAGCTTAGGGCCCTATTTGTAAGAGCAATTCAAGTTGGGGTGTGTAAATTGTTGGCTGTATATAGGCATTGTTTTTTCGTGCAACTTCCCAATCCTTCACTTCTCCCCTCATTGTTCTGAGTTGTGAATATTACCAATAAAACAAATAAACTCTGAGCCTTGGTTGTATAATTGTATTTTTTTTTTTTGTGTAACCTATTGTCACTATTGAGTAGCAGTTACACTGATATGCTTACCAAGAATGCTTGCATGTGAGGAAGTTTTTCATGTTTTAATGGCAGGATTATTTATTTTGGGAGTCCTTCAGCTACATTTAAAGCTTGGGCCCCCAGCTCACCAGCCTGAATGAAATCATGTTGTACCCAAATAACTTCAGTGCCGACACACAGGCTGATAAGATTCAGAGCAGGGGCACTGAGCAGATCGGCTAGTCTTAACCTACAAAAAAAACAGCCTTAAAGGGATACTATAAAAAAAACTTATACTTTAGATTTGTGAGTTTTCAAGCTCAAAAAAACTTTGAAAAGCATTTTTAAAAATGGCTTGGACAACTCCCACTGACTTCTACTTGACCTCACAAGCTTTTAGATGCTGCAGTTTTCCATTAAAGTTTTGTGCTTAAATACCCAATATTTAAGTTTTCAATATATAGTTTGAATTGGAGTTTTTTTTTTTTTTGGTAAAAATTTGAATTCAAACTTTGATCAATGACCAAAAGGTCCAATAGGATCAGTGCAGCTCCCACTGACTTCTATAAGACCTCAACTACTTTTACTTGGAAAAGTTTTGTATTAAAGGTTTTCGTGCTTTTTACACTTAAAGGGGTTGTTCACCTTTGAGTTAACTTTTAGTATGAGGTAGCGAGTGATAATCTAAGACATTTTGCAATTGGTCTTCTGTTTTATTTGAGGTTTTTGATTTCATTTAGCTTTTTATTCACAAGCTCTCCAGTTCGCAATTTCAGCAGTCTGGTTGCTAGGATCCAAATTACCCTAGCAACCATGCATTGATTTTAATAAACTGACTGTGGAGTAGGAGAGGAGTAGAAAGAAGAGTAATACAATGTACCAATTAGAAAACATTTGTAGCTTTACAGAGCATTTGTTTTTAGAATGGTGGGTCAGTGACCCCCATTTGAAATCTGGAAAAAGTCAGAAGAAAAAGGCAAATTAAAAAAAACTAAAGTTAATGAAGACCAATTGAAAAATTGCTTAGAATTAGCCATTAAAGGAAATGTCAATCCTATTTCAGCTTACATGGTGTCGGCATCGGGTGCCTTACTCCCACCTAAATTGCATTATTTTCGTGCCCCAATTCCACTCCTATGTCCTGTACTGCATCTTCTTAATCGCTACGTTGAGTTTCACCCAGAAGCCATTTCCCTCGACCTGACGTTATCTTTTCCCTTCTCACTTTTCTTAATGCACATGTGTGCATAGCCCCTCCCATCTGATCTCTCGAAGCAGACATATCTTTAGTCTGCTCGACTCAACTGACGCAAACTGCGCATTTTCCCAAGCGCCAAGGAGAATTCTGAAGGGAGGGGGAAGAGGGACTTGAGAGAACAAGGAAACTAAGCCGCTTCCCTGTTTACTCTTCAGTGACCTGGAGTGGCAAGTATTTCAAGAATGCAGTGAGACCTTTCACTGATAAGATTTTCATTTGGGGGGGTTGACATGTCCTTTAAAGGTGAACCACCCCTTTAAATCTCAAATTTTTAGTTTTAGAGTAAAAAAACATGAATTTTTAAATAACATAATAGCCAGAACTCTACTTCTTGCTTTTCAGCTCTCTAACTGAGTTAGTCAGTGACTATAAGGGGGGCCACATGGGACATATCTGTTCAGTGAGTTTCTAATTGATCCTCAGCATTCAGCTCAGATTCAAAAGCAACAGATATGACCCATGTGACCCCCCTCAAGTCTCTGGTTACAGCCTGGTAACCAATCAGGGGAAACTAAGAGCTGCAAAGCAGGAAGTAGTGTTCTGGCTATTATGTTACACATCCACTCACTCCAGCCTTTATACATTACATTTTTGCCTAACTAACTATATTAGATACATTATTTATTTTGCACATCCTGTCTATTTAACCCGTTTTTATTTTTACACTGAACTGTTCCTTTAAAGTAGCAGGGAATCTCTTCTCTGAAGGGCACAATATATATACACAATATACAGTACACATAGAATAGAAATGTCACAATATAAGGCTGATTAGTAATTAATACACATAATTACTACATGGCAGCACAGAAACCAGTGCAATTAGCATCAGAATTGAATAATCAGCAAACCTGTAGCATCAGCTTATATTACAGCCAGGGAAGCTCATTTTCTGCTGGATAATTAGTGACGAGCCCTAAGCTTAGCTTCTCAACAGCCAATCAGAGCCCACTGAGCATGTGAGTGTCACAGACACTTTCCAAGATGGTGACCCCCTGTGACAAGTTTGAAGTCCTGGATCATTGCTGCTATTGACAAGCTCAAACTTTAGCCTTGTGCAATAAGTTCACTCTATAAAATATATCATATTTAGCCACATTCATTTTTAGGGTTAAGTTCTCCTTTAAAGGGGGGTTGTTCACCTTTGAGTTAACTGTTAGAATGATGTAAGAGAGGGATATTTGCAGTTGGTTTTCATTTTTTCTTGTTTGACTTTCGCGTTATGAAGCTTTTTATTCACCATCTCTCCGGTTTTTAATTTCAGCAGTGCGGTTGTTAAAATTACCATGGCAACCATTCATTGACAGGAATAGGAGAGGCCTGAATAGACAGATGAGTAGTCGAAAGTAACCATAACAATACATTTGTAGCCTTGCAGAGCATTTGTTTTTCAGATGGGGGTCAGTGACCCAATTTGAAAGCTGGAAAGAGTCAGACGAAGGCAACAAATTATTCAAACCTATTAAAAAAATAAAGCCAATTGAAAAGTTGCTTCCAGTTCATTCTATAACATACTGAAAGTTAACTTAAAGGAGAAACAAACCCTTTACCAAAAAAAAACCCTACCTAACCTCCTCCCCCCCAGCCTAGCTGCCCCCTGGGAAATGCCCCTAACTTTTTACTTACCCCTCGGAGCAGAATCACAGCATCGCAGTTCACGGCAGCCGTCTTACGGGTCTTCGGGAAGCTGAGAATGAGACCAGCGAAGCGACACAAGCGCAGTTTGGAGCAATTTACTGGTTCGCAGCAACATGCGCCGAAATGGGCGAAAATTGCCGAAGCGCCGGAAGAAGTCACGAAGACCCGTAAGACGCCGGCGTGAACTGCGATGCTGTGATTCTGCTCCAAGGGGTAAGTAAAAAGTTAGGGGCATTTCCCAGGGGGGGGTCTACATAGGGTGGGGGTAGGGTTTTTTTTGGTAAAGGGTTTGTGTCTCCTTTAAAGGTGCTCCCAGTGGCCTCAAAGTAGGTGATTATTTTTAGGGATGCACCGAATCCAGGATTCGGCCAGGAATCGGCCTTTTTCAGCCGGATTCGGATTCGGCCGAATCCTTCTGCCCGGCCGAACCGAATCCGAACCCTAATTTACATATGCAAATTAGGGGCGGAAAGGGAAATTGAGTGACTTTTTGTCACAAAACAAGGAAGTTAAAAATGTTTTCCCCTTCCCACCCCTAATTTACATATGCAAATTAGGGTTCGGATTCGGTTCGGCATTCGGCCGAATCCTTCGCCAAGGATTCGGGGGTTCGGCCGAATCCAAAATAGTGGATTCGGTGCATCCCTAATTATTTTTGAATTCCAGACTTGGAGGCAAGTTTTGGTTTAATAAAAACCAGGTGTACTGCCCAACAGAGTCTCCTATGGGTTTTCAGTCCATATAGGAGCTACCAAACAGCCAATCACAGCCCTTATGTGAAATCCTCATAGGCTTTTTATTGCTCCCCAACTCTTTTTACATTTACATGTGGCTCACAGGTAAAAATAGATTGGGGACCCGTGAGCTACAGGGTTTAAAACATGACAGAAAAGCACCAGTAGGTGTCACTAAAATACATGGATTGTAAAATATTATGATCCCTTTTTTATCCGGAGTACATGAACACACCCTCCTATATTTGTGTATGTTTATATATATATTATACAAAAGTGACAGTAATAGTTTAACTTTGAAGTTCTACTATGGAACAAATGAAATAATCAATATAAAATGTGAATGTGGCGCCTGGGGATGTGATACAGAACCTTTGGACATCTATCAGGTGCCACGTATGCTGCGCTTTATTCTCTTATTTAATACTAATTGTAGAGGAAGCTCCAGGAGCAGCGTCGATTCAGGGGAAAACGCCGCCTGAGGCGGCTCCTGCAATGCCGCCCCCCTCCCCGGTTTACCAGTCGGGAGGGGAGGCAGGAACTCTAATGCGGAGAGCGCCATTGCGTTCTCTCGCATTAGTAAAGCCGAATTTCCGGTTTAAAAAATGGAAATTCAGCTCTTAAAGGTACCAGGAGCGGCTTTTTGCCGCCCCTGGAAACCTCTCCGGTGTGCCGCCTGAGGCAAATTTCTCAACTCGCCTCGTTGGCGGCGCGCCCCTGCCCAGGAGCCACACAGACTTACGAATCGAGTAGGTCCCTGTATAAGAGTAGTTTTTCATGATACCAACGTGGGGAGAACGTTTTTCTATCAGTCCCATTATATTCAACGCCTGCATTTTGCCACAGCACAACAGATCCGACAAGAATCGTTCTATTATAAATCACTCACCTCTGCCCTTAGTGAACTTACTCCTGACAGACCATGGCACACAACGGGGCAAATTTACTAACCTCCGAATATTCGCCAGCGACAGCGCAACACTTCGCCAGGCGTAGATTCGCCAGGACAACACTTAATTCACTAAAATCAGAAGTTGTGTCCAGGGCCCCGAACGTTGGCGAATTTTCACTAGCGTTACTGCGGCAAACAAAGCGAAGTTGCTCTAGCGTTGCTTAATTTTCATATACAGCGGGAAATGATAAAGTTGAATGGACGTATATGTTGCAGCAAATACATTACATTACACAAGTCCAGGGAACCTTAAAGGGATACTGTCATGGGAAAAAAATTTTTTTTTCAAAATGAATCAGTTAATAGTGCTGCTCCAGCAGAATTCTGCACTGCAATCCATTTCTCAAAAGAGCAAACAGATTTTTTTATATTCAATTTTGAAATCTGACATGGGGCTAGACATATTGTCAATTTCCCAGCTGCCGAAAGTCATGTGACTTGTGCTCTGATAAACTTCAATCACTCTTTACTGCTGTACTGCAAGTTGGAGTGATATCACCCCCTCCCTTTCCCCCCAGCAGCCAAACAACAGAACAATGGGAAGGTAACCAGATAGCAGCTCCCTAAACACAAGATAACAGCTGCCTGGTAGATCTAAGAACAACACTCAATAGTAAAAACCCATGTCCCACTGAGACACATTCAGTTACATTGAGAAGGAAAAACAGCAGCCTGCCAGAAAGCATTTCTCTCCAAAAGTGCAGGCACAAGTCACATGACCAGGGGCAGCTGGGAAATTGACAATATGTCTAGCTCCATGTCAGATTTCAAAACTGAATATAAAAAAAACCTGTTTGCTCTTTTGAGAAATGGATTTCAGTGCAGAATTCTGCTGGAGCAGCACTATTAACTGGTTCATTTTGAAAAAAAACATGTTTTCTGATGACAGGATCCCTTTAATAAAGACAATAGAGTTGTTATATTGCCCTACACATGAGCCCAGAAAACTGATGAATATTTACTATATAAATTGTACTCTTTCTAGTTTCAATTAATTAACTTTTTCTCCGTGCCAGCACTTCACATTCACCAGCAACACTATTAACACGGAGAAAGACGGGAAAGGGAGGGTGCTGGAGTTCCAAAAACTTCATTTGATCACAGAGGCGTATGCTCAATTTAACATACACAAGAGCCCTGTGCAATGGGAGGGCAATCACTGGAGCGTCGTTGTAAAGAATTAATTGTGACTGACAATGTGTAAACAATGTGGTTGAATAGCCGCGCAGGTGGGACATGTAAGGACCATATTGGGAATTTGTTCACACGAATTTCATCTCCTTCACTGCTGACCTGCTCCCTAGAACGTGATTAGTGTCGGCATTAGAAATCCGTCGAGGGTGTGAAGATTTGGCACATATTAACTAGCTGTGTCCAGGGCAAGAGCGGGGAGGAATGGGAGCTGGGAAAATAAATGTGCCGTCAAAAAGGCATGTGTTATGGAGAGTGCTAAAACCTGGACTGGTGCGTTCGAAGACCTTGGGGTATCTATGTACATGCTGATTTATGTTTTTAATTCATGTACATCTGTATAAAAAAGAACAGACTGAATTTATACCTTATACTCAATTTGACATTTAAACTAAAATGTAACTCTTCATGATTCTTACACAATATATTATAACTGCTAATATAAGCGGGACCCAAGCTGCAATGCGTTTTCGGTTTGAGGTCTAAACTAGGGATGCACCGAATCCGCTAATTTGGATTCGGCCGAACCCCCAAATCCTTTGCGAAAGATTTGGCCGAATACCGAATCCTAATTTGCATATGGAATACTACTATGGGATAATTTGCATATGCAAATTAGGGGTGGGAAGGAGAAAATATTTTTTACTTCCTTGTTTTGTGACAAAAAGTCAAACGATCTCCTTAGGATTTGGATTTGGTTCGGCGGGGGAGAAGGACTCCCTGGATTCGGTGCATCCCTAGTCTAAACATTTCAGATCAGTGTCAGACTGGGCCAGCGGGACACTGGGAAAATGGGGCACCCTAAAAAAAACGCTTGCCCGATGCTCCTCCACACAGGTGCACAGTGTGGCGGCTTTCGCTCAGACGCGCGCCGGGGTTCATGTAGGCACACATGCAGAGGTAAGCCGGACGGGGGTCCCCAGTGGCTGCCTGGAGGGCCCTTCATGTGTCAGTCCCGATGGGTCCCCTTTGCTCCAGTCCAACCCTGTTTCAGAGAGGGCATTTTTTAAACAAAAGTGATACGTTTCTAAAATTCCTTCTGCTTTGTACTAGGAACTAGGGCCATTTTGGGATATAAATGCAAAACATCCTAAGGACTGTTACAAAGTCACTGTAATTTATGTTAAAAAAAATGCCTATGCTGAGCCTCAGAATAACAACAGAAAATTGACGTTCGGATAAATTACTACTTTTTCAAACACATATAGGTACATTGCATTCTATAGCATCTATATATATATATCATTATGAACTCTGGAATCTGGAAAGATTGTTACTTACAACCTCGGCACAAATCCAATAATATAATAATAAATTCAAGTTTTAACTTCACCGACTGACTCCAGGAGTGCGTGTTTGTTTCTTCTTCATTCGGTGGGATCTGTACAAAATGCTAATAAATAATCTTTACTTTGAATACTTGCTATGACTATAATAAATTTCATTGGCTAATGCAACTTAACTTGTGTCTGTGCCCTTGGTTTGTGCGTGAGCATAGCACCTCATACGCTGGAGTATAATGCTCGAGATTAACCACATAATATTAGAAAATCGTATTTCCATGAAACGTATATGAAACAGTGAGGCTCATTTATCAACACTGGCCAAATTTGCCCAAGGGTGGTTACCTATAGCAACCAATCAGTGATTAGCTTTTTAAAGCCAGCTGCAAATAGAACAATGAATGCAGCAATTTGATTGGTTGCCATGGGTTACTGCCCATGGGCAAATTTGCCCAGTATTGATAAATGACCCCCAGTGTTTCACAAATGGGCTGTTTATGTTATTTATTTCTATAGAGACCTGTAATGTTTAGGGGGAATTGTTTAAGTTCCAAAACCCACCAGCACTCCCTGACCTCTCCGGTACAAGCTGGCCCGGTGCACAATTGAAAGGGATCGGCAATCCTTAATGAAACACGTTAGCAAGAAGAAAACCGGCACTCAGAGCTCAATGCATGCGGACAAAGCCCTGCGTGTTTATTGCAACGTTACGTTTCGGGGGCGTGCCCCCTGTCTGACGAAGGGGCACGCCCCCGAAACGTTACATTGCAATAAACACGCAGGGCTTTGTCCGCATGCATTGAGCTCTGAGTGCCGGTTTTCTTCTTGCTAGGGGAATTGTTTCCCTTTAATAACACAAGCAAAACACAATAAAAGCATAATCCCTATAATTGGGTTTAAACTGAGCAATCACTGCATTTTAATTTAAAAATGTTTGGGTGAGTTCTCCGCCAGTAGAGAGGCTGTTACACTACTGCATAGTCATCTGTGACTTGCTAATTGATGGCTTTTTATGCCATTTTTTTTTTCTCTGTTCAAGTGGCAGTAAAATGCTTCAATTTCAAATCTATTGTTTAATTAAAGCAAGTGCGAAGGGAAGGTTTTGTTGAGACTGCAGCAGTGAACAAGCCGGGCTTTCATGTTGGAGAAAACACACATGCAGCAATCACCAATGTTTGCATTAATTAATTCAGACGGCTAAATAGCTCTAATTGAAATTGCCTCTGCAGAGCAAACTATTAGACAAAACAAAAATAGTAACCCAAGCCAGTAGGCGACTGGAACAGTCAGTTGGCTGCAAGTAGAATTAAATAGATTAGTGCATCAGAAAAAAGTACATCTTATTAAACGGTGCCTCGGATTCTGGCAAGGGTCAAATACATGCAGGGGCAAAGCAATGGGGATCTTGGCAACCTCAATCAAGACAAATCCAATAAACCCTCTGTCCAGTGTTAACTTGTTCCTGAATGCAAAAAACTCATTCCAGGCCAAAATAAATCCTTGATTTGGTAAAGTTTACCAACATTCATGATGACCACCGGGTTAAGTGGGACAATACTTAAGTTTGTGCTACTGCCACAATAAGAGTATCTATAGTACCACTTTACAGAAATAAATATTAAATCAATAAAGATACAAAAAATTATAATGAAGGAAATAATAAGGAGGAAAACACTCACAGTTCACCTCAGTCCCAAGGTGCAAAAACCAAGAACATTGTGTCCAAAAAAGTGTGAGGGTTTCCAAAAATAAAGAAACAGATATAAAAAGTAGAAAATTTATTAGGACATGAAGACCTAACGCGTTTCGTGCCTATAGGGGCACTTACTCATAGGCTGTATCATAAGGCTCATAAGCCTATGAGTAAGTGCCCCTATAGGCATGAAACGCGTTAGGTCTTCATGTCCTAATACATTTTCTACTTTTTATATCTGTTTCTTTATATTTGGAAACCCTCACACTTTTTTTGGATACAATGTTCTAAGTGGGACAATAACCTAAATAAAAAATGCCTAAAAAACTATGCAGCACTCCAGAAAAACAGGGGCACATTCATTAGTGCCTTATTGGTTCCTCTACACTCCTGGACCCTGCTGGGACCTTTACACTCCTGCAGCCACAGGGTCTGTGTAAGGAACTTACCCTGGTGGTCTAGCAGCAGCGGGGTCCACGTCCTCGGCGTGGACGCCCGTTGTGCTGCTTCCTTCTCCTGTGCCGGCTTCCTCTAGGGTGCGCGCCACACGCACGTTTGTCATTTAAAGGTGCAGTCGCGCTGGCGTCATCATGCCAGCGTGCAATTGGCGCGAAAGTCAAAGGTATATAAAGCCCATTTAGATTACAGGACCTTGCCCATTGTTAGGTTCAATTAGCTTGTTCCTGGGTGTTATTACTGTGATTCCTGTCTTGATCTACTGTGTTTGACCCTTGCCTGCCTGCTACTACTCTGAACTCTCCAATCCTGACCTTGCCTGTTTGTAACTATGTTGACCTCTCCAATCCTGAAACCTTTGCCTGTCCTCTGACTATTCTATCTGCTTGTGCTGGCCCGGCCTGCCTGTTCCTGGTGGCTTCCTATCTTCCAGCATCCTTGTAAACAGTCGTGCCCCATTGCCTGCCAGAACTTACGGCTTGCACCTCTCGTTAAGTCCAGGTGGCATCTGAGAAAGCCGAGGGCTCCTCCTGAGGCCAAAGGCGGTCACTTAACTGGTGAAGTCGAGCCGAGACCAGGGTGCTTGGCATCTGTTCTGGTGTAGGGTGCCGACCGTGACAGTCTGCTTGTTACTCCCCTGCAAGACGTACTGTATTGACTTACACAAGCCACAAGAAAGTAAGCTGGAACTACACGGTGCACGCTCTTCAGATCTGATCAGAGAAAGCGCAGACGGCACATTGGATGCACCAAATATAATGTAAGTAATACAAATGTCGCATCTACAAACTGAGTGCATCCGACATGACACGACTGGTAGATGCGAAAGTCGCATGTTGCGTTTTCATCCGACAGTCGTGTAGTGTCGGATACACTCAGTTTGTAGATGTGACATTTGTATTACTTAGGGTTCAACTACCTGAGCGTCTTCAATGAGATTCCGGCAGGTCAGGTGTGAGCGTAGACAAGTTCAGGCAAGAGTTCAATAAGTGAGGCAGCAAGGGTCAGAATCAGGGTCTAGCAGTGGGTCAGGAATCCAGGAACAATTTAGGAATTTAGGAAACCCAGGAACACAAGTCAGCAATTCCTATGGCATTGAACCGGCGTCCTTTTATTTTGAATTTGGCACCAAAACATGGCGTTGTGCCGTCCCACGTTTGTGTGCTGACGTCAACGCGTCGGTGCCCGAACCCACGGGGTGATGGCAGCATCAAAATTCACGTTTCACTTATTCTTCGACGTTTTGCAAATTTTGAAGGAAATTCTGCATTTTTCAGCAAAACGGGACAAATTCGCCCATCACTAGTTGAAATGCCATAAAACGATGGCATTTCAGTGATTTTTTATTGCTTTTTGTTTAAGTCTGCAATAACAAACAGCAACAGAAAATTGGGAAGAAGTAATAGTGCTATTTTTTTGCGAAAGCCTGATGTTGTGGCTATATGATATCCTCAATGCTCCAACCGCATTACACTAGCACAGGACCTAAGAGCAGAAAATGAACCTCATCCCAAATTTGCCTCAAATGTCTTAATTCCATCTCTTTCAGAGGAAAAAACCCAGTGGCAGAGGGAGGTTGGGAACAAAGAAAAGTGCTTGAATGGTTTCGCTTTATTACACTGACAGATACAGTTATTGCCATTTCCAACACTGAAATGTATCTATAGAGTTGGTGTTATCACAAGCAAATAAACAACCTTCCAGTTGACTTGGCTGGATGGATAAAGCAATAGAAACTGCACATGGTTTTAGCAGCAGTACATAAAATGTTGTTATATTGTAGAGATTGCGTTTTAGTAAAATAGAGCTTGGCTTTGGAATTAGATTTTTTTTCATAGCTTCAAGCGCAACTGACCCTGACCTCATCAAAGTAACACCTGCAAAGCAAAGACGGAGAGTTTCTGGTTACCAAACACATGGAATAAAGGTTAGCCTTAACATCTGCTAAAAGAACCCGCACAAAAGTCTTCTTATCCCCCCTCCACGAATCCATGCACTTATTTTCTGATGTCCAGCAAATCTCTTGCCTCTATACCATAAATAACTCACCAATCGTTTTAATTGCTTTCTTATTTGTTACTCTCAAGTCTTAACCTTTACTCCATTTTTGAGGCAAGTTTTGCCCACAGTGTGAGACCAAAAGCCTTGACTTTATACAGCTGGGCCAAGTGTTTAAAGTTGTAATAAAACCTTACAGAAGGTTTCTGCACTGCAAGTCCCTCTAACAAATATATCAGGTTGTATCCAAGGACAAACTTTGGTTTCCCCACAGTTCAGCACTTGCAGGTCCTCCTCCACCTGTTTGAGACGATCTCCAAGTACAGAAAAAATAAAGTGCTAAATTCCTCAGAATTCGTTGAGGAGGGGAATTTAACAGAGAAAATAAAATATAGTGTAGTATTTTTATACTTTATTGACACCCACCTTAATTATTATCAGTGATAGTAGTGTTCTTTTAATTTGAAAGAAAGTGAAGTTGTGAAAATTAAAAAATTAAAAAAATGAAAAAAATTAAAAAAATGAAAAATAAAAAAATATAAATAAAAATAAGATAGAATAGAGTGGAAAAAAAGGAAGTGAAATTTTTCAGTGAATTTATAAGTGCAAACGATTTATCTCCAAGTGATAGTGAATACAGTACCATTCATTGCTTAAACACATTCATTGTGCAATTAGTGAATATTAATGTGATTAGTGAATATTTAGTGTGGGTTAAACTTCCCCTTCGATTTTGCTTGTTTTTTTAAAAACCACACTATATAGGTTAGAGGAAAGGAAGCGTAAAATACTTTGCCACAATTCCGGTACAACCGGTTGTGCAGCTCACTCACCAAATGTGAGTTAAGGGAGAGCGTCTGATAGGTCCTGTGCGCACTGTTTCCACTTTCTTTCTACTTTCCGGTTTGTTGCAATAGGGATAAAAATAGAGAGGGGCATGTGCAGGGATCACTTTAAAACAGTTTAATAGAATAAAAATACACTCACAAACATGATCGGTAAAACTGCAAAAGGATCGGTAAAAGTCCCGCGAAAGTCGCTGTGTCTCCTTGGCGTCCCTCAGAGGATACAGACGTCTCTTTGGATCGGGTACTCCTGCAAATGTTTAGCGTGGTCCTTTTCGCTTACGCGTTTCGCCTGAACGGCTTCTTCCTGAGCGATAACGTCCACATACTTTCTTGCCCCTTTATTTCCTGTGCGCTCTCAACCCAACTTACAACAACTTTATTTACAACTGTTCCAGTGCATCTAGGCACTGTTCTTTATACAACTAGTACATATCGTAGCTTCATATTCCTACACCCAAAGTAATTCAGTGCACCTATTTACACATTTAAAAACAGCCTAAAGACCTTCTGGAGGTTGCTAATTCCTTACCACTGCATCCGTTGTCTGTATCAAAGAGAATTACAGGTGCCAAATTACTACAAATTTGTTGCGCCCCGATAGTGCCCCCTTTTCCCCAAATGCTTTGCTTCTGAGCCTGGGAAGATAAACACTGAGAAACTTTCATTGTTCAAAGGCAATGTACCTGTTTACTACCCAACACATTTCTTCTCATTGGGGATACCAGCTTAAATCATTTTTATTTATTATAGAAGTACATGTAGTCACAGCCAGGAAAAAAAAATCATATACTTATTCAGAAAATAATGTAACAAAATGATTAAGCAGCAAAAGAACCAAAGGGGTTGTTGTTCATCTTTAAAGGGGAACGCCACACAAACATAACTTAAGCTTTTTGAAAGTAAACATAATTTCAAGCAACTTTGCAAGATACATCAATTAAAAAATATGCAGATTTTTCAAGATTTTTAATGGTTTCTGACAGTTCCCTAAGCCCAGCCCCCTGCTCTCCTGCTGATCTGTCTGACTACTTTGCTGAGCTGACTGACTACTGTTACTTTGTATCAACAGCCATCTGTCCTCGGCCTGCATCCTCCAAACCCCACAATTCCCTGCACATGTGATTTCAATAAGGAAAGGAACATCCCAGTGCAATGCATTGTGGGTTATGTAGTTCCTGCATGCTGTCTGTAAGTACAATGTGTAACATCAGTGTTTAGTCCCTCCTTCCCTGCCAGGATTTCAAATGATGCAGAAAGAGAAGAACTGTTACACAGCTGGATTTCAGCATAGAAAATGGCATTTATTCAGACTTTTTGAAGGAAAAGGCAACTGTGATGGGTATATTAGGGGTTTCTGTGTTATATATTAAATTTTGGTTTGGAAGCCAGAGTTCCCCTTTAAGTTAACTTTTAGTTTGAAGTAGAAAGTGATATTCTGAGACAATTTGCAATTGTTTTTCATTTTTATCCAGTTTGTAATTTCAGCAATCCGGTTGCGTGGAATATGAATAGGAGAGAGTCTGAATAGAGAGACGAGTAATAAAAAGTAGCAATAACAACACATTTGTAGCCTTACAGAGCATTTGTTTTTAGATGGGTCAATTAGTTGGGGAATTAAACAACAAACACAGCAAAGCTTATTCCAGAAAATATTTCAGCAGCACTCCGATTTAGTGAAAATTTTTTAATTTATTTATTTATAGAAGCCTTGATAAAGGGCTGGGTAAGCTCGAAACTTCGCTTAGCTTGAGGCACGAATAAATTACAATTTTTTCACTGAATCGGAATGTTGCTGAAATATGTTCTGGAATATGGACCGGACCTGAGCAGACAGAGTCACAGTCAGCAGCCAATGCTCCAAAAATCGGTGAGAGTGTTTGAGTAGCTCTACTCTATTTGTTTGGGATAGCAGAGCTTATTGTTATACCCTTGGGGTAACCCTGAACCTCTGAATATTTTGAATCTGTGAACAATTTGCTAGAGGCTAATTCCCTAAAATCTCTCCAATGAAATGAATGTTTGATCAAAATTTGCTAGCAAATTAAGTTTAAAAGAAAAAATGTATACTTACCGAAATTTTCTTTTTCTTTAGTCCGGAAGGCAGCACAGATACTAATGGGTTAAGTCCCTCACCATGCCTGTAGCACAGGAAAAAAACACAATCATGAATAATTAATCAGCCTACAATTACCCACCTCAGTACCTCCTTCCCCAGTGTTATATACAAGCCAATGAAAAAAACAAGCCAAAACACTATAGAATGCTTATTATTTTATTCAGGGAGGGAAAGAATGTGCTGCCTTCCGGACTAAAGAAAAAGAAAATTTCGGTAAGTATAAATTTTTTCTTTTCCTTAGTCCTCCAGGCAGCACAGATACTAATGGGATCTAGCAAGCTAGTATAACCAGGGTGGGTTTAAGGATCTTGAAGTACTGCCTCTAGGACCCGGCTGCCAAAGGCTGCATCATTCAAGGCTGCTAAGTCAAGGCGGTAGAATCTTGTAAATGTAGAAATGCTGCTCCATGTGGCTGCTTTACAGATTTCTTCCAAACTCAAGGCTGACTTTTCTGCCCAAGACGTAGCAACTGCTCTTGTTGAATGAGCTCTTAATTGATCAGGAGCATCTTTTCCTAAAGAAGTATAGGCCAAAGAAATCGTATTCTTCACCCAGGCTGCAATAGTGGATTTTGCAACCTTGTTTCCTTTCGACTTCCCCATAAAGGAAATAAAAAGATGTTCAGAGTCTCTGAAACTTTTTGTTCTCTCGATATAAATAGACAGACATCTTCTTACATCTAGCTTATTAAGCTCTTCTTCCTCCACAGTGGAAGGCACCGGAAAAAAGGATGGAAGTATAATTTGAGCATTAATATTTTGCGTAGAAGGAACTTTTGGTCTAAAAAAAGGTAGAGTTCTGAGCACCACTTTTTCTGGAAAGAATAAAGTATATGGTGGATTAGCTGCCAGTGCTTGCAACTCTCCTACCCTTCTGGCAGATGTTATTGCAACTAGAAACGCTGTCTTCCATGCCAAAAGCTTTTGACTAATAGAATCCAAGGGCTCAAAAGGATGTTTGCATAATGCTGACAATACCAAATTGAGATCCCATGCTGCCACAGGAATTTTTACTGATGGTCTCAACCTCATCATTCCTTTAATAAAACGCTTGATCAAAGGATCTGAAGTTAAAACTCTAGAAGTAATAGCTGAGATGGCTGCTAAATGGACCTTAAAGTAGCTGGCTTCAACCCTTTGTCAAATCCGTCCTGCAGAAATTGTAAGATCCCTGCCACCGGACAAGTCATAGACTGAAAATCTCTCTGGACACACCAAGAACTGAAGATCTTCCAAACTTTATTGTAAACTTTAGAAGTGGACTGTTTACGAGAATGTAGCAGTGTTTGTACAACTTCCTGAGAGAGGCCTTGATTAATTAACAAGTCCTTGTCAAATTCCATGCTGCCAGTTTCCATCTGGATGGATTTGGATGACACATTTGGCCTTGTACTAACAGATCTCTCCTCTGTGGCAGTATCCAATACGTCCCCTTGGATAGAACCATCAGGTCCGTGAACCAAACTCTCCTTGGCCAAAAGGGTGCTATCAAAATGATTGATGCCTGTTCGTGCTTGATCTTCTTCACTACTCTCTGTATCATGGCCAGAGGTGGAAAAAATGTAGGCTTTCTTGAAATTCCATGGAAAAGACATTGCATCTAGGAAGTTTGGGTTCTCCAGTCTTGACAAGGAACAAAATTTGTCCACCTTCTTGTTGTGCTTGGTCGCCATCAGGTCTATCTGAGGCATTCCCCACCTCTTGACAATATCCAGAAACACTTGCTGATTTAGTTCCCATTCTTTTTGGTCTATGATCTCCCTGCTGAGATGATCTGCAAGACAGTTCTCGGACCCCTTTATGTAAACTGCTTTGATCAACTTCAAATTCTCTTCCGCCCAGAACATCAACTTCTGGCATTCCCTCATTAGTAAAGGAGCTCTCGTTCCCCCTTGGCGATTTATGTAAGATACTGTTGTCGTGTTGTCTGATTGGACCATCACTTCCTGGTTCTTCAGACCACTCTTGAAACTCTTCAACGCCAGGCGAACTGCCCTGAGCTCTCTGAAATTTGAAGATTGACTCCTTTCCCAGGATGACCACTTCCCTTGGACTACCTTGCTTCCAAGGTGAGCACCCCAACCTAATGCGGATGCATCCGTTGTTATTAATTGATATTTCGGAAGATGAAAGGGCATTCCAATTCTCAAGTTGTCCGGATTTATCCACCATTTCAGAGATTTCTTCAGGGATACTGACAGTCTCATGAAATGATCTAGAGATTGTATCGACTTGTCCCAACTCCACAGAATTTCCTTCTGCAACTTCCTCATATGAACTCTTACCCAAGGTACTGCTTCTATAGAAGCAGTCATCAGACCTAACAATCTCATGGCCTGACGAATTGGCATTTTCCGATATTGCAGAAACTCCTTCACTAATGACATTATTGTTATCTTCTCTAGAGGAAGAAAGGTTCTCATCTGTAACGTATCTAACTGTAGTCCCAGAAATTTTATTGAAGTGGAAGGCTGCAGCATCGATTTTTCTAAATTGATTATCCACCCATGCGACTCCAGAATATTCAATGCTTTCTTCAAGTGGTGATTCATCTGCTCCAGACTCTCGGCTTTTAGCAGCCAATCGTCTAAATATGGAACCACGAAGACACCTTGCTCCCTCAGTGCTGCTGCTAGAACCACAATCACCTTGGTAAATATTCTCGGAGCTGAAGTTATCCCAAATGGTAAGGCTCTGAATTGGAAATGATGAATCTTGCCTTTTTCCCAAACTGCCACGCGTAGATACTTCCTGCTGAGAGGATGAATTGGTATATGAAGGTACGCGTCCTTTAGATCTATCGTAACTAGCAGATCTCCTTGTTGTAGGATATTTATTGCGGATTTGATGGTTTCCATTCGAAACTTTTCTTTTCTTACAAACTGGTTGAGAAACTTCAGATCCACCACTAATCTGAAAGAGCCGTTTTGTTTGGGAACCAAGAAAACTGTTGAGTAGACACCCATCTTTATTTCCTCTTGAGGAACTGGTTCCAACACTTTCTTTACTAGAAATTGTCTTATTGCCATTAAAATAGCTTCTTGTTTTATTGGGTCTTGTCTTTTTGTTATGCAGAATTTGTGCAAAGGTTTTTCCTGAAATGCTATGCGATAACCATCTTTTATTATATTCAACACCCATGCGTCGGAAGTTGTTTGTTGCCAGATGGGGAAAAATAAAGTCAGTCTCCCCCCAACTTCCTCTTGACTTCTGGCGTCAGAAATTAGGTGATTTAATCTGACTGGAGTCTTTCTTCTGATTATATTCCTTTGCTGGAAATTTGGACTTAAAGACTCTGTTCCGGAACTTGTCTCTATTTTCTCCGTCTCTGAAAGGTCTCCTGCCTCTAGAAGACTGTGGAGAGAATCTTCTTGTAGAGGAGCGAAAAAACAGTTTCTTTTGAGCCTTAGGCCTGTCTTGTGGAAGTGTCTTCCCTTTTCCTGTTACTAGGCTTTCTAGCAATTTGTCCAAAGAAGAACCAAATAGTTTTCCAGGTTCAAAGGGCATTGAGATAAGCTTATTCTTTGAAGCTAGATCAGCCGTCCAAGCCTTTAGCCATAGAGCTCTTCTACCTGATGTAGATAGAGACATGGTTCTTGCTCCCAACTTAAAAGACTCCACCGCCACATCACATAAATAATCTGTAGCTAGCTTTATCGGGTAAAGCATATCCAGGAGATCATCTCTGGAAGTTCCTGTATCAATATCCTCTTCTAAATCATTTAACCAGCATTTTAATGATCTGGAAACAGAAATGGCCGCCAATGACGGTTTACACACATTGGCCCCAGCTAAATAAGACCTTCTTAGGGCACATTCCGCTCTTTTATCCATAGGATCTTTTAATGCACTCTCTTCAACTGGAATTGTAGTGCGTTTAGATAATCTGGCAACTGCCGTGTCAACTTTCGGGGGCTCTTCCCACTCCGCTACCTCTGATGACTCAAAGGGAAACATCTGTTTGAATCTTTTATTCATTTCCGGCTTTTTTCCCGGATTTTTCCATTCATCAGAAAAAATCTGTTTCAAAGAATCATGTATTGGAAAACAAATTTGTTTCTTTTCAGAAAAGAAAGGTAAAGCAGATCTATTCCCAGACTCAGTTGTCACCGATTTTGGGCAAACCATTTTCCTGACTTCTTTCAGCAGTCTAGGCATCTTTTCCACATTAAATAAATACATATCTTTATTTTTAGTGGTTGAAGTAGAAGAGGAAAGTTCAGAAGAACTTATTTCACCCAATTCAGTCTCTGATTCAGACTCACTAACAGCTCTGGAATGACTGGGCACTGATCTTGACTTATGAAAAGCTCCAATTGACTTTTCCATAACATCTTTAAACCAAGACATAAATTCATCCGTTCTATCTTGGCTGGGGTTGGTACAGGCCTGGCAGCTGTTTGATGCCCATCCCTCAGGAATTGGTTGATCACAGCCTGAGCAAATCCTATGCCTGCTCTTTCTTTTTCTTTTGCCTTCTGACATCTAACAAAACACAAAAGAAAACAGGGATAAACAAGATGTCCAATCAGCAAAGCAGCCATAACCAACCCTGCTGCTACAAGATAAATACCTTAGCAGCCTTTGAAAACAGACTGGCAGCCCTTAGCCACAGTACTGCAACAAATGAGGCACAATACCACAGTTCCTGCAAGTTTAAATACCTTACCAGCATCAGAAAAAAATGCCTCCTTCTCCTTTAAAATCTGAGCCGCATCTCTCCCAACACATGTGTCTCACCGCCATTAGTGATGATGTCATCCTCCTGTGCATGCTTCTGTGCTGTGCACCCAGAGTTAGGGAGAAGAGAATAAACGGCTTCATTTTCATTTCCAGTCTGCCAAGCATCGCCTGCAGCCCTGAAAAGCTTTGTTTGTCATGCCTAAGGGAACCTTCCCCTGGGGAACTCACCCTCAGGTAGTTCCCCATGCGGCCATCAGACACCTCAGTGCCTGGATCTTCGCCTACACGGCCTCTAGGACTTGTGCAATGGTATGGCGCAGGAAAAAGAACACTGGGGAAGGAGGTACTGAGGTGGGTAATTGTAGGCTGATTAATTATTCATGATTGTGTTTTTTTCCTGTGCTACAGGCATGGTGAGGGACTTAACCCATTAGTATCTGTGCTGCCTGGAGGACTAAGGAAATGAATAAATATCCCTTGTGAGTTAAATTCAATTTGAAGAAGAAATCAATGTGCTGAGTTAGACCAATTCTCTGCTAAATGACTTTAATCAGACATCTGGCAATATGATTAATGGTAAACGTATGCTGCATGATTTCCTTGTACATATATATATATATATTTTCTGCACAAATGGATAAATGCATAATGTACAGTAATAGCCATAATTGTAAGGAAAAAAACTGGAGGGATTTTGTGCTTGCCTTTAGTTTGTCTAACATTCCATCTAGATGAATGGGAAATAATTTGTAAATACAGGGCAATCTCTTTGCCTTTGATAATCAGAAATGTACAACTCAAACTCTAACCAGTGTGAACACTATCGAGAATCTGATTTGTACAATGCTACGTCCAAACAAATCACTGCTGAAGACACAATCACTGAGCAATTATTTGGACAAATTGTGGCTGAGTTATGGCCAAACCTTAAAGGATAAGTAAACCTTTAAAATAAGTGAATGTAAAACTGATGAGGGGTCTATTCTAAGCACTTTTGTCATGTACATTCATTTTTTTATTTTTCATTCCAAGATATTAAGGGATACATGTGCTGTTAATATGAATGAATTTTGTTACAACAGCGCCACCTGCTGGTCAGTTTCCCACCAGTCTGACCAGCAAGTAGTCAAGGAAGTTGTCAGGAGAAAGAAAGAGGCTGATGTTCTTCTGCTTAGGAATAAAATTAGAAACCTTTCTCACATCTTTCCTAAGCAGAAGAACATCAGCCTCTTTCTTTCTCCTGACAACTTCCTTGACTACTTGCTGGTCAGACTGGTGGGAAAATGACCAGCAGGTGGCACTGTTGTAACAACATTCATTCATATTAACAGCACATGTATCCCTTAATATCTTGGAATATAAACAAAATAAATAATGAATTTAAATGACAAAAGTGCTTAGAATAGCCCCCTCATCAGTTTTACATTCACTTGTTTTAAAGGTTAACTTATCCTTTAAAAGAAGTTATAAATCAGTTCAGCTGGTTCAGTGTCAATCAGTAACATAAATTGGGAAGTTGGTTTCTACTTTTGTAGACATGAAGTCAGATTTATGAAAATGTAAAAATTCTTCTCAGTTTTTCTCTCCGCATCTTGCTTGTGAGGAATGGCACAGAACATTCCTCATCTTTCTTTTTGTGTGTGGAAAGGCCCACTATATTTTTCAGAGAGTGATGTTCCCATAGCCTTTAATGGTAACCCAGTTCAAGAATTCTCGATACAAATATGGGACCTGTTATTCAAATGCTTGGGACATGGGGTTTTCTGAATAACAGATCTTTTTGCAATTCAAATACTGTTAGTCTACATGAAAATGATGTACACATTATATCAACCCAATAAGCTGGTTTTGCTTTCAATAAGGATTGACTATATTTTAGGAGGCAGAAGACCCTTTCAAAAGGTACCTGCCCAGCTCCCTCCCTTTAGGCAGTTGCCTCATCTGCCTACCCCCGATCCAGCCCTACTATGGTTTATTACAAAGGTGAGATTCAATTTAAAGGGCATGTAAAATACAATTTTTACTTTCTTTTATGAAAAAGAAACCTATCTCCAATATACTTTAATTAAAAAAATGTGTACCGTTTTTATAAGAAACCTAACTGTATGCAGTGAAATTCTCCCTTCATTTACTGCTGTGGATAGGAATTGTCAGACGGTCCCTAACTGCTCTGCAGGGAAACAATCATACTTATGAACAGCAGGGGGAGCCCCCGCCTTACTTCCCAGCCCAGTATTCTCGACTACTTACAATCCAATAGCGAAAGAAATAGGGGGCATTATTAAAAAACATTAAAACTCAACCAATCCCTTCCCAACCAGCCAAGGATAGAGTTTAAGAAACCAAAAAATTTCAGACAAGTTTTAACACAGAATCATTTAATAACTGATAGTATTAAACCTAAAGAAATAGATAATTCCTGGTTGGGATTCTTCCTGTGTGCAACATGTAAAGTGTGCAAATATGGCTTAAGAAAAAACAATTTGTGTCAAATGTCACAAAAGAAGTACATAAAATCAGACAATGTATAAAATGTACTACACAAAATGTTATCTACTGTCTAGCGTGCCCATGTGGACTACAATATATTGGAAAAACAAATAGACCTTTGCGAGATAGAATAAGAGAACACATAAGAAACATAGAGAAAGGCTTGGATACTCATAGTATATCCAAACACTTTAAAATAACACAAGGGAAGAACCCAAACGGTCTGAAATTTTGGGGTATAGAACTAGGGATGCACCGAATCCAGGATTCGGTTCGGGATCCGACCAGGATTCGGCCTTTTTCAACAGGATTTGGATTCGGCCGAATCCTTGTGCCTGGCCGAACCGAATCCGAATCCTAATTTGCATATGCAAATTAGGGGTGGAGAGGGAAATTGCGTGACTTTTTGTCACAAAACCAGGAAGTTAAAAAAAATTTCCCCTTCCCACCCCTAATTTGCATATGCAAATTAGGGTTCAGATTCGGTTCGGTATTCGGCCGAATCCTTTGCTTAGGATTCGGGGGTTCGGCCGAATCCAAAATAGTGGATTCGGTGCATCCCTATATAGAACAGATAAAGAGAGGATGGAGAGGTGGTGATTTGGTGAAAAAAACGTTACAGATAGAAAGTAAATGGATACATCAAATGGAAACATCGGTACCGAATAGTCTTAATATAGATATAAACTTGAGAGCATTCCTGTAAATTACTAGTTTGATTATAACGTCCAGCTATATAAAAATAGAATTAGGAGAAACAGGATTACCCACTTATGAATGAGGGATGGAGTATGAAATTTCAAATGGTGTAATAGAAAGTTTTTAAAGTTTTGTTTAGACTTGTTTTTTAAAGTTTTCGATTTGTGGGTTTTTTGATATATAGGAGTGGTTTTTGTATAGTATACCTATTGAAATATGTAACAGTGTTTCTGCATAACTGTGCCCTTTAAGAGTTTCTTGCTTAATCTAATTACCGACATTGCCAGGGATTGGTGGGTTAGGCATCCTTTAAAATGGAGATCGGCTAAATAGAGATAGAGAGAGCCCTGAATGCCATGGGCCTGGGCGATGTTTAAATATATCTACAATCACGCGTCCCCATAGCAACATAGGACTCAGGAGGAGGAGCTGTTGAGTGACGCGTAGAGAGACGGAATAAAAGAATTGCACATGTGCAGTTGAAACCAAGCCTCTGAAGAAGTCGCAAGACGAAACGCGTAAGGCAGGTGACATCACTGGTAGGCGCCCAGCACCGCACACGAGGAACGGACGCAAAAAGCTGCTTTTCCACCTTCCCAAGCCACTTCGATCTTTTGGGACCTTCCTTGTGCGGACGTTTGTATACAGGGGGAGCCTCCAGGAGGACGGTGCATAGATATGCTTTTTAGAAATTTTCGCCATGTGAGTGCATTTTAATCTTTTGTTTTTAATATATTAAAGAGGTTTTTTACACTATTTGCTGCTGCATGTCGATTTACAGTTCATACCAGGAGAAGTGCTTCATGATTTTTTACGTGCAAGTTGATATTCCCTGTTTGTGAGTACCCACCTAAACAAGCACTTAAGGAAAGTTTTTTAACCCTTTGGTGGAGGATAATACTAAATGAGGGTAACACTTATAAGGTGAAACCAGTTGGTTTGTTTTTCACACAAGAGGTGACAACATTGTAAAACAATATTACTCTATATTTTGTTCCGTTTGTCTCTTTCCTGTGCCTTTGGCGCTGGCTTTTTATTTTAGTGACAGACTTACTTCCCAGCCATGCAGAACTCAAGCAGCTTTGTTTGTTTCCCTGTAGAGCAGTCGGCGACTGTGTAGAGATTTGTATTGGATTTTATTTTTGCCTTTACATCCCCTTTACTGTTTCCAACTCCAGCTGCAGGGACAAAGATCATGGAGGCAGATTTAAACAGATAAACTGGGATTCTATTTGGCGGATTATTTGCTGCAGCCATTGGTTCTGCAGAGTTGGAGAAAGTTTGTATTAAACAATACAAAAACTATAAAATCCACATTAGATTACATGACAACACAGGACCCAGTGCAGTCTGTATATTCTGATTATTAATCAGTCTTGTGTATCGGCTTTTGGCAGATATTATTTGACTTGTGCTGGTTTGATAATTTACGATGATCCCTAAGCAGCCCAGACCACACTGAGCATGTGCACAGTCTTGGTCTTGCAAAGATGTATAACAAAGTTACAAGATGGTGACCCGCTGTGGCCAACTTTGAAAGATTAAATCATTTGTTTGATTAGGCTTGTGGTGCACTAAGTTCATGATTGTTTAGTATACAAAATTCAGCATTTCTAGCCTTATTCTATTTTAGACTTTACCTTACCTTAAAAGAGAGAAAACTTTTCTCTTAATTCAGTTTCATTTTTTTCATAAACTTCAACAGAATTTTCATGTGATAAACAGTGAATAAGAGTTTCCCATTGAATTGATTCTGGCTCTATGGGGAAATCTGGGACTGAAATAGGAGATTTTAAGAAGCTTTTCTAATCAAATTGAATGTGTCTCATTATTTTGCTCATTTAACCCTTTCCAGTGCTGGAGTACTAAGGGATGCAAAATGATTCCCTTTCAGGCCAAGAAAGGTCTGGTTTTATGTACAGGTAATTTCAATAAAAGGCACGTTTTCATAAAGATTTGCATCGACAGAAAGTATATTATAGGTAAAGTATAGGCAAGTTTGCAGAACAACAAATACAGTAGTTCAAGCAGCTGCTGGAGGGCACAGATGTATATAGTACTTGAAAAAGACCTGTCTAATACATAATTTAGTATATGCTGTATGTAGAAAACAATCTAATCAAACAGCTATACAATTTAGCTCAATAGTTTGCATTGTTAGCCTAAAGCTTTAAGGACGTGGGTTCAATTCCGGCCATGGCAATTGCATAGTGTGTTTTCCACGGGGTTCTGCTTCCAGTTTTCTCCTAGAGTCAAAAAACATGCTGGTAGCTTAATTGGACCTTGATGAAATAGACCCCAAAGTGTGATGGAAGAAATATGTTTCAAGCTAATGGAACCAATGTGAATCATTATCCTTTATTTATATGTCAATGACTTTACAAGACCATTTGTTATTTATAATCATGCCTGCCACAGTGGAGCTTACAATCTATCACCTATCAACACAATAGAGTCAATTTAACCAGACAATGGGAATATATTGAAAAAAAAAACAACAGACAGCATTCAGTTGGGCTCAAACTTAGTTAAAATAGCAAATCATAATGTGAGTGTAAGGGATAATGTAGGGGCGCGGTGGAGGCAGCAGGAGGAAAGTGAATCTTTTAGGCAAGAGCTGGCTGAACCCACGGGACACAGACAGGAAAATGGCAGGAACAGGGTGACAAGGGCGATGAGTCCGACTGGAACAGGTGCAGAGTGGAACAAGATGGAGAGGGCCAAGATAAGGACTGGACTAGGCAGGATGAAGAGGGCGAAGAGTCAGGACAGGAACAGACTGGATGGGACAGGACGGTGAGGGCGTAGATTGGGTCAAACTGGGGATAGAGTGCAGAAGGAGACTGGAACAGAAGGAGAGAATGGGAGCAGAAGGGCTGGAAAGCGAGAGGACTGGATAGTGAGAGGGAGACTGGAGCAGAAGGAGGAAAGGACAGGATAACCGGAGAGGGAGGAAAAGGCAGAGCGAGACAAGGTAAGATATAGACAGGGTACAAATCAAAACAGAAGCAGGAACCAGACACGCAGTCAGGTCAAGGTCAAAGCAGAATAAGGTCAAGGCAAGGTCAGGTGTGGAGTGAGGAGCAGAGCAAGATTCAGAATAGCAAGGAAAGCTGGGCAGGGTAAGGTCAAGGCAAGGTTAAAGCAAGGACATATCAAGGTTTAAAGCAGGACCGATGCAGAACTGGAAGGGGAAGGTAAGTCAGATGAAGACAAGACAAGGTTCAGAGCCAGGCAGGACAAGGCAGGGAAGAGTTCAGACAAGACAAGGCAAGGAAATGAGGCTACAGCTGGAACCCTTAGCTAGGGACAATGCCACACTACTAGTTCGGGAAGCCAATGCTCAGGCAAGGAGTGTTTTGAGGGCTGGCCTTAAATAGGACAGAGCCAGCCCTGATTGGCTGACTGCAAACCAATCAGGCTACTGCTGGGCTGGGGGCTGCAAAGGCCAGGTACATATAATGAGCAACCCTACAGGCGCTCACCTGGCCCAGTGGTTAAGACATCTCGCCAAAAAAGGTCCCTGGTTTGAATCCCAGCAGAGTCTGATAGTGAGGTGCTCAGTGCAAGGGTCACCTTGTAACTTTTTACTTTCACCAAGGTTATTTATTTACCACTTTACCAGTGTTGAAGCATTGTTAAATTAATCGCTGTTATGTTAGTTTGTTCCAGAAACCATTTATGATGCTCCAGAATATTGAAATGGCACAGGCAACCTCTTGTTGTGTATAAGAATTCTAAAGGGAAGGTTTGTAAAGAAATCCTGTTTCAAATCTGGATACAAGTGAGTAACAGAGAAAGGTCCAATACATTGCAGCCCAATGAAACGAACCTGTTGGCAGAAACAGGCGCAGCTGGTTTTACAAGAATAAACCTTCTGTAATGGGAATTAGAAACAGTCCCTGCATTTACTGCTCTTTCCATGAAATCTATTCAGCAGCAGATGGAGCTCTGGTACCTGTAACAGAACTCTCTCAACAACCCTTCCCCCACTGTTTTCTAAAGCTACTGTACATATTCTGTCGTTTCCTATTTACTTGTCTATAAACCTGTCTTTTTAACAGAGGAGAATTCCCAGATAAACAATCCAATTCATAACTTATCATTTTTTTTAGGTATTTTAGTTTTTCAGTACCTTCTGAGAACTATAGGACTGATGAAGGGCAACACATTGGAGCAGATTTAGTAAAGGGCGAATTGTCGACAGCGTCAGCTTCACACAGTTCGCAACCACTTCGCCAGGTGCAAATTAGTTACCACTACGCTAATTCATGAATTCACTAAAATGTGAAGTTGCGTCCTGGTTGCCGAACGCTGATGACTTTTTGCTAGCGATACTTCTTCAGTAGGAGCATTTCATAGCGAAGATTCGCTAGCGTTCGTATATGCCTAGCGAAAAGTCGCTAGTGATCTTACTCTTAGGTCGATTTGAATAGGGCGGGTACATTAAAGTTGTATGGACGTCTTTAGACCCTCGATATTCGACCTTAAAGGAGAAGGAAATCCCCAGGGCGCTAAACCCCTCCCCCCTCCCCTGTGCTGCCCCCCCTCCCTCCTCCCCCCTGGCCTACCTGTCCCCCTGGGCAAATGCCCCTAACTTGTTACTCACCCCTCTGCGCAGGTCCTGTCCACGGAGTTCGCAGTCGCCATCTTCTCCCACGCGCGTCTTCTTCCTGCTCTGACCGGCGTCTTCTGGCGCATGCGCAGTAGGAACAGGTACCGGTACGGCTCTACTGCGAATGCGCCGAATGTCACGAAGTTTTCCGATTTCACTTCGTGACATTCGGCGCATGCGCAGTAGAGCCGTACCGGTACCTGTTCCTACTGCGCATGCGCCAGAAGACGCCGGTCAGAGCAGGAAGAAGACGCGCGTGGGAGAAGATGGCGACTGTGAACTCCGTGGACAGGACCTGCGCAGAGGGGTGAGTAAAAAGTTAGGGGCATTTGCCCAGGGGGACAGGTAGGCCAGGGGGGAGGAGGGAGGGGGCGCAGCACAGGGGAGGGGGGAGGGGTTTAGCGCCCTGGGGGTTTCCTTCTCCTTTAAGTAAATTTGCCCCCAAGTGTGTGTCTCTGCCCTACTATCTAAGATAAGGAAAGAATATTCTAAGGTTCTATAACAGAGTTACTAATGTAAATAAATGTAAGGGGGTTATTTATTTAAGTCTGAATTTATCTCAATATTTTCTTCTACAAACTCCGATCAAATCCACTCGGGTTTTTAACGCTTAATTATTATTAAATTTTCCCGAAAATTCGCTTTGCAGGAAAAAATAAGATTTTCACAAATTTTTCAGACATTTTCACCTGAAAACTCTGAAAACTTCAGACTATTGTCTGAAACCCAGCGCACATCCGGGACTTCTCCCGTTGACTTATATGCAACCTCGACAGGTCTGAGACGGCAGATTTTCAGATTCGGACTTTTCCATCCTCGGGGTTTAATAAATTCCTGAAAAATTAGTGATTTGTTAAAAGTCCGATTTTATAAAAAAAAAAATCACAAATTTTTTCGTGATTTTTGCATTCAGAGTTTAGTAAATAAGCCCCTAAGTGTGAGCTGGCTACTGTGGAATTGGAACTGATGTTTTAACCTATAGATTCCCTAATGTGCGCCTGAAGAGCTTAAAGAGCCTGAAGCACCTGAAGTGAAACTTATAAGAGGAAGGATAGAAGATGTATTGTAATAAAGTGGAATTATTTTTATGTGAATAATGACTTCATTTGAATTGTATTATAACATATCATTTGTTCTTTTTAGAGCCATTGTCACCTGAACTACCATGTTTTTGGTCAAATGCTGCACTGTGACTGCTGAGGACATTACTTTATATTGCAGTATATTAGCATTAATATTAGTATATTAGCATGAATATTACTATATCAGCATGAATATTAGTATATTAGCATGAATATTAGTATATTAGCATGAATATTACTATATCAGCATGAATATTAGTATATTAGCATGAATATTAGTATATTAACATGAATATTAGTATATTAGCATGAATATTAGTATATTAACATAAATATTAGTATATTAGCATGAATATTAGTATATTAGTATATTAGCATGAATATTAGTATATTAGTATATTAGCATTAATATTAGTATATTAGCATGAATATTAGTATATTAGGATGAATATTAGTATATTAGCATGAATGTTAGTATATTAGGATGAATATTAGTATATTAGCATGAATATTAGTATATGAGCATGAATATTACTATATTAGCATGAATATTAGTATATTAGCATTAATATTAGTATATTAGGATGAATATTAGTATATTAAAATGAATATTAGTATATTAGCATGAATATTACTATATTAGCATGAATATTAGTATATTAGTATATTAGCTCTGCGAGAGCAGGGACTGGTGTATAATATTTGCGTCATGTTATTTATCAAATTCCATTTTTTTAAATAAAAAAGTCAGACCAAACTAGAATCCACAATGTGACATTATTTACTATTAAAAAAGCAGGAATTAATCAGATCGATAAAATCAAGTGAAAACTCGGATCATACAATTTTTTTGGGCTTTTTCCAGAAAAGCCAGACTTTTTCAGATTTTTACCCGAAAAGTCTGAATTTTTTGGGCTAATGACAGCAGACCACAGAAACTTTCAAATAGGAAAGGGACCCCTCTAATTGACTTATATACAACCTCGGCAGGTCTGAGATGCCGGCTTTTCAGATTCTGGCTTTTTCCTTCCTCGTAGTATAATAAATCTTTAAAAATGTGAGTTTTTTTCCTCTAAAAATTTGGATATCATAGTAAAAAATCAGGTTTTTGGCATTTCACACGAGGAGATTCGGGGAGACTTTGTCGGCTGGCGACTAATCTCCCTCAACTGCCTCAGCGTGTTTTCCCATAGGCTATAATGAAAAGTCGCCTGTGCTAATGCACACGCGGCGATGCGTTTTCCATAGTCGCCCGAAGTTGCCTCACACAGGTTACACTTTAATAACTCACCCCCAACTGTACTATCACTGAATCCTATTTTAGATTTAAAATCCCTAAACCGGCATAAATGTTAAAAGCAGAAACTCTAATATTATACATATAAATGTAGCTGAAATGAAGTTGCTAAGACCATAGGTAACGATTTCCCTGATGGTAAGCTCCCGGGAGCAAGCCCTCTGTTCTCTTGGTATTGATGCAATAGCACTGACAAATATTTTTGTAATAATACATAATACTTGTTACCCAACTTCTGCAATAAGGTGTGCTTTCATGGAGATAAAGGGGAATTTAGAAATCTTCCCAAACAAAAGGCTTCAGGCTTCAACGCTCTCACCTCAGCTGCAAAGAGGTGACCTTCAACAGTCACAAGCAATTAAAAGTCCCTTCCTCCAATGGCACAAAGGCTTCCTTACTAATCAAGCAACACGATTACTAATCAGGCCAACTAGGGGAAGCAACACAGCCACTGACATCTTTTTAAACTGAAATCCCCATTTTCCAGCAGCAGAAATCCCATTCACCGTTCTTATGTAGAGCAGAATTCATCCTTCAGGCACGTCCCAAATAAATGATGCTAAGAATGTATATCGCCGGCGGGATGGCACTCGGAGCGATTCAATTTCCAAAGTCGCCCGAAGTTTCCTCATGAGGCAACTTCGGAAAACCAATCTCTCCGAGTGCCGTCCCGCCGGCAAATTCCATTTTTAGCCGGCGGGAAAGCAGGGGAGGCAGTTCTCGGAGATTAGTCGCCCCGAAGAAGAGATTTGTCGCCGGGTGACTAATCTCCCCGAATCTGCCTGTGTGCCCTGACCCTAAAAGGAGATCTCCAGCCAGTAATTCTAAGCAATTTACCATTACATTCTTTCAACGTTTTCACTACATTTTTATTTGCAATTCATTTCTGTCCTCTGGTTCTCCTCCAGGTCACTTCTTTAGCTATAAATATAAATGAATATTAATATAAATGCCACTTTACTCTAACGTTTCGGTTCCTGTTGGGACCTTTTTCAAGGAAGATACATAGGGGCAAATTCATCAAGGGTCGAATTTCGAGGGTTTAAATCCCTCGAAATTCGACTGGGCTGGGACTGGGTAATTCGGGTGAATTTACGCGCTGGCGAATAGTCGAATTGGCGAATATTCGCCAGGCGAATCGAATATTCGCTCAAAGGATTTTCATTCGAGCGAATGCCTTTTTATTCGATCAAAAACTTGGAAAACAAGCCTATCGGACTTTCCCATAGGCTTTTAAAGCAATTCGGTAGGTTTTAGGTGGCGAAGTAGGCAGTCGAGTACTTCGAATGGGCGAATAGTCGCAGCTTTTTGCACTCGATCCAGTACTTCGACTATCGAATGGGCGAATAGTCGCATCATTTTTGCACTCGATCTATTCGAATCATTCTACTCAGGCGAATGTACGCCGATTCGATAGTCGAGGAGCACAAAAATTCTAAGTTTTTTTACTTCGAATCCTTCACTCGAAGTTAGTGAATCGGCCCCATAGTGTTATAAAACAAAATCTTAAATACCCTGATGCTTCACAACAAGCCAATCCGTGCTCTGGTGTCTCATAATTGGTTAATTGATTTGAAAATAACAACATCTGGTTTGGAAACTATTGGTGTATGCAAAAATGACCGTGCACCCCTCTCTATCCTACATTGCCTTGGAGTGCGGATACTCATTGGAGAATTATATATATATGTATATGTTGGATTATATATATATAAATACTTGCCGTCACTGCACTCACCACTCATTGATGTCAAGGCTGGGTGCTAACCAAAAATTTATAAAGTCCAGTGGATGAAAGCACTCACAGCTTCATTGTAAAGATAAAGTATAAAAGGTTACTTTATTGAACCCACATCAGATCAACGCGTTTCAACCCCCACAGGGCCGTCGTCAGGATAGTGCAACCAAGTGAAACACCCATTTTAACTAGTGATAGTCCAATCAGTGATGTGTGATCGTAATTACATCATCATTTATCTATTTAACCCATGGCATACCATCTATAGCACCAGTGAATCCATAATTTAAATCTCAATAGTTATTCAGTCAAATTCGTTTCTATAATTAAAAGACACAGTTCATCATATAAATACCCATATAAATGTGAACCTTTTAGATACGGCAATACAGATAATAAATTAACTATAAATATGATAGACTGAAAATTAATATCTCAAAAATGATTAAATACAATTAAAAGTGGTTAAAAACATGTGAAAACCATTTCATTATAAGATGAAATGAATCAAAAAACCAATCCCACTTATGGTCTCTAAGATAGAAACCCCCAGTGCCGTCGATGAGATAGTCCTATAAGATACATTGTGTATACTCCCTACTGTGCAGTGTTGAAAAAGTGCCATGTGCCTACATCAAAACATAATATAATATATCATATGGCATCATCTGGAGACCCAGATGATTCGCCATAAAAATTCACACAATTACATTAAAAGGTCTTCTCGACTCAATAGTCCTTAGTTTCAAACATTTAGGGGAGATCATCTTCAATTACAGTTTACGGAGATTCTGAAATTCATGGCAATATCCAAGGATTGTAGTTACTATAACGGATCTAGATTACAGTCAATTATTTATGTTTTCGCCCTTATTATGGCCAACAGTATCAGTAGTATATCAATGGTATAGGAAGCTTTACCGCCATCTTATAGGAAACATGATAAAGATTGCATCTCATTTAGCCCCTTAGGGGAGATAGTGTCCAAGGTTCCAATCCATCTGGCTTCCTTCTGTAGTAGGATCTTACCCCTATCGCCCCCTCTTCTGGGGGGTGGAACACAGTCAATCAGCATTGCTCGCAATGAGGGGAGTGAGTGATTATTGGTCAAAAAATGCCTAGCAAGAGGGGTGTCGGCTTTCCCACTGCTCAAAGCCAAGCGGATCACTGATCGATGATTGTTCATCCTTATCCGGAAGGATGTAACACATTTACCAATGTAGTATAAGCCACACGGGCACATAATACAATATACTACATATTCAGACAGGCATGTCAAATTATGACGTATCGGAATTCTCTTACCGGTGTGGGGGTGAGGGAAGGTCCCCCCTGTCAGTAGGCACCCACAGGTTTTACACCCACCACAGTGGTAGCACCCAAGTTTACCCGCCTTAAGCCAGGTTTCACTTTTCTCCTTCCGCAAATCCGTCTCCATTAGTATATCTTTCAGAGATCGTCCCCGCCTGTAAGCACATATAGGAGGAGACATATCCGTAAATGGTAAATTTGTATCCAACTGTAATATTGGCCAATGTTTTCTCATCACTGAATTCACCTGTTTGCTTACAGGCATAAAATTAGTCACAAAAACCATTTTGTCATCCTTTTTCACATTAGTCACCTCAACCACTTGTCCAGCTCCAGCATTTTTGCAGGCCCTCTCGAGTTCTCCATTGAGGAAATCCCATTCATATCCCCTGGTGAGAAATCGATCTCTCATTTCCAAGGCTTGTGTTCTAGCTGTGACCCCATTTGTGTTAACCCTAAAAACTCTTAGGAACTGGGTGTACGGGATTGATTTCAACACTGCAGGCGGATGAAAACTCTGAGCATGTAACACCGTATTACGGTCTGTATGCTTGCGAAAGAGTGTAGTCCCCACACCTTTAGAGGTACGGAATAACCTGACATCCAGGAAATCAACCATATCACTGTGACAGTTAGCTGTAAATCTGACCGGGGTCGACAACTGGTTCAAATGGGTTACAAATCCCTGGGCGCTAATGCGGTCCCGCTAATGTATATGTTGGATTATATATATATATTTATTTATATAGTAACAAATAACTTTTATAATATGTTGCTTAGAATTCTATTTTCTTTCATTTTGGGTAGAGATTGTGCAATTTAGGAACTAAAGAAAAGCTGCTCTGTAAGAATTCCGTCTCGCTTGGAGACTTTCTGCACAATATTCCCAGCAAATCTGTTCATTTTATCTAATGGAGAGGGACAGTAGGTGGCAGCAGTGGTCTCAGTAAATCCAACATGTGAAAGAGAAGGGGTCAGACCTAATTTACCAAATCCCTCCTTCCCCCTTTTCCAGGCGGGTTTATAATGGGATCCCAATGGAAGTGTTAAGATCTGCTGCTGCTGCTGCTGCCGGTACAGGACGAGGAGGAGAATAAAAGGAGACTCTGCGCTGAGTTCTGCACTCTCTGTCCCCACATCTGAATATTCCTTTTATTGCCTTTCTACAACTCCCTGATTTTCTTTTACTTTTTGCACCTGTATAAGAAGAGGCAACATGACCCCAAGAGGGATTGTACTTTTTGTAACTTGCCACTTTGTCCTTCAGCATCTGCCTCAGTGTTTCGGCCAAAGAGCGACTGGCCCCAGGGTAAGAGACTGACTTTCTCCATCCAGTGTTATTTTAGCTGCTGCCACTTTCATTACAATCTGGGATCTTTCTATGATTCCCTGGTATTTCTGCTGTTGCTTCTCTCACCGTGTGGCTTCTCTGGCACTTGTTGCGATCATCAGGCGGCATCTCCATGCCATTTTGTCTGCCTTGGGCCAGTTCTATATTCTCATTACCTTGCCTATATCATTTTTTTTTTATTTATAGCAGAAAAAGAAAAATCTAATTCATAGTATTTATAAACTAAAGGTATAAGATCGTTTCATAAAATTGCCAGCCACATTAATATTCTTTTTTTTTTAAGTTTTATTGAGTTCTGGAATGACCGGCAAAAGTTATTTTATTCTTTAAATGAATATTTGGGATTATGCAATACATGTGTGTTCAAGTATTATGAACTGTAAGCTATACGTTGAGATATATATATATATATATATATATATATATATATATACAGCACTGCAAAATGTTTTGGCGCTATATAAATAAATGTTAATGTTAATAATAATATATTGGGGGCTAATGGGCAGTACCTATTTCCTGCAGGGTAACAACATACAGTATTGGCTGTGCAGTCCTGTTAAGCAGTGAAATAAGTATATTGCACATAAATGAACATAAATGACAATTAAGGCTGGTTTACAAAGTTATGAATCCTTCTTATAGAAGGGATTCTGTCATGATTTTTATGATGTCATTTTTATTTGTAAATTCCACTGCAAATAATTCACTTATTACAATATAAAATGTCATTCCTGAAGCAGCAAGTGTTTTTAGTTGTAATATTGGTGTGTAGGTGCATCTCAGGTCATTTTGCCTGGTCATGTGATTTCAGAAAGAGCCAGCACTTTAGGATGGAACTGCTTTCTGGCAGCCTGTTGTTTCTCCTACTCAATGTAACTGAATGTGTCTCAGTGGGACCTGGATTTTACTATTGAGTGTTGTTCTTAGATCTACCAGGCAGCTGTTATCTTGTGTTAGGGAGCTGTTATCTGGTTACCTTCCCATTGTTCTGTTGTTTGGCTGCTGGGGGGAAAGGGAGGGGGTGATATCACTCCAACTTGCAGTACAGCAGTAAAGAGTGACTGAAGTTTATCAGAGCACAAGTCACATGACTTGGGGCAGCTGGGAAATTGACAATATGTCTAGCCCCATATCAGATTTCAAAATTAAATAAAATATCTGTTTGATCTATTGAGAAACGGATTTCAGTGCAGAATTCTGCTGGAGCAGCACTATTAACTGATCCATTTTGAAAAAAAAAAATTTTTCCCATGACAGTATAAACATGTGGACTTCCTGCTGTTGTTGGACTCCAACTCACAGAATTTCCAAAGGCTACAGGGGGATGCTGGCATATATAGCTCAGAAACATATGGATTGATGCTTTTAACTGATATGCACCTAGTTATATAAAGTGTGTCATAATTAAAGCTGTGTCAGTACTTGTGAGCACATGGGCAATGGTACAATGGTTCAGTGTAAGTCTAGAGAAGAATAAAGGTTTTTACTCTTTGGGTTGTCACAGATTAATCGACAGGCAGCAGAGAATGAACTGACTGTGATGTTGTCCTTATTGCCATGATCCTAAACTTCTGAGATTTTGTATCTGTGATCTGCTTAAACCTCTTAAACCTCCATTTTCCCCACAAAGAACATCCAGTCACCTGAAAAGTTTTTGAAAACAGGCAGGTTTTTTTTTTTACACCCCCCCCACCCGGCACTTTTTTTCTGGCATTCAGTACAGAAACACTGTCTGGCATTACACAACTGTGGATGGGGGTCAGCTTATAACAATTTTAATAGGACACGTAGTCAAGTCGGATTATGAAGGAATATCTAGTAGTTATTTGCCTATTTGAGGCGAATTTCCATATGTTGCCGCCGGCAAATGAAACTCCCGCACAAAAATTCGCCAGTGTCAAAAATTTTGGGATGCGCGTCTGAAAAGTCGCTTGCCTCAACTAGGGATGCACCGAATCCAGGATTCGGTTCGGGATTCTGCCAGGATTCGGGCTTTTTCAACAGGATTCGGATTCGGCCGATCCTTGTGCCTGGCCGAACCGAATCCTAATTTGCAAATTAGGGGTGGAGAGGGAAATCGCGTGACTTTTTGTCACAAAACAAGGAAGTAAAAAAAAATTTCCCCTTCCCACCCCTAATTTGCATTTGCAAATCAGGGTTCGGATTCGGTTCGGTATTCGGCCGAATCCTTTGCTTAGGAATCGGGGGTTCGGCCGAATCCAAAATAGTGGATTCGGTGCATCCCTATCATCAACACTATTCAGACACCTATTGACTTTTACGCTGGCATTAAAATTGACGCAATCAACTTTTGGGACGCACATCCAAAATTGACGTGGGCGTCAATTTTCGAGTTTCATTGATTTTTCAGCGTTATGCAAATTTTACGGCGAAGCGAAACGGGAGAAATTCACCCATCGCTAATATCTAGTAATTGATCTGAGATTAATAAACTGCTGATTTATAGGGTTAGAAGATGATCTGCAGCAGCTCCATAATGAGTGTACTGCTTTAAAACAGAGTGCATTGTAACCCTGCATTGTTCAGTGAGATCTAATGGAACTGAATGTATCTCTCTGGAGCTCACTGGGTGAGTATTGAGGTTCCAAGGCTCAGGCTCACTATGTTCTCATGTTACAGCATTCACCTGTATAACGTCACACCAGCTCTTCAATACAGATTCAGATCCAGGTGCAGGGATTTCCAGAGTGGATTTCACATGCCCTGACTTCCTTTGAAGTTAGATGGGATTTCCAAGTCTACGATCTGATGTTCCACCATCAGACCAAACTTGCACCATATTGCAATTTGACTGCAACATTTCAGCTTCTTCTGTATTGATCACATAATTGGGACCCATATTCAGCGTCCGTAGAAGCCAATGCGAGTGGCCCAGTTTTGTGCATGGCAACCAGGCCTGGACTGGCAATCTTTGGGTTCTGGCAAATGCCAGAGGGGTTGCTATAAGGTGCCATAGAAAGTCAGTATTTAGTGGGCTGGTGGGGCTGTTTGGGCCTCTGTGTGGGCTCATTGGGCCTCTGTGTACCTGAAATGCCAGGGCCTATTTTAATTCTCAGTCCGGACCTGATGGCAACTGACTGTAGTGAAAGTAAAGTGCAGAAGAATACAGGTGTGAACCAGCCCTTAAGCAGTTTGGACCAGTTTCTGGCTTCCAACTAATGGTTTGACGGCCGAGCTCTAATTGCAAAGTTATTTACACTCTCTAAAAGGAAAGTAGCGTTTCATTGGGAAGCAAATTCCATTTGTACTTATAAAGAAGTCGCTCCAGGTCACCTAATGTAGCACTTTATAGGAAAAAGTGGCTGCACTCACTGTGGGTTTATTATACTGTGTGTGTTTTTAAGAGGATCATGAGGATCAATACTTCACCTGAAGTAAATAGTTAGCAATCCCTGTTAAGCTGCCCATATACCGCCAGATCCTCTTGTTAGGCAACCAGCTGATCTTTGCTGGTTAGGAATGTAAAGAAAAAGCAGGGCCGGCCGGCACTCAAACGGATCCACAGAGAATAAATTAAAAAAATAATTTGATTTATACAAAGTTAAAAAATATATATCTGCATTTCCATCCTGTTCTTTGCTGGTTGCCAAGCAAACTGGTCTTCCAGTGAGTAAAACTGGGTTGATCTAATCATTAGACTCCTGAATGAATGAATGATTGGATCGTGCAGACTCCCCAGAAGAAGACAACCCTGATGGGAATCTCCAGTCTTTCCAGTTGACAACACCAATCAACCAGGGAGGCCGCCATTATGGCTCCATACACAGCTCAAAAGACTAGCTGTCCCAGTTCAGCAGCTAATACTGGCCTGTGTACGAACAATATTTGTTTACCTGAATGACTTGTGAGTAAACCCTAGTATATGTGCCATGTGGGCTGCAAAAGATCTTTGCTAGACTGGATGTGGCCAGCGTGTAGTTAGCTGGGTGCAATTGTAAAGTAGTTGATTTGGATTTTATATATTATATATTATTATTATTCAGTAAAGAAGGTCTGCGCTCTCAGGACTTAAAGGAGAAGGAAAGCTACGGAGGCATTTTATTGCCAATAGATTAGCCGCAATAGTGCAAGCTAGAATGCTATATTTATTCTGTAGAATGTTTTACCATACCTGAGTAAAAAGCTCTAGAAGCTCTCTCTGTTTGTTTAGGATAGCAGCTGCCATATTAGCTTGGTGTGACATCACTTCCTGCCTGAGTCTCTCCCTGCTCACTTATAGCTCTGGGCTCAGATTACAGCAAAGAAGGGGGTGGGAGAGGAGCAAACTGAGCATGCTCACGACCGGGGCAAGGAGGTTTAAGGTTAAAACAGGAAGTCTGATACAGAAGCCCATGAGTACACAATAGAAGGAGAGAGGAGCAAACTGAGCATGCTCAAGTCCTAGCCCTGGAGGTTTAAGCTGAAAACAGGAAGTCTGATACAGAAGCCCATGAGTACACAATAGAAGGAAAGAAATGCAGTGTTTCTTTTGAGAGAGGACTCAGAGCAGCATTACTTTGAGGGTTTACTGGTATATTTAAGTGGACCTTTCTGATAAAGCTTACTTAGCTTTAACCTTTCCTTCTCCTTTAAACATTAAATAATGTTTTATTAACAAAAGAGTAAGAGTGTTTGTTTTTTAGGGCTCTTACAGACGAGCGTGCGCTCCCCTGCGTTCCCAATGGGGCTGTACTCACACAGGCGCATGTAGGCGCCGAACGCAGGAAAAATGCAGCATGTTGCGTCTCAACCCGTGTTCAGCGACTACATGCGCCTGTGTGAGTACAGCCCCATTGAAAAAAAACTGAATGTGTCTATTCCTGCGCTCCCCTGCGGCTGAACGCATAAAAACGGAACGCAGCTTCAAACGCTCATCTGTAAGAGCCCTAAGTAATATCAGCTCCAAAAATGTAATGATTGTGAGCAGGAAAAAGAGCTGTGAGCAGACAGAGGGAAGCTGAGCTGGCAGTCTAAGGAAAGGCTACAGACTAGTGCTGAGTTGTGCCTGTTACAGAGTAAACCCAACAGCAACACAGATAAACAGAGAGCCGTCAAACCCAAACCACTACCGTTTAAAGGATACAGGGCCAGGCAGTAATGAGTAATGAGACCACATCTGGTTTCTTTGGATTAGAACTCAGCAGCAGAAGACATGATTCCAAGAGGCCAACTTACTACTTTTTATTTTTAAATCCAGCCTTAGTAATAAACCCAATAAAAGGCAGTCCTATCAACTGTCCTAATCATTCTTCCTCGCAACCAAATTTTGCCCACTGACACCGGACATGAAGAAATAAAAAGCGTTCTCTTAATAAAACCTGAATAAAGAACAGCGCAGGAGAGCTGAGGATTCTGCGAGTTGTAGGTCAGCAATGGTTTAACTTAGGTGGCAATTTTAGGGGCCTATTTATGAAGCCTCAACTTTTTCCGGTTGAGTTTTAAAGGAGAAAAAAATCTGAATTTTTAGAGGGGGAAAAAAAAACTCAATTTTTTTTTGAGATTTGTTATGCTACTAAAAGCTGCTAAAATCTGGAGATCTGAATTCGAATTGACTCCAGGTTTTTTTTTGCACTAATTGAAAAAATTATTGGTAAATTAAGGGGATTCTGGTTTGGTAATTTGATTTTTTTTAAACAGAGCTGCATTCAAGGTCACCTTTAACCTGCATCATCCAGTAGTAGGAGGAAATTCTTTATACGAGGGACAGAGGTTGGACACATGGTAATGGCAGTAAAAATACTGCTCCTGTGCATGACTTATTTAAATACATCTTCCATGGCCAGCTACAATGAATCCAGATGTAGTTTACAAAATACCCAACCTTCTACATATGTAGGAAAAGATTATAATAAATATTAAAGAAATATGCAGAGACTTTGTGCAATGGGCTTAGAGCAGGGGTCCCCAACCTTTTTTGCTCCGTGAGCCACACTCCGATGCAAAACTTGTTCGTGGGCAACGCAATACGTGAACAGTACGGCAAACATAATTTTTTAATAATAATAAGCATATACTCAATTCAAATGATAAAATGTAATATAAATCAGTGTGAAATCTGTCATGTAGAGAAGATTGTGGCACATGAACATGGGGAAATAAAAGAAATGTAGGATGTTGAACTTCTTGGAAATGGTGACACAAAGGAGACTGGGCAGCACTGAAACTCTCTGGTGAAAAGTGATGTATGGAGTTGGGAATCATAATGGTACAACAAGGTGATGGGTGATGGGAGTAGCAGTTACGTAGAATGTGGAATTATTAAAATTGGCACAGTAATGGCACAGGCTGGAGAGAAGGGATCACTCTGGGCAGCTGCTGGAAAAAGAGGGGCAGAAGCAGTGTGCTGTTATAAGTGCTTTATTCATATAGTTTCTTTGCCAGCAATAAGATTGTATTTAAGCTGCAGAGTGCTCCCTTTTTTCCAGCCCACACCAGCTGCAGTTCTAGCCGACCCCTTCTTCCCAACCCGAATCCAGCACTGTGCGCTTCCTTTTTTCCAGCCCACACCAGTATTGTATTACCCAGTATGATCGCTACTCAGCAGCCTCGTGTAATAGGAAGCATGTTTAATAGATTCTGCCAGCGAGATCCCTTCTCCCTAGCCCACCGTAAGAAGCGTGAATCACAGTTTCACTCAGTGCGATCCTTTCTCCCCGGCCCTCACACATAAATTACCAGCATAGCTTTTCTCGCAGTCCACCCTTTTCCTGCGCCTCCTACTCACCGCTCGCTTACAGGACTAATCACGAACACGCTGTTATATATCACTGATGTCTTTGACAGGAGGTTCACCGAAGGACAGCAGGGGAACGCGCTTGTAATTTATGTGAGACTGCGAGGGCAGGGGAGAAAGGATCGCACTGAGTGAAACTGTGATTCACGCTTCTTACGGTGGGCTAGGGAGAAGGGATCTCGCTGGCAGAATCTATTAAACATGCTTAAACATGCTAATACACGGGGCTGCTGAGAAGCGATCATACTGGGTCATACAGTACTGGTGTGGGCAGGGCCGCCATCAGGGGGGGACAGGGGGGACAAGCGTACCGGGCCCGGGCATGAAGGGGGGCCGGCAGCGCTGCATTTTTTGAAGATCCGGGCCCCCCTTACGAGCGCCCGAGCCGTACGTCTTGCCTCTGTGCTGCCGAATGCGGAAGTGCCGAAAAGCCGAAGCCGATGCGCCGAAAAGACCCGAAGTCACGGAAAAAGCCGAAGTCACGAAGCGCCGAAAAGACCCGAAGTCACGAAAACAGCCGAAGTCCTGAAGCAGCGCAAAGACCCGAAGTCACGAAAACAGCCGAAGTCCTGAAGCAGCGCAAAGACCCGAAGTCACGAAAACAGCCGAAGCCGAAGTCCCAAAGCAGTGAAAAGACCCGAAGTCACGAAAGGAGGTGAAGTTGAAGTACTGAAGCCGTGAGTTCAATTCTACTGAACACCAGTTTGTGTATTTTTTTTTTTTTTTAATCTCCTGGCCACCAATGTATTATTTTAATATTCTATAGGCCCCTGCCGCCAATGGTTTTTTTTTTTTCAAAAAAATTTTTTTTTTTTTTTAAATTTTTTTTTGGGGCCCCAATTTGTTTTTAACATATAAGGGGGCCCCTGACGCCAATATTTTTTTTTTTTTTTTCAAAAAATTTTTTTTTTTTTTTTTTAATTTTTTTTTGGGGCCCCAATTTGTTTTTAACTTATAAGGGGGCCCCTGCCGCCAATGTTTTTTTTTTTTTCAAAAAAAATTTTTTTTTTTTTTAAATTTTTTTTTGGGGCCCCAATTTGTTTTTAACTTATAAGGGGGCCCCTGCCACCAATGTTTTTTTTTTTTCAAAAAATTTTTTTTTTTTTTAATTTTTTTTTGGGGCCCCAATTTGTTTTTAACTTATAAGGGGGCCCCTGCCACCAATGTTTGTTTATTTTTTAGTTTTTTTTAAATTTTTTTTTGTTGGGGCCCCAAGTTTTTTTTTAACTTATAAGGGGGCCCCTGCCACCAATGTTTTTTTTTTTTTTTGGGGCCCCAATTTTTTATAAGGGGGCCCTGACCATCAATAGCTTTTTACAACTTGTGTCGTGGGGGTTACTTTTTTAGCGCTGATGTCTGTGTGGTCTTTTAACTGCGATGTGGAGTGGGCGGGAAATGGGGTGGAGCTTGGTCGTCAGTGTGGGCGGGGCCCAGGGGGCCCCAAAAATTTTGTTGTACGGGGCCCCGTGATTTCTAATGGCGGCCCTGGGTGTGGGCTGGAAAAAAGGAAGCGCACAGTGCTGGATTCGGGTTGGGAAGAAGGGGTCGGCTAGAACTGCAGCTAGAAAGGGGGGAGAGAGTTGAGAGATACTTACAGAAAGATGCAGCGACGGAAAGAATTTCGAACATACAGCTCTTTTCCTTGCGATCTGCAGTTAAAACATCCTGAGTATTTTCCTAATGTTTAAATTCCTGCAAGTTGACCCAGGTGACACTTTTGATTGGCTGACTCACACAATGTACAGCCCCCAGCTGCCTGATTATATTATCTAGGACGAGACGGCAGCATGCTTTGTAACAATGAAGAACTACCTGTTTGCGCTCCAGACAGTAAGCCACTTTGCTAAATGGACACCTGCTGGTAAGCTTACGCGAGCAACATCAAGTGAGGCTGCGAGCAACATGTTGCTCGCGAGCTACGTGTTGGGGATCACTGGCTTAGAGACACAGAAGGAAGGAAGTCCTACTGGACAATGCAAATCATAATACGTTATCAAGAATGCTTGGGACCTGGGGTTTTCCAGATAACGGATCTTTCTGTAATTTAAGCCTATTAGAAAATCATTTAAACATTAAATAAACCCAATAGGCTGTTTTTGCTTCCAATAAGGATTAATTATATCTTAGTTGGGATCAAGTACAAGCTACTATTTTATTACTACACAGAAAAAGGGAATCATTTTTTTAAAATGTGGATTCTTTTTTTATAATGGAGTCTGTGGGAGACAGCCTTTGCGTTATTCGGAGCATTCTGGATAACGGGTTTCCGGATAATGGATCCCATACCTGTACTATGAGTCTGTGCCAGCATGTTTTTATGTGTAGTAGATCTTGCCAGAGTAGTTTAATTTTTTTTTATGAAAAAGTGAGCAGGGACCTCGATTCTGGGATGGCAGTGGATGTGATTTACTTAGACTTTGCTAAAGCATTTGATACAGTGCCACACAGAGGGGCAGATTCACTAAGGGTCGAATTTCGAAGTTAAAAATACTTCGAAATTCGACCCTCGAATTGAAATCCTTCGACTTCGAATATCGAAGTCGAAGGATTTAGCGCTAAACGTTCGATCGAACGATCGAAGGATTTTTCGTTCGATCGAACGATTAAATCCTTCGAATCGAACGATTCGAAGGATTTTAATCAAACGATCGAATGAATATCCTTCGATCAAAAAAAGCTTAGCAAGCCTATGGGGACCTTCCCCATAGGCTAACATTGACTTCGGTAGCTTTTATCTGCCGAAGTAGGGGGTCGAAGTTTTTTTTAAAGGGAAAGTACTTCGACTATCGAATGGTCGAATAGTCGAACGATTTTTAGTTCGAATCGTTAGATTCGAAGGTCGTAGTCGAAGGTCGAAGTAGCCCATTCGATGGTCGAAGTAGCCCAAAAAAACTTCGAAATTCAACGTTTTTTTCATTCGAATCCTTCACTCGAAGTTAGTGAATCTGCCCCAGAAGGTTACTGGTTAAATGAAGGAATGTTGGCCTGGAACATAGTATTTGTACCTGGATAGAGAACTGGCTAAAAGATAGACTACAAAGAGTGGTGGGAAATGGAACATTTTCTAATTGGACCAGTGTTGTTAGTGGAGTACCGCAGGGCTCTGTACTAGGTCCCTTGCTTTTCAACTTGTTTATTAATGACCTGGAGGTGGGCATTGAAAGTCCTGTTTCTATTTGTGCAGATGAGACTAAATTGTGCAGAACTATAGGTTCCATGCAGGATGCTGCCACTTTGCACAGTGATTTGTCTAAACTGGAAAACTGGGCAGCAAACTGGAAAATGAGCTTCAATGTTGATAAATGCAGGTTATGCACTTTGGCAAAAATAATATAAATGCAAGTTATACACTAAATGGCAGTATGTTGGGAGTTTCCTTAAATGAGAAGGATCTTGGGGTCTTTGTAGATAACAAGTTGTCTAATTCTGGGCAGTGTCATTCTGTGGCTACTAAAGCAAATAAAGTTCTTGTATAAAAAAGGGGCATTAACTCAAGGGATGAAACATAATTGTGTCTCTTTATAGGTCCCTGGTGAGGCCTCATCTGGAGTATGGGGGCAGTTTTGGACTCCAGTCCTTAAGAGGGATATAAATGAGCTGGAGAGAGTGCAGAGACTAAGTGCAACTAAACTGGTTAGAGGGAGGGAAGAGTTAAATTATGAGGGGAGACTGACAAGGTTGGGGTTGTTTTCTCTGGAAAAAAGGCGCTTGTGAGGGGACATGATTAGTTACATAGTTACATAGTTAAATTGGGTTGAAAAAAGACAAAGTCCATCAAGTTCAACCCCTCCAAATGAAAACCCATCATCCATACACACACCCCTCTCTACTTTTAATTAAAATTCTTTATACCCATATCTATACTAACTATAGAGTTTAGTATCACAATAGCCTTTGTATTATGTCTGTCCAAGAAATCATCCAAGTCCCTCTTATAGTCATTAACTGAATCATCACCCGGCAGTGCATTCCCCAACCTCACTGTCCTCACTGTGATGAACCCCCTACTCTGTTCCTTTAAATGAAACTTCTTTTCCTCTAGTCTGATGGGGAGGCCTCTGGTACGTGATTCTCTTTATGGGTAAAAAGGTCCCCTGCTATTTGTCTATAATGTCCTCTAATGTACTTGTAAAGTCTAATCATGTCCCCTCACAAGCGCCTTTTTTCCAGAGAAAACAACCCCAACCTTGACTTTACAAGTACATTAGAGGACATTATAGACAAATAGCAGGGGACCTTTTTACCCATAAAGAGAATCACGTACCAGAGGCCTCCCCTTCAGACTAGAGGAAAAGAAGTTTCATTTAAAGGAACAGAGTAGGGGGTTCATCACAGTGAGGACAGTGAGGTTGGGGAATGCACTGCCGGGTGATGATTCAGTTAATGACTATAAGAGGGACTTGGATGATTTCTTGGACAGACATAATATCAAAGGCTATTGAGAGACTAAACTCTATAGTTAGTATAGATATGGGTATATAGAATTTATGTGAGTGTATGGAGGGGTCAGTGTGTGTATATATGTATGTTGGGTTTCATGTGCGTCTCATGTGCTCCTAGACAGTTATCTTCAGTTTTACTGGTTGGCAAGGTGGCAGTCCTATATGTGGGTAATATATAGGGTGTCCTATAAAGAAAGTCATTTTTTCTGCTTGCATCCCCTTAGAGACAACACTGCCTTCTGCAGCCTTGTTATGCAAGGTCTTCAACAATTTGTAATTCATTATTTTTATTAAATGGCCAATCACAGCCCTTATTTGGCAGCCCAGGAAATTTTTCATGCTAGTGTTGCTCTGTACAAGGTACTGTCTTAATGCAGAGAAAAAGGAAACCATTTAAAAAAAAAACAAGAATTGAGTGCTTAAATAGGAACTCTATAGAAACAGATATTTTGGAGCTTTATGGATAATAGATGCTGCACATGTATGAGATTATTTATTTATATCTACTACCCCACTTAAATAAAATGGATAGAGTCATAGAGCCGAATTTGAAAGAGATTTGTTGTACAAGGTTTGTGACTCATTATTTATTTTACTGGAACTTTGGGCATCCAAATATTTTGCACTTTTTGGACACAGTCCCTGTTGGGCAACTGAAACTGAAAAACCAGAGAACTGCACTTGTCACAAAAATAAAGTCCCACTGTCTACTTCATGAATCCAAATCATCAGAACTTGTGAGTGTGTTCTATTTCTTTGTATTTGCTTGTAAAAGTAATGGGAGGACGTAGTGTATAACAAACACACCAGAAAAAGCAGAGAGAGACCACATTATGGAGTTCAGAAATACGGCACTGCCATGTTATTCCTATTTAGATAAAGGGGATAGTTCACCTTATATTCTAATTTATTGTAGACTGAATCACCATCAGGGAGGTACAGGTATGGGACCTGTTATCCAGAATGCTCGGGCCCTCCGCTCTTCTGGATAACGTATCTTTCCGTAATTTAGATCTTCATACCTTAAGTCTACTAGAAAATAATTTTAGGGGCCGATTCACTAAATTCGAGTGAAGGATTCGAAGTAAAAAAACTTCAAATTTCGAAGGTTTTTTTGGGCTACTTCGACCTTCGACTACGACTACGACTTCGAATTGAAGGATTCGAACTAAAAATCGTTCGACTATTCGACCATTCGATAGTCGAAGTACTGTCTCTTTAAAAAAAACTTCGACCCCCTAGTTCGGCAGATAAAAGCTACCGAAGTCAATGTTAGCCTATGGGGAAGGTCCCCATAGGCTTGCCTAAGTTTTTTTGATCGAAGGATATTCCTTCGATCGTTGGATTAAAATCCTTCGAATCGTTCGATTCGAAGGATTTAATCGTTCGATCGAAGGAATAATCCTTCAATCGTTCGATCGAATTTTCTGCGCTAAATCCTTCGACTTCGATATTCGAAGTCGAAGGATTTCAATCCCTAGTTAATTAACCCTCGATATTCGACCCTAAGTAAATCTGCCCCTTAAAGTTAAATAAAGCCAATAGGCTGGTTTTGCTTCCAATAAGGATTAATTATATCTTAGTTGGGATCAAGTACAAACTACTAGTGATGTGCGGGAGCCGCAGGTTTACCCGCATGTCGGGCGGGTTCGGGTGGACCTCGCACCCCTCTTTCCGGGCCCTGGTTGAGCTCTTCTGCCTGCTCTCCCCACCCGCAACCTTACAATGCTGGCTTCCGGGTTCAACTTTTATCAACGTGTGCCTGCTCGCCCCGCCCCCTTTCTGACATCATCAGAGGGTCGGCACGGGGTATAAAAGGAACCTGGAAGTCGGGCTCAGGTGGGTGGAGGGCGGATATCCAGTGGGTGCGGGTCAAAAAGCTACTGTTTTACAATTACAGAGAAAAAGCAAATCATTTTTTAAAAATTTGGATTATTTGGATAAAATGGAAGACAGACATTTTGTTATACACTTTGTGGATAACGGGTTTCTGGATAATGGATCCCATAACTCATAAGGAATGATTATAGCATAGGGTTGTCCAGATTAGGGGTCTGTAATTTGGATCACCAAACGTTAATTCTATTTAGAAAAAAAATAAACTCTAAGGATCATTTTACAACCAACATGGATTCATGCAGCTCAGTAACAATCAAGTAAAAGCTACTGTTTTATTATTACAAAGAAAAGGGGAGCCATTAAAAATAAGCTACTCTCATATTTTTGAGCTTTCTGGATGATGGGCTTCTGAATGATAGAAAAGCCGATACAATTATTAAAATCTAAAATAAGACATTTTTTTCCCCCAAAATACTTTTTAAGATAAAAATTCAAAACCTATGAAAAATGTCACCTTGGAACTGGTAGACAATAAACTTAAAATACTTTTCAAATTTCAACTTATTTCTAGCCAGCTGCAAGTCGTTTGCCACATGATTTATTGAGGGATTATTGTTCCGCTAAAAAAAGGTATTTGAAGTCATTGAGGAATTCAAGCCCTTATAAAGGCATAACTGCAGCCTGTGTATATTTAGGCCAATAAAATGTATTATGAGGCGAGGGCTCCATTATTTCTTATTATGCACAAGTCTGACAGAAGTGACATCACTATGCAGTAATTATATCTGATGACATCACAAGAGAATATTTAACAGGTTTTCCATGGTGCACATGTGTTAAGTGTTGGGCGAATTTGTCCTGTTTTGGTTCGCCAAAAAGTTCACAAATTTCCAGCGAAATTAGCAAAATGGCGAAAAATTACTGAAACTAAAATTGACGCCCACATCAATTTTGGACGCGCATCTGAAAAGTCGCTCGCTTCAATTTTGATGCTGGCGTTAAAGTCAATGGGCGTCCGAATAGTTTTGAAGCGCATCAATTTTGATGCAAGCAACTTTTTGGATGAGCATCCAAAAAAATTTTCTGCCGGAAATTTGCTGCAACTTCGCACCAGGCGAATTTATTCGCCTATTGCTAGTGTTTGATTTGTTTACATATGGTACACAGCTGCCTGGAATAACCTGTAAAATATCTACTAATAAATGGTTTACTCTGTGCCACGACACACTGAAACTTGACTAAATTCAAATGCGATCTATTGTCCAGAAAGCTCCAAATTGCAGGAAGCCAATCTCCCATAGACTCACATTTGAAAAAATCATTTCCCCTTTCTCTGTAATATTAAAACAGTGCTGTAAGAAAGTTACCTGTGCGGCGGGGACGCCCGCCGCATGGTTCTTCGCCGCGTGGTTCTTCCTCTCCGGCATCATCTTGATCCTTAGGGCGCGCGGCGCGCCTGAGCGCCTCTTAAAGGTACAGGCGCGCTGGCGTGATTACGCCAGCACGCATTTGCGCACGTTTTGGCGCGAAATTTGACTGTATTTAAGGCCCATTCTGATCCCCAGCCAGTGCCCGTGATAGAACTTGTTTCTAGTGGTTTCCTGAGCCTTGTGCATCTGATCTGAATCTCGTCTGTCTGATTATCCGTGTTTTACCTTGCCTGTATCCTGACTATTCTGAAATCTGTATCCTGACCCTTGCCTGCCTACGACAACTCTTCCTGCTTAACCCCTTGATTGACAACCCAGTTTGACCTTTGCCTGCGTGACGATTCTGATATCCGCCTGCCTCGACTCTGCCTGTCTGACGATTCTCTTGCCTGCTCCATTTGTACCGTGACCTTCGGCCCAAAAGACTCTGCTAACAGCCGTGCCCCTTTGCCAACCAGAACATCTCGCCTTGTACCCCTCGTTAAGTCCAGGTGGCACCCAAGTAAGCTGAGGGCTCCTCCCGAAGCCCAACGGTGGTCACACTACTGGTGAAGCCGAGCCGAGACCAGGGTGCTTGGCATTTGTACTGGTATCGGGTGCCGGCCGTGACAAGTACCTTGTGGACAATCCTAACTAAGATATAATTATTATCCTTATTGCAGGTAAAACAATACTTTTGTTTTTTTTAGTAGACTTAGGGGCATATTTATCAAGGGTCGAATTTAGAGTTCATGGGAGTTTATATGGACTTCCGTAAATTCCCATGAACTTGAAAATCGAATAAACACGATCTAAATTTTTTAAAAAAATTTAATTTTTCAAATTCGGGTGAATGGGATCGACTCGCAAAATCTAATCGAATTCGAATCAGATTTGAGTTTTCTTCTCCGAAAAAAACTTGATTTTCAGGAAGGCTGCAAACAATTCCAAATTGATCCCAGGATGTCCCCCACATGCTAAAACAGTAATTCGACTGGTTTAAGGTGGCGAATAGTAATAGTAATAGTGTTAGTAATAATTTAAGTTCTTAAAGGGCCAGTGCATGATAAATTTTAAAATTTGAATTATTATTTTTTTAAATTCGAATCGAATTTTAACTATTTCCTAGTTGAATTACACATTAAAAAATGTCAAACTTCGAAATTGGAATTTGAATTTTCACTTCGACTCTTGATTTTCTAACATATGGAACATAAACTATACAGTAGGCTGTATTTAAAAAAAAAAAAAAAAATGTGTACCGTTTTTATAAGAAACCTGACTGTATGCAATGAAATTCTCCCGTCATTTACTGCTGTGGATAGGAATTGTCAGACGGTCCCTAACTGCTCTGCAGGGAAACAATCATACTTATGAACAGCAGGGGGAGCCCCACCTTACTTCACAGCCATGCAGAACTCAAGCAGCTTTGTTTGTTTCCCTGTAGAGCAGTCGGCGACTGTGTAGAGATTTGTATTGGATTTTATTTTTTTACATCACCTTTACTGTTTCCAACTCCAGCTGCAGGGACAAAGATCATGGAGCCAGATTTAAACAGATAAACTGGGATTCTATTTGGAGGATTATTTTGCTGCAGCCGCTGGTTCTGCAGAGTTGGAGAAAGTTTGTATTAAACAATACAAAAACTATAAAATCCACATTAGATTACATGACAACACAGGACCCAGTGCAGTCTGTATATTCTGATTATTAATCAGTCTTGCTGTATCGGCTTCTGGCAGATATTATTTGACTTGTGCTGATTTGATCATTTATGACGATCCCTAAGCAGCCCAGACCACACTGAGCATGTGCACAGTCTTGGTCTTGCAAAGATGTATAACAAAGTTACAAGATGGTGACCCCCCTGTGGCCAACTTTGAAAGCATAAATCATTTGTTTGATTAGACTTGTGGTGCAGTAAGTTCATGTTTATATTTAGTATACAAAATACAGCATTTCTAGCATTATTCTATTTTAGACTTTATTTCCTGTTTATAGTAACTGAACAGGAAGTATTAAATACACTCGAAAATCTTTTTGTATAGATACTAGTTAGCATTATGTGTCCTAAGTTGCCCTACACCGAACAATATTATCTGCCAGCTTGACCAGTCCCTTATTTTGGCTTGTATATGAAAAAAAATTGACTCGTATCTTCATAGATCAGCCAAGTATCTATTGGGTAGACTTGAAAATCCCTTCTGCTGAGGACCACATAAGAATGCTCTTCTGACAGCTCTTTATAGGCCCCTGTTGTGATCCAATTAACAGCCCAGGGAGCCAGACAATCATTTTAGTTTGATACAGCCTGGGTGGCCAAATAGTGAAGTGATTTTTGTGTGGATAGCTATCTTTTTAGGCTAAGCTTTTCCTTTGAGACCACTATACCAAGTCTGAAGCCATTTGGTCAGTGAATCCCCCAATGTTTTTCTTTTGCACAAGGCAGTTACTTCTATTTTCCTTTGTCTCCCGTGTTTCTTCCTCCCCCGTTGAGCAGTGTCTGGTGTAGCTCTGATGACTTTGTCTAAACTACATGATGGGAAGAACGTTCATTAGCCGGAGCACTTTGTAAACAGAAAACTCTTCAGATCTGGATTTCAGTGGCCTGGCCAAAACCCTGTGTATATGCAGAGAGGCGGAGATGTGTCTGTGGGCATATATAATAAATTTACAAGTATACATTATATAAAATACAGAAGAGTCATAAATAACCTGTAAAATAGTATAAATAACCTTAAAACGATTTCTTAATAAACAGTCCTTAGTTATGTCATAATATATAAATGATGACATGACTTGTTAAAGCTTCTGTCCTATAAGAAATATGAGGATTTTCGGTAGACGAAATCTCAGAGCTAAATGAGCCGTATAAGATAACAACCCTGGGGGCTTGCGCCTTTATATGGTTACGGAATATCTCAGAAAGTATCCTCATCATTTACAGTGAGTATATTTTATCTACATCACAAGCACAAAGTTCATTAATCATCCATAAAAAAAACCCTTACAATTAAATTAGTTACAGGCGGCCTTTAGGAATACATAGGGATTCATATTTATTACTAGATGTATTAAAATATATTTATTATAAGTAAGTAAAAGTTTATTTATATAGCACTTTTCGAAGCCAAGTGCTTTACAGACAAAGATAAATAAAATAAACATCCAATAAACAATAACTCATCATTTCATCCCCATAAATCAATAACCGCGACATTATATTACATCAAATCACATTACTTAAAAGCCAAAAATATAAAAATGTGTCCTCGGTTGCCTTTTAAAAATATCTACAGAATTGTCTTGTCTAATATACAATGGCAAATTATTCTAAAGTCTAAAGGTGATTGTGCGGCAAAAGCTCAATCACCAGAGGCCGGCCACGCTAGCCAGGAGCCCTAGGCAAGCCTTGCAGTAGCGGAGCCTGCGTGAACCTGCGCTCGCATGCGCGAACCTGGCGTTTTCGCGCATAAACAAAGAATATTCTTATGCCAGAGTCTAACAGGTATGCTAGTTTCACTAAATATATTTAAATGGATAGAATGTTAGCTAAAGTCTTAGGGGCAGATTTATCAAGGTCGAATTTCGAAGTGAAATATACTTCGAAATTCGACCATCGAATGGCAATACTTCGAATATCGAAGTCCAAGGTTTTTTTAAAGAATCTGACCGTTTTGCGGTCGAAGTTAAATCGTTCGATCGAACGATTAAATCGGTTAAATCGAATGTTTTGAAACGATTTCAGCGATCGATCGAACGATTTTACTTTGACTACAAAAAAACGTAGAAAAATGCATTAGTAGGTCCCCATAGGCTAACATAGTACTTCGGCAGGTTTAATATGGCGAACTATTGAAGTCAAAGTTTTTTTTAAAGAGACAGTACTTCGATTATCGAATTCAAAATAAATTCGAAGTCGTAGTATCCTATTCGATGGTCGAAGTATCCAAAAAACTACTTTGCATTTCGAATTTTATTAACTTCGAAAATTCCCTCGAATTCACTTCGACCCTTGATAAATCTTCCCCTTAACTTTAAAGGTACCGTAATAATAAATAAGTGGAAAAAACCAGAGCGGATTTTTGTGGGTTTTTGAAACGAAACCCAGCGCACATCAAAAAATCATTGGAACTTCTCCCATTGACTTATATGCAACCTCGACAGGTCTGAGATGCCGGATTTTCAGATTTTTCCATCCTTGGGGTTTAATAAATTCTGAAAAATTTGTGGGGTTTTTTCAAGTCCTATTTTATAAAATAAAAATCACAAATTTTTCGTGATTTTTGCATTCGGAGTTTAGTAAATAACCCTCTATATATATAACCCTCTATGTAGTTAAGTAGTTCACCAAAAGGACTTTTTTTGGCCAGTTCTCCAGTCAGTGAGCGTCTCTGATCATGACGTCTGCTGTAAAACATCGGAAAGTATTTCAGGCATTTCATTGAGAGGCCGTGTCTTATGTCCCCAGACTGTTTCGCTTGTGACCTCACTGGTTGGGAACAACGTCTCGTTCCGACAATAATTCTTGCTTTTTATATGAAAAGAACGGATTTGCTGATTGGAGCCAATTGGCAGATGTCTTAGATGAGTTATAGGGGCAAATTCACTAAGATGCAAAGTTGCGCCAGGCGCAACTTCGCCGCACTTCGCCACACTTCGCCAGGCGTATTTTCGCCAGCGCTCCGCAAATTCACTAAAATCCGAAGTTTCGCACAGGGGTAGTGTTAGTTTTCGAAGTTGCGCTAGCGTTAATTCGCCAAGCGAAGCGAAGTTTCGCTAGCGATGGTTCATTTGCATACGGCGCCAAATTCAAATTTCAATGGAGGAACTCGTATCTGCACTACAAATGCCTAGAAAACCTTCAAATCAGCAAATAAAAATGTTATTTTGCCCTACACATGTGCCCACTGTCTAGGTAAGTTGCCATGAGTCAGGAAATGTAGGGGGGAAGGAGGGGAGCCCCAAAAATATTTTCGATCTTTTTCAGCCTATCACCCATCATGTAGAAAACACGCCAGCGTTTTTTGGGACTTAGAAAAAAATTTGACTTTTTTGGAAACAATCCCTATCTACTCTATTGCGCTTCGCCAGGTCTGAGGTGGCGAAGGAAGTCTAGCGTAAAAGGTAGCGTTCAGTACACTGCGCAAGTTAGTGAATTTGCGTAGTTACGTCGCTAGCGAAAATTCGCCTGGCGTAAGTGTGCGAAGTAACACTAGCGAATTTACGCCAGCGTTCGTTAGTGAATTTGCGAAGTACCGAAAATGCCAAACGCTAGCGAATTGATGCTAGTGTTCGGCGCTTAGTGAATTTGTGCCATAGAATGGGATTAATAAAGTGCATAATTAATAAGTCATACAACACTTAAATATAGGAAATACCGGATGAAAAGAAAATAAGTGGATAGCAAGTGTTGTTTCTTTACCATGTGCTGAGCCTCAGTAACTGACACTTTATTTATGACATTATTCTCTTGGGCTCCTGCTGGATGACAAGTGATGAATGACAGTAAAAGACCCAGGTTGCTTCATTAGAATGAAACACGTTCAGGAAAAGGGTTAATGAAAAGCAACCTCCCTCCCCGAGTCAGACTTGCCTTTTAGGGCAGAGACACAGGCAAAGATTTGGGGAGATTTAGTCGCCTGGCAACAAATTGTCTCTACTTCGGGCGACTAATCTTCCGAACTGCCTTCCTATGGGCTAGAATGTTAATCACCGGTGAGATTTAGTCCCCCGGCGACAAATCGTCTCTACTTCAGGCAACTAAGAGTCGTCTGAAAAAGAGACAATTTGTCGCCGGGCGACTAAATCTCCCCGAATCTTCCCCGAATGTCTCTGCCCTTAAAATTTCAGGTAATTGTTTTAAAGGACATTTTCCATTTTCTTGAGAATCGGTTGTTAACACTTGGAAGCTGAGCTGTCAAAATTGGGAAAACGTTGGGAGGTTGGGATGAGGAATGCTATTGAATTATTGAGGACACCCAGGGCAGCCATTAGAAATCACGGGGGGCCCTTACAACAAAATTTTACAGGGCCCCTTGCCCCCAAGCCCCACCCCAGATCCCGTCCACTCCACATCACAGTTAAAAGACCACACGAACATCAGCGCTAATAAAGGAACCCCCCCCAAACACACACACATTGGTGTTCAGTAGAATTGAACTTGTGGCTTCAGGACTTCAATTTCGGCTGTTTTTGTGACTTTGGGCCTTTTCGCAGCTTTGGGATTTCTGCTTCGGATATTTTTGTGGCTTCGGGTGTTTTCTCCGCTTTGGGACTTCGGCTTTTTGGCACTTCCGCATGTAACTGTTTGGGACTTCGGCAGGAGGCGGCACGGCTTCGGCGCTGTCAAGGGGGGGTCGGCTCTTTCGAAAAGTTCTGCACTGCCGGGCACCACTTCAGGCCCGGGCCCAGGACACTTGTACCCCCTGTCCCCCCTGATGGCGGCCCTGTTTATAGCTTTACTTCTGGGTGCACCTTTGTCCTTCCAGCACCCCCTGACATTAACTAATGTAAAATCCTAAGGCACTAAAATGTGCATCACTTCATGGAGCTCATAAGAGTAAAGGGAACCACATTATCTGTCATCATATTTATGGAGTTGTATATCAGCCTTATATATATATATATACTGTATATTGGTGCATTTCATAAAAGAGAGAGCTTTATTTGTTCTTTAACTAGAGCACCTGACATCTGCCCATTAGATCTTCTGCAACATGTTTACCCTAAACTATATGAGCCGTGACATTTCCCCATTATTTTTGGAGAAAATTCAGAGAAAATTCTGGTGACTGTACAACGCCCTGCCTTCCTTTGTTTTAAATTCCCCAATAATACTTTTCAAATTTTGAAAGGATTCCAGCCAAATACTTTGTAACCTACTGGAAAGCAGCCTAAGTCTGTATTCTGTACTTTTAACCATTGCTCTTTTTATGACTCCCTATAAAACATTAGGCCGTGCATAAAACAATGTGGGTCTGGTTCCTTAGAGTTAATCAAAGTGATCCCCTTGTAGCAACTCCCCCTAGCAACTCACCTTAACCTCTAACTCTGCTAATGAAAAATAAGACAGATCTCTCCCCTAACCATTTAAAGAAAAGTATTCCTGGAAGCATTCACAACCTATGACATTAAAGGATAAGTAAACCTTTAAAATAAGTGAATGTAAAACTGATGAGGGGGCTATTCTAAGAACTTTTGTCATTTAAATTCATTATTTATTTTGTTTTCATTCCAAGATATTAAGGGATACATGTACTGTTAATATGAATGAATTGTGTTACAACAGCGCCACCTGCTGGTCAGTTTCCCACCAGTCTGACCAGCAAGTAGTCAAGGAAGTTGTCAGGAGAAAGAAAGAGGCTGATGTTCTTCTGCTTAGGAAAGATGTGAGAAAGGTTTCTTATTTTATTCCTAAGCAGAAGAACATCAGCCTCTTTCTTTCTCCTGACAACTTCCTTGACTACTTGCTGGTCAGACTGGTGGGAAAATGACCAGCAGGTGGCGCTGTTGTAACAAAATTCATTCATATTAACAGTACATGTTTCCCTTAATATCTTGGTATGAAAACAAAATAAATAATGGATATAAATTATAAAAGTGCTTAAAATAGCCCCCTCATCAGTTTTACATTCACTTGTTTTAAAGGTTTACTTATCCTTTAACAGCCCTGTCATTCCAACTTTGTTTCCAATATATTGTAATACAAAATAGGTAGGGATGCACCGAATCCTGGATTCGGTTCGGGATTTGGCCAGGATTTGGCCTTTTTCAGCAGGATTCGGATTCGACCGAATCTTTCTGCCAGGCCGAACCGAATCTGAATCTTAATTTGCATATGCAAATTAAGGGTGGTTTAGAGAAATCACGTGACTTTTTGGCAGAAAACAAGGAAGTAAAAAATGTTTTCCCCTCTCCCACCCCTAATTTGCATTTGCAAATTAGGGTTCGGATTCAGTTCGGTATTCGGCTGAATCTTTTGCAAAGCCTCTTTCTTTCTCCCGACAACTTCCTTGACTACTTTTGCTGGTCAGACTGGTGGGAAAATGACCAGCAGGTGGCGCTGTTGTAACAAAATTCATTCATATTAACAGCACATGTATCCCTTAATATCTTGGAATAAAAAAGAATAAATAATGAATGAACTTTGCAAAAGTGCTTAGAATAGCCCCTCATCAATTTTACATTCACTTATTAGAAAAGTTTTCTTTTCCTAATACCTGTTATCTTATATAGTCACAATGACTTATTTGCTTATCTCAAAATTGTTACAAACAATATCTTATCTGCAGCTGTTAGAAACATTGTTTCTTTTTCTGGCTGTTCAGTGCAGAGAAAATCTCGACTTTCTAGTACAAACGAGGGACTGCGGGTTGAGCTCACAAAAGAGGGACTGTCCCTCTGAAAGGATAAGTAAACCTTTAAAATAAGTGAATGTAAAACTGATGAGGGGGCTATTCTAAGAACTTTTGTCATTTAAATTCATTATTTATTTTGTTTACATTCCAAGATATTAAGGGATACATGTACTGTTAATATGAATGAATTTTGTTACAACAGCGCCACCTGCTGGTCAGTTTCCCACCAGTCTGACCAGCAAGTAGTCAAGGAAGTTGTCAGGAGAAAGAAAGAGGCTGATGTTCTTCTGCTTAGGAAAGATGTGAGAAGGGTTTCTAATTTTATTCCTAAGCAGAAGAACATCAGTCTCTTTCTTTCTCCTGACAACTTCCTTGACTACTTGCTGGTCAGACTGGTGGGAAACTGACCAGCAGGTGGCGCTGTTGTAACAAAATTCATTCATATTAACAGTACATGTATCCCTTAATATATTGGTATAAAAACAAAATAAATAATGGATGTAAATTATAAAAGTGCTTAAAATAGCCCCCTCATCAGTTTTACATTCACTTGTTTTAAAGGTTTACTTATCCTTTAACCAGTTGTGTCTTCCTTTCCACTGCCTCATTCGTCCCTGTTTCTCAAGGCACCAGCCACCATTACAGCCGAGAGGAAAAGACCCAGTGACTTTATTCAACTTTTGCCTCATTTGTCCGACCCACTACATTTGCTGAGCAGGTTCCTACTCATTCAGAACCAGGGCAGTCACTGTTGTTTGGGTCACTCTATCGACGAGTTTTTGTCCCATAACCTTGGACATTTGAATTCTTAACTGTCATTTTTTTCCTTTACACTTGCCATCTTTATTGGCAATCCTCACTCACACAAGTCCAACACTCTCTCCAGCAGCCATGGCCCAGTCTATAGATTTCTATTTGGCTTAAATCCAAAGGGCACTCAACTAATAGAATAATTATAACCCTAAACAGATGAGGTGTAAAAATGTGCACACATCTCAAGTCTGGTTTTTTTTGCGTGTCCTTATCTGACTATCGATGTTACAGGCATATACTGTATATGAATAGCAATTACTGTATGCGGAAAACCTTCTAAATCCCATTCTATTGTTTGTTTACTTTTGGCATTTATACTGGTGCTATTCATTCCAGGGTGCCTGGCCTTTAAAATCTACAAACGTATATTATTATATATCACCGAAATCTCACAGTACAATGGAATTGATGGGCTAAAGGCAGATCAAGGAATTATTTACCCGAACTCCTTGAGCTCTCTATGATATAGAGTTGTATGGAGCTCCATTCACTTGAAAACATATCCAATTGTATCTTTGCATAGCTCCTTGTTATGGAAATGTAAGTAAAACAGCCCGGCAGTTAGAAAATGGCTGCAGGATAGTTAACGGTGAGATGAAACAATAATACTTTCATAGAAAGTTAGAGAAATAAGGTGGAGATCACATACACGTTCAACTCCTAATATTAAGCTTTTAAGGTTAAGAGGCCCTAAAAGGAGCAGGTGCAAGGGGAAATTTACTGTTGTCTTCTTGCAGTTTGCCTAGTTTTTTTGTCTACTTCAACAATTGATGAGGCACCACTATCAATAGGAGGTAAAACTATATTGAATGGGCAGCAGTTGGGAAACTCTAGGGGCAGAGAATGATATTCTTTGAGGTTCGAGCAGCCAAGGGAATGAAGGAGAGTGGAATGGACCAGGTGTTGATCACAGCTGAGGAAGCAGCCCAGTCCCCATGAACTATAACCAGGTTTTACCCACGGCTGCAATTAGCAAAAGTAACACCAACAGTCTAATTACTCCATCTGTGCACTTGTGTATCCTTCATAAATGGGACATCTTATCTGACATTCCTTTATTGGCTTGGAAATGTCTAAATGGATTTCTGTAACTAATTCAGAATCGGCTTCTTTTTTTTAAAAACAAAACACGCATTCCGTTCTTCCCGCTAGCATCTCTTAAAGGGATCCTGTCATCGGAAACATGTTTTTTTTCAAAACGCATCAGTTAATAGTGCTGCTCCAGCAGAATTCTGCACTGAAATCCGTTTCTCAAAAGAGCGAACAGATTTTTTTATATTCAATTTTGAAATCTGACATGGGGCTAGACATATTGTCAATTTCCCAGCTGCCCCTGGGCAAGTGACTTGTGCCTGCACTTTAGGAGAGAAATGCTTTCTGGCAGGCTACTGTTTTTCCTTCTCAATGTAACTGAATGTGTCTCAGTGGGACATGGGATTTTACTATTGAGTGTTGTTCTTAGATCTACCAGGCAGCTGTTATCTTGTGTTAGGGAGCTGCTATCTGGTTACCTTCCCATTGTTCTTTTGTTTGGCTGCTGGGGGGAAAAGGGAGGGGGTGATATCACTCCAACTTGCAGTACAGCAGTAAAGAGTGATTGAAGTTTATCAGAGCACAAGTCACATGACTTGGGGCAGCTGGGAAATTGACAATATGTCTAGCCCCATGTCAGATTTCAAAATTTCAATGCAGAATTCTGCTGGAGCAGCACTATTAACTGATTCATTTTCCCATGGCAGTATCCTTTTAAGGAAAGGTAGGGGATTAACTCTATAGGAGCCTAAAAAAACATGTTTTCCGATGACCGTATCCCTTTAAGTTCTCTTATCCCTTGTTATTGGGCCCAGCCCTTTATACTGGTTAAGTGTAACATCTTCACCTATTGGACAAAGAGTGTAATGACACTCCCCTGCCACACTGCTCTATAGTGTTGTGCAGGGAGTGGCCTCTTCCTCTTTGGCTCCTGGGCGCAAATTCACTAAGCGCCGAAGCGCCGAACGCTAGCGTTAATTCGCTAGTGTTACTTCGCACCCTTACGCCAGGCGAATTTTCGCTAGCGATGTAACTACGCAAATTCACTAACTTGCGCAGTGTACTGAACGCTACCTTTTACGCTAGACTTCCTTCGCCACCTCAGACCTGGTGAAGCGCAATAGAGTAGATAGGGATTGTTTCAAAAAAAGTAAAAAATTTTTCTAAGTCCCAAAAAACGCTGGCGTGTTTTCTACATGATGGGTGATAGGCTGAAAAAGATCGAAAAATTTTTTGGGGCTCCCCTCCTTCCCCCCTACATTTCCTGACTCATGGCAACTTACCTAGACAGTGGGCACATGTGTAGGGCAAAATAACATTTTTATTTGCTGATTTGAAGGATTTCTAGGCATTTGAAGTGGTGATACGTGGTCCTCCATTGAAATTTTAATTTCGCGCCGTATGCAAATGAACCATCGCTAGCGAAACTTCGCTTCGCTTGGCGAATTAACGCCAGCGCAACTTCGGAAACTTACGCTACCCCTGTGCGCAACTTCGGATTTTAGTGAATTTGCGGAGCGCTGCCGAAAATAAGCCTGGCGAAGTGAGGCGCAACTTCGATTCTTAGTGAATTTGAGCCCTGGTGTCTGTGCTGCTGGGTGTTTCCCATTGAGCCTGGGATCACCAAGGCCCCAGTAAAGCCATTTACCCCAAAGGGACCGGTACCTTTGGTGCTGAAGTCGGGAACCAGGCAATCCCGTGAATGAGGATTAGTTATCATTAGGGCAGGTCTGTAATAGTCTCTGTAGGAGAGAGAGATAGTCAGATTTAGGTAGTATGAGCAGCTGTGTGCTCCATCAAGGAGAATAGCAGGGAGTAGCCTCCCAAAGGCTTCTAAGGTGCCTTTAGTGTAGGGAACTGAGTGATAGGGAATTCAGTTTAGCAGAGCACTGCCTGACCCCTACTTGATTGACCCTGTTTCACACTGGTCGCTGGTCTTTGAGAGTGAGTGTAGTTTCACAGTGTAACCCATGCTCAAACACTAGCTGGATTCTCTTAACCCCTTAACCCCTAAGCCCAAGAAAGTGTTACAGAAAATTGCTAGAAAGCCTATGGGGACCTTCCCCATAGGCTAACATTGTACCTCAGTAGGTTTTAGTTGGCGAAGTAGGGGGGTCAAAGTTTTTTTTAAAGAGACAGTACTTCGACTATCGAATGGTCGAATAGCCGAACGATTTTTAGTTCGAATTGCTCGGTTCGAAGTCGTAGTCGAAGGTCAAAGTAGCCAATTCGATGGTCGAAGTAGCCAAAAAAAATATTCGAAATTCAAAGTATTTTTTTCTTCTAATCCTTCACTTGAGCTAAGTAAATGGGCCCCTTAGTGTTTTTTTTAGACTCATGTGGTTTTATAAAGAAGTTTAAGGTTTGAGCAGGGTTCCCTATGGACCTATCCAGCCAGCCAGCTGCAAACATGTATATACACTGTAGTTGTATAAGGAAAAAATACTCTATTTACATGCAATGTTTTTGTTTTACTTGCTCGAGCAGACAGTTAAATATGATGATGTTGCTTAGTGCGTGCAATGATTTTGATACATTTTATATGTACACAGGCCACTTTGTTGGCATCTACTCTGAAGTGTAAACATATAGGGGCATATTTATCAAGGGTCGAATTTCGAATTGAAAAAAACGTCAAAATTCAAATTCACCTCGACCTTTGCTAAATCTGTCCCCTAGTATCAGTGAGCCTCCTAAACTTTGGTAAAAAAACTTTTTGGTAATTAAAACTGCCACTGGTTACCCGCCAAAAAAAGTGGGCACCCTGCGGAATGAGGGGAGGATTTTCAGGTGCGGGTATACCCAACCGTCGGCGGGTCGCATCTAAATTTCGTACCTTATGTAATATTGTCTATAATTTACTCCTTTTAAAGTTTTACAAAACTTGTTTCTGTCCCCGTCCACTTTTGATGAGGCCACTTCCGGTTTGATGGTAGTCGGTGGGTTTCGGGTCGGGTTGCGGAAAAGGCAGTTGCGGGTCGGGTAGCTGATCAAAGTGGGTAAACATGCGGGTTGCGGGTTCGGGTCGGGTCTTAGGAATTGGTTCGGCGCTGGACTCTACACTGGAGTGTGTTATCACCTTTTAATACATTTAATCGTGCATGTTTTGGCTAAGCAGTGAGCACTAATTTAAAGGATAAGTAAACCTTTAAAATAAGTGAATTTAAAATTGACGAGGGTGGTATTCTAAGAAATTTTGCAATGCACATTTATTATTTATTTTGTTTTTATTCCAAGATATTAAGGGATACATGTACTGTTAATATGAATGAATTTTGTTCCAACAGCGCCACCTGCTGGTCATTTTCCCACCAGTCTGACCAGCAAGTAGTCAAGGAAGTTGTCAGGAGAAAGAAAGAGGCTGATGTTCTTCTGCTTAGGAAAGATGTGAGAAAAGTTTCTAATTTTATTCCTAAGCAGAAGAACATCAGCCTCTTTCTTTCTCCTGACAACTTCCTTGACTACTTGCTGGTCAGACTGGTGGGAAACTGACCAGCAGGTGGCGCTGTTGTAACAAAACCTATTCATATTAACAGTGCACGCATCCCTTCATATCTTATAATTAATGTAAATGGCAAAAGTGCTCAGAATATCACCCTCATTCATTTTAAATTCACTTATTTTTAAGGTTTACTTATCCTTTAAATGTAAGTCTGAAAGAATAGTGAACCCTGGTCTCCATTAGTCATTATTATCTGATTATAGCCAGGCTCATTTGGCAGTTTGTTATGCATCACAAGTTAGTGTCAATTGCAACTTGGCTACACCCAATGACTTTTACGCCATACCCTCTAGTAATCATCTTATAAAAGACAATATATTTCAGAAGAGCCATTATACTGCTGATTTATGCACTTTTATTAAGAGAATTTATCTGTTAGTAAGCAGCAGGACACAAATGCCCATTGCTGTGATCCCAATAGGGATGCACCGAATCCACTATTTTGGATTCGGCCGAACCCCCGAATCCTTTGTGAAGGATTTGGCCGAACCGAATCCGAACCCTAATTTGCATATGCAAATTAGGGATGGGAAGGGGAAAAAGTTTACTTCCTTGTTTTGTGACGAAAAGTCACGTGATTTCCCTTCCCATCCCTAATTTGCATATGCAGATTCGGATTCGGTTCGGCTGGGCAGAAGGATTCGGCCGAATCCGAATCCTGCTGAAAAAGGCCCAATCTTGGCCGAATCCCGAACCGAATCCTGGATTCGGTGCATGATGAAAATTTGCATGAATACAGAGGAGGAAACAGGGGTGACGAACGGCAGTTGGCCTAGGGGCGCCCGCTATGTAAATCCGGCCCTGCCCCTATGTGCCTGGCCACGACCCCGATCCACAATAAAGCTACGGTCTTAAATCACCAGCCCACTCTCATTGGTAGCTTGTGCATAAAAAGATGGCAACCTTATGCACGCAACACCAAAGATATCTGGCCAGGTCCCATGTTGGCTTCTTGTTAGAGGATTAGCATATACAACAGATGTTAGTGTTATGTAAGGATGAAACTGCATTTTGTAACAATTATATATTAATCTCATTCCCCCTTGAGCTCAGTTATGAAAAAACTGTGGTGCATATACACTACCTGAACTTCCATATATACTGTATATATATATATATATATATATACACGAATATCAGTGAACCATTGTCCGTTTGAATTGACCAGTGCACAATTTCTTTTTTAAAAAAAAAAAACATAATCAATTGACCATCTCAACTCATGTAGAGTTAAAATTTCTATAAGGCTCATGTTATGCAGTTATCACAATTACTATAATTTAGTGAATAAAAACGTGTAAAAATGTGTAAAAAAAAAAAAAACAGTGCATGAGATCAACCTGTGATTTAAATTTGTTTTATTTATGTTTAATTGATTGGTCAATTCAAACGGACAATGGTATTTAAAGTTTGTTGAAACGTTTATGTATCATCCTTGAAAAAGGTCCTAATAAGGGCCGAAACGTTGGATTATGATATAAATAAAGAGATTTTATACCTGGGTGTGACGGGTCACTGATATTCGTGGATATACATATTTCAACTGTGCACCCCGTTTATACATTTTGGCTTTAGAGTTCGGATACTCATTGGACTGATATATATATATATATATATATGTAAACACAGACTAACCGGATTCTAAAGATTAAAAGGTAACAATGATAGTCTACTTGCCCCCTCTTCAGGTTCACCGAGTGATCCCAGCCCTCCCTCCAGGTCCGGATTTACATAGCAGGAGCCCCTAGGCCCGATGTCATTCATCACCCCATCCCCTCCCTTTTATTCAATCAAATTTTCATCATTTGGACCAGCGCAATGGGGATTGGTGTACAGGAAATTTTAAAAATCCCCAGTGTTTCGGAACCAATGTGGGTGCCCTAGGCCCGGGCCTTGGTGGCCTCTCAACAAATCCAGGCCTGCCTCCCTCACCTTGTACTGGATCAACTTGATGGATTCTGTAAAGCTGGCCATAGACGCAAAGATTTTCGGACCATGTCTGGAGAGTCTTCCCATAAAGATTTCTGTCGGCTGACGATAATATCTCCGCATGTATTGCCGATGTGATGATACCGCTGTGAGCTTCCCAGTAGAATTTGTCGTCAGACTTTCGCGCGATTGCTGTGACGGGCAGGACATCGACTGGTTTGTTCTCTTTGCTGCTTTATTTAATCTGAATGGTTAGTGGCAGGCCGGAAGATGTCGAAGGTAAATCTGCACGTCTATGGCCAGTTTAAGTCCCTTTACTTTCCACAGAATTTATGTGGCACCCACTATGGAAAGCAGAGGGACTTAAGTCCCAGAATCCATTAACAAGGTGAGGGAGGTGTTGCATTACACTGTCAGCCATAGTGTGTGTGGGGGGGGGGGTTGAAAAATGGTTCTTATGCATTACGTAGTTTTCTTTCAATCTGTGGAATCAGGTATGTTAGTGTAAAAAAAGATATTATTTTTGAAAGTTAATAAGCCCAACATAAGCCCTACTGAATGAGCTCAGGTCAAAAGGAGGGTTGACTTTCCCTTTAAAGTATTAATTACTAACACATTCCTTTCATTGATAGTTCTCCTGTCAGTGTCACTTCCAAAGAAGACACAGGTTATTGGTCTATTTTAAAACCTTTGCATTTTCCTGACACTCAGCAAAGTGTTAATCAATTGCTAAAATATTGAACTGATGGGATTCCCTTTGGATCCTCCAGTTTGATTATTTTGTAAATGTCCCTAATACCTTCACTACAATAGTTTGACTGAACAGCACAAGTACATCTGTTGACTGGTTTAGACTCTGACCCCAGACAGGCTAGTATTTCTTTTATTTTCCCTTCTTTTATAAATGAGCTCAAATAATTGGTCATATTCATTGACCTCCAAAGAGGTTTGATTCCTTCACACAGTGCTGCAAACTTGCATTTATCAAATATTATGTCAGAAATAATAAGGGATGCACCGAATCCAGGATTCAGTTCGGAATTTGGCCAGGATTCGGCCTTTTTCAGCAGGATTTAAATTCAGCCGAATCCTTCTGCCCGGCCGAACTGAATCCGAATCCTAACTAGGGGTAGGGAGTGAAATCGCTTGACTTTTTGTCCCAAAACAAGGAAGTAAAAAAATGTTCCCCGTCCCACCCCTAATTTGCATATGCAAATTAGGGTTTGGATTCGGTTTGTGATTTGGCCGAATCGTTCACAAAGGATTTTGGACGAATCCAAAATAGTGGAAAGAAAAGAGTTCAATTTAGAATGTTCTAGATATTTTGCTGTGCTTGCCAAACTTTCCAAATGACCCCATGAAATGGTTGATTAACAGGAACAAAAGACACAATAGAGTAAAATACTCCAATGACAAGGTAGTGCATTTTACTTTTTTTGTTACACACGACAGTGTGTGATTTGTACACAAAACATAGCTCGAAATTTTAATTTTTTGAATTCAAATTTTCACTTCGACCCTTGAGAAATCTGCCCCTTAGAGTTTGCAGGTTGATTCTATTCACCTGAGTATAAAAAAATTTGATTTTTTTAAATTAATTTCGATTGGTCGTTTCCCCCCCCCCCCCGAATTTTAGAAATTTTTTAGAAATTTCCATGAACTCAAAATTCGACCCTTGGTAAATATCAATATGTGTTTGCCAAACTTTCCAAATGACCCCATGAAATGGTTGATTAACCAGAACAAAAGACAATAAAGTAAAATCCTCCAATGACAAGGTAGTGCATTTTACTTTTTTCATTACTCACGACAAATGCAGCACATTGTGTGATTTGTCCTTTGCAACAACCTGACAGTGACAGTAGTTTGAAGGTAATTGTGGAGAACAACTTGCTTCATTCATACAGTGACATCTAGTGGACAACACAACAGACAATACCGACTCATGTCACTCATATATATGGAAGCGACCCCGTTTCATATTATTCCATGAGGATTTCTCTATTCTCTGTTTATTCTCAGCTTCCAATTGTAATGCACATCTTTGTTAATGTATAATAAATATTACCTGACATTATGGGGCAGATTTATCAAGGGTCAAATTGAAAATTCAAATTTTTCAATTCGAATTTCAAGTTTATTTTAGTGTAATTCGACTATTATTATTATTATTATTAACATGTATTTATATAGCGCCAACATATTGCGTAGCACTGTAAGGTAAATGTGATTATACAACTAAATCACATGAATTATATACATAGAACATATGGAGTAACAAACATCACAATCAATACCAGTACAAAAAGTGAGGAAGGCCCTATGCAAAAGAGCTTACACTCTAAAGGGAAGGGAGTAATACACAAGGTGTGGGAGTGGGCAAGATCGAGTTAAGTGGGTGAGAAATGTGGTACTGTATGTGGTGTTGCGTTTGGTAGTTAAGCAGAGTGAGGGGAGGCTTCTCGAAAGTAGTGTGTTTTAAGAGATTTCTTGAAAGCAGAAAGGTTGGGAGAAAGTCAGACAGACCGTGGGAGAGAGTTCCAGAGGAGGGGTGCAGCCCTTGCAAAGTCTTGAATGTGAGCATGTGAGGAGGTAATGAGAGAAGAGTTGAGTAGCAGGTCAGTAGAGGAGCGTAGTAAGCGAGTGGGTGAGTATATAGAGATGAGTTCAGAGATGTAGGGTGGGGCAGAGTTATGAAGTGCTTTGAATGTCAGGGTCATTAATTTGAATTTGATTCTGAGAGGTAACGGAAGCCAGTGCAGGGATTGACAGAATGGTGAGGCAGAAGAGGAGCGGTTGCTGAGGTGTATGAGCCTCGCAGCAGTGTTCATTATGGACTGGAGAGGTGACAGTCTCTGGAGGGGGAGGCCAATTAAAAGAGAGTTACAGTAGTCTAGACTCGACTCTAAAATAAGAATTTTGGCAGCATCTTGGGTGATAAATGATGGTATTTTGGATATGTTCCTTAGGTGGAAGTGACATGATTTAATAAGTGACTGGATATGAGGAGTGAATGACAGGGCAGAATCTAGGATAACCCCAAGGCACAGGGCCTGGGGAGAGGGAATAGTCCAAATTTGATTTGAGTTTATCATGTTCTGTATCTTTAAGAGATCGAATTCGACTATTTGAGATCTGACTTCCTACAGCCAATTTGGAATCATTTGGTGGACTTTTGAAAATGTATTTATTTTTTTTTCTGAAAAAACAAATCAAATTAGATCCAATTCGATTCAAATTTGATTAGGGACAGATCTATCAAGGGTCGAATTTTGAATAAAAAAAAAAAAACTTCAAATTTGAACAAAAAAAGACCAACCCAAATTCATTAAAAAAATCAGTTGTTTTAGGTGAATAGGCCGTTTTCATTCAAATTCAAATCATACGAATCGAAGTAACATAAAAAAGTCTAATTTTTAAAGAGACAATACATGATAAATTTCGATATTCGAATTTTCAATTTTGGACTATTCCCTAGGCGAAATACACAAAACATAGCTCGAAATTCGAATTTTTTTAATTCAAATTTTCACTTTGACCATTGATAAATCTGCCCCTTAGAGTTTGCAGGTCGATCCTATTCACCTGAATATAAAAAAAATCGTTTTTTTTTTAAATTAATTTTGATTGGTCATTTTTCCCCCCGAATTTCGAGTTGATGGGAGTTTTTAGAAACTCCCATAAACTCAAAATTCGACCCTTGATAAATATGCCTCTAAGAGTGGGTAAGTCAAATAAGGGAACATTTGTAGATCGGAAAAAAGCGAGGCGAGATGAGACAAGTAGTTTCAATCACTCAAATCAAATTCTTGTTTCCATGTCCCATATATTAGTCACTGTTTGATCTCCAGTAATGGAATACCTATTCTTTAAACCGGACAATAAAATATATGGGGTATAACTTATTGTGCATACACGGTATTCTAAAAGGAAGCTTCAATATTGCCTTAACATTTACATTTTCCATAGACGGAGTGCCGGTGCCATTAATTTATGGCCACAGAGGCTGCATACCTCCCAATTTTCTAACATACCAAAACAAAAAGGGGAAAAATTATATATATTTATATATACAGTAGAGGATGGAAAACCAGTTGCATATTGTCTTAAACGGGGATTACAACCATTGTATCAATTCCAACAGCTGCCATTAATGAAACTCAGGGATTCTGCTCTGCAGGGACAAAGATAATAAAGTTTAAAAAAAATGAAAAAATGGGAGCACCTTCCATCCAAAAGGAGAAATGTAATGGTGTGCAAGGCCAAATTGATTGCGTGTAGGTATAAAAGGAGAGAAAGAAGTGGCCTATACATTGCACCGACCCATCATGGTGCCCAAAAGTGCAATGATAATAGCGGAAACATAACTTAAAAATTCACCAGCAATGGCTTCACCAGGTGTAAAGTCGCTACTCCAACGCTAATTCGCTAAAATGCGAAGTTGCATCTAGGATGCCGAACGCTGACAGATTTTCGCTAGCGTTACTTCCGCAATCAAAGCGAAGATAGGCCAGCGTTGGCTAATTTGCATACGGCGGGAAATGATAAAGTTGAATGGACGTATATGTTGCAGCAAATACATTACATTACACAAGTCCAGGGAACCTTAATAAAGACAATAGAGTTATTATATTGCCCTACACATGAGCCCACTGTATAGTTTATGTTCCATATGTTAGGAAATGTAGGGGGGAACCCGGTTACCCCCAAAAAAATTGAAGGACCTTTGGAGCCTATCACTCTGAAAAAAGGAAAAGACACCAGCGTTTTTTACAGGACTTAGAAAATTTCTATCACTCCAATGAACTTCTCCTGGTCTGAGCTGGTGAAGGCAAGTCTGGCGAAAGAGGTAACGTTCAGTAAAATCCGCATCTTAGTGAATTTGCCGAGTTAAGTCCATTCGCCAGAGCAAAAATTCGCCTGGCAATAGAGTGCGAATGATCGCAAGCATCTGTCTCGTTCGCTAGCGAAGTTACACCTGCGCCCATTAGTAAATGGGCGAAGTGCCTGAATTACATCACGCTGGCGAATTTTCGCCAGAGTTAGTCACTTCGCCCTTTGGTAAATTTGCCCCTTAATCTCCTTCTGACCACACTGGTAGCTGGTAACACATCGGCGGTTAATGGGAGTTTACTACAGCAGCTGCCAGAAACTCAGAAGAATACCGACCACCGGTGGTGGGGACGGTGTTATGTTTTGGGTAGCCGAGGATGAGTAGAGTATAACAGTGCGTTATCAGCAGGCTCTCATGCAGCCATTACACAACAGTAACTTTCACTATTAAGCTACCAGGAAGCATGCACAGTCTGATCATAGTGACATCTACAGGCCATCTGCACAAACACCACAGACGGGTATCGGGAAAAGAATACGACTGAACACTGCAGCAGATACTCTCAGCGGCTTACAGTACATAGACATTTAATCTTATTGTATAGGGAACGGGAACATACGTCTATACCCTGAGTTTGTGGTAATCACACGCGGGAGGGATCCATGTGAAGGAGGGTAGTTGGTATCACTATTAGACGCTGAGAAGTGTCCAACAGCTAATTGATTCCTGACTGTGTAACACTCCTACAACAGGTTACATTCTCTTTTATATGCCTAAAGGTGGCCATACATTGATAGATCCGCTTGTTTGGCGATGTCGCCAAACGAGCGGATCTCCCTCCGATATGCCCACCTTGAGGTGGGCAATATCGGGCAGATCCGATCGTGGGCCCTAGGGCCCAACAGATCGGATCCTAGTATTCGCAAATGGGCGGTCGGATCGCGGGACCGCATCAACGAACAGATGCGGCCGCGATCCGACGGGGTTTTTAAACCCATCCGATCGAGATCTGGCCGACTTTCGGCCAGATCTCGATCGGGGAAGCCCGTCGGGGGCCCCCATACACGGGCCAATAAGCTGCCGACACAGTCTGTCGGCAGCTTTTATCGGCCCGTGTATGGCCACCTTTAGTTTGCCTAGAATTAAGAAGTAATGACACCTCAGCAAAAAAAAAAGTAGTAAAAAAAAGTAGTAGCTCATAGGAATTTACACTATAGAGCTTTCCTGCCTTATCTTAACATTCGGCTTTGGTTCACCAAATCCCAAAGAATTATTGTGTGTCGCACCTATTTTAATACCGATATTAGAAGTTATGTTTTAACTATTCTCATGGCACTTTTGGGCACCATGATTGGTCGGTAGAGACTTCCTTCTCTCCTTTTATACCAATAAATGTATCAACTAAATGAATCAATTAAAGATAGTTAAAAAGTCGGCAACCCCCCCTCCCCTTCCCACAGCTGCTTTAGTAGGTGAAAAATGAAACTTTACACCAGTATTAGAAAAAGGGTCACAAACAGAAAACAGAAAGTCATTGGAAAAAGTCTTTGTGAATAGCGATGAGAGAATTTCCAAGTTTCCCTCGAAGATGATGCCCAGAGATATTCTAAAGGGTGAAAAATCTGTCGCGCCTCAAAAAATGCTATTGCCCATAGACTTCAATGCATTTGGGGAATTTTCGCCGTTTCGTGAAAGTCAAACGGGTCAGATTCACCCATCACTATTTGTGAACAACCTGAAACCAACTGAACTGAAAAAAGTGTTTGAAGGTGAACAACCCCTTTAAAGTTCTGTCTACAACTTTTCCATCATCGTGGTGCCAGCACACCTCACCAATGGCAACCTAGAACTAAATATTAAGAATACTATCTGGATAATGTAATAAAATAACTTATTTTGGTCCATATCTAGTAATCCAATAACAACGAATGAGATGTTGCTAGCCAGTAAATGTTACCCACCGATTGGTTCCTATGGGTTGCTAAACAAGTAGCAAATTTAAAATCATTTATTACATAGTATTTTTCATAGATGATCAAAATACAAGGAAAAGGGAGTGTAGCATAATGTTAAATAATTGAAATGGGTTAAATACTGCAAGTAAATGTCTTTTTATGTACTTTCAGCTCAGGGCTTATACCTGCATTCCATTGACAGCAGTCTTTGGCACATTAAAGGAGAAGGAAAGCTAGCAAAGCAGTTTATTGCCAATAGATCAGCCACAATAGTGCAAGCTATAACACTATTTATTCGGTGGAATGCTTTACCATACCGGGGTAAACAGCTCTAGAAGCTCTCTCAGTTTGTTTAGCAGCTGCCATATTAGCTTGGTGTGACATCACTTCCTGCCTGAGTTTCCCTGCTCACTCATAGCTCTGGGCTCAGATTACAGCAGGGAGGGGGAGAGGAGCAAACTGAGCATGCTCAAGCCCTAGCCCTGGAGGTTTAAGCTGAAAGCAGTTAGTCTGATACAGAAGCCCATGAGTACACAATAGAAGGAAAGAAATGTGATGTTTCTTTTGACAGAGGACTCAGATCAGCATTATTTTGAGGGTTTACTGGTATATTTATATAGACCTTTCTGATAAAACTTACTTAATTTTAGCCTTTCCTTCTCCTTTAAATAGAGTTCCCTGTTGAAAAGTGTATCTTTTAGGTTCCCCCAGTTTGTCAATCCTCCTGCTTTAGTATATTTGGTACCCATTGTGCATGTGCATTGCTATCCTGTTCTCTAGGGAGGTGCACCAAGTCTGATCTTCACTGCCCCAAGTCTTTACCAAGTCGTTAGCATTGCACTGTCTGAGATGATTGTTAAAAAGAAAACAGCTTCTTAGTCTGGGAAGAGTTAGTTATGAGTAAAGTAGTTGGCCCAACTACCCAACTTTCAGCAGACAGTGGCAGATTAAAGGAGATGGGCCAGAAGAAGGACACAATGAAACAGAGGTACAAAGACAGCCAGTGATGAAGGACATGATGGGATCTATATTATACCTAAATCCAGTTTCAGTAGAAGTTGCTTTTGTTTGCAAGCTGATGGCTGTGTTTCATCATCAGAATTATCACCGACTGTAGGACAATTAATCTGTGGAACAAACTTCAAGTTGGTTTGAAAAAACATGTGAATTCACTAAATGAAATCTGATTGGCTGTTGTTGGCTCTGCCCACTTTTTGCAACCTTTAACCTTAGTCACCACCTATGAAAAGTTTGGGGGCACTGGCATCAAACATGTGAGAATGGCAGCAGTTAATGCTGTTGTTGGCTTCTCCCACTTTTGGGTATCCAACCAATAATGCCTTTTCGTTTGGGTTGACCCCATGACTATGTGATTCAAGAGTGTATTCTCAAAACTGTAAGGGTGGCACCAATTTAAATTTCCCCATTCAAAGTCAATGAGTGACATTTGATTGGCTGTTGTTGGCTCTTCCCACTTTTGGGCATCCATCAAATGTCACATTCAAGTTTGGTGAGTGCAGCTTGAAAGCTGTAAGAGTGGCAGCAGTTTGAATATCTTCCCTGTCGAAGGCAATGGAAAAATTGGGGTGTTCGGAGTGCTGCCCCAAAAAGTTATCACTTAGAAAAGCTCAAACAACCTGCTATGCTATAGGATGAAGACGCGTGTAGAGTTTGTGTTGTACCCGTAAAATTGTAGGAGGACTAGCGTTTAGCAGCGATAAGAATAAGAAAAATAAGCTGAAGTCGAAGAACAATGTTTTTTTCAAACCCACATAATTAAGATGGCGAGAAAGAAACACATAGAAGATGTTAGCCAACATATAAGCCCTGGCATCAAGGAAAGAACACCATTTCTGAACCCTATTTTCTTGTACCTAATTATGAAAGAAATGAGTAAAACCACCTAGGAATCAAGAAATGCTTTTTTACTTAAAGGTGCAGTGTTTAGATTTCAGACATCTTTCAGGATTCCAAGAGGAGACAAAAAATAAATTCAAAAAGCAACTTTTCCCCACAGTTTTATCTCTAAGTACATTTGCCAAAGCATCTTCTGGCTTTATAGGCTTCATTGTGGCTTGGCACAACTTGGAGTCTTTAGAAGGGATTCGTATATGACTTTTTGTATTTGAAAGCACTAAGATACTGCATGGCAGTGGGCTGGATGTCTTGTGTGTAGTTTGTAATGAACATATTGAGCTTATAGAGAAAACATATTCTAAATATATACACAGAGGAGCAGGCATGCTGATGGGATTACTTTAGAGGTTTGGCAATGGAGGGCTTTATAGGTTTTGGCAAAGGTAGCAGCAATTCTGGCATTTACTGGAACATTTTCTTTTTTTTTTTAAAGAACTCACATCCGTCATTTATTTGACTTTTCTCATCAGAAAAACAGTATGAAAACCAACAATGCTTGAATGATCACAGCTTTGTAAGGTGTAGAGCAAACATGAAACAATTGGGAACGATTTATTAATGTTCTTCATGGCTGAAAATGTATTCGCACAATATCCCATAAGTCACCATCACTCTGTCGCCACCTTATGACAGGACCCTTGGTGTGAGGACGGCCTTCCAAACATATTGATTTGACCCAGAAAATGTGGCGCCAATTAGCACTGCTTTTAACCTTGTGTCATGGAGAATGGGTTGACGTATCCCATTTATATTCTTCACCTGGCAGTTTTGAGCGGTGAACTCCAGCCTTGTATTTCTGTGTATTTCTTATTTAACAGCACTTCAGGATCCGTGCCAGGAAGTAAACCCTTTTTGATGATGTCAGAAATTGAATTAATTGAAACTAATTTAAGAATCCTGAGGAGATAGGATCAAAAAGGAAAAAAAATCAAATAAGCAAAAGCATAAGAGAGCATGGAATTAAAACAAGCTTTCAAAAACGTAGACAGTGTGCAGAAGCGCCGATCATGCTGATATCTCCAAAGATAAACAGAAATAGAGAGCCGGTATGTGTAGCATAAACTCGTCATGTACAGTTATCCATCTTTTCCAAAGCCTTTTATATGGTGTTTTTTGGCTTGACTTAACTTTGAGGTACTTAGGGTCGAATATCGAGGGTTAATTAACCCTCAATATTCCTCTGTCGAAGTTAAATCCTTCGACTTCGGATATAAGTCGAAGGATTTACCGCAATTCGTTTGATCGAACGAAAAATCGTTTAAACGATTAAATCGAACAATTAGAAGGATTTTAATCCATCGATCGAACGATTTTCCTTCGACCAAAAATTTGTTAGGAAGCCTATGGGGACCTTCCCCATAGGCTAACATTGCACCTGGTAGGTTTTACTTGGTGAAGTAGGGGGTCGAAGTTTTTTTTTAAAGAGACAGTACTTCGACTATCGAATGGTCGATTTTTAGTTCGAATCATTCGATTCAAAGTCGAATGTCGTAGTCGATGGTCGAAGTAGCCCAAAACACGTTCAAAATTCGAAGTATTTTTTCTTCTATTCCTTCACTCGAGCTAAGTAAATGTGCCCCTTAGTATGATGTAGACCAGTGATCCCCAACCAGTAGCTCGTGAGTAACATGTTGCTCTCCAACCCCTTGGATGTTGCTCCCAGTGGCCTCAAAGCACGTGATTATTTTTGAATTCCAAGCTTGAAAGCAAGTTTTAATTGCATAAAAACTAAGTATAGTGCCAAGTAGAGCCTCTTGTAGGCTGCTACTCCACATAGGGGCTACCAAATAGCCCATCACATCCATTATTTGGCACCCCAAGGGACTTTTTCGTGCTTGTGTTGCTCCCCAACTATTTTTATATTTGAATGTGGCTCACGGTTTAAAAAGGTTGGGGACCTCTGATGTAGAGAGTGATATTCTGAGACAATTTGTTTTCATTTTTTATCATTTAGGATTTTTAAATTATTCAGCTTTTTATGCAGCAGCTCTCCAGTTTGCAAATTCAGGTCCAAATTCCCCTAGCAACCACGCACTGATCTGAATTAGAGATTGGAATATGAATAGGAGAGGCCTAGATAGAAAGATGAGTAATAAAAAGTAACAATAACAATAGATTTGTAGCCTTACAGAGTATTTATTTTGAGATGGGGTCAGTGACCACTTTTAGAAAGCTGGAAACAGTCAGGAGAAGAATGCAAATAAAAAATAAAATAAAAAAATAAATAAAAAATAAAATAAAAATGAAGTCCAGTGAAAAGTTGCTTAAAATTAGCTATTCTATAACAGCAGACTAGGCTTATGTATCCATTACGCCATGCAACAGTAGGGTACTGCTTTATGTGCTAGAGCACTGCTACATGCAAGTCCTCTCCTCTTCGCTGCAAATCTTTTTATCACTCTTTCTTAAAGGAGAAGGAAACCCCCAGGGCGCAAAACCCTCCCCCCTCCCCTGTGTTGCCCCCCTCCCTCCTCCCCCCTGGCCTACCTGTCCCCCTGGGCAAATGCCCCTAACTTGTTACTCACCCGTCTGCGCAGGTCCTATCCACGGAGTTCACAGTCGCCATCTTCTCCCACGCGCGTCTTCTTCCTGCTCTGACCGGCGTCTTCTGGCGCATGCGCAGTAGGAACAGTTACCGGTACAGCTCTACTGCGCATGCGCCGAATGTCACGAAGTGAAATCGGAAAACTTCGTGACATTCGGCGCATGCACAGTAGAGCTGTACCGGTAACTGTTCCTACTGCGCATGCGCCAGAAGACGCCGGTCAGAGCAGGAAGAAGACGCGCATGGGAGAAGATGGCGACTGTGAACTCCGTGGACAGGACCTGCGCAGAGGGGTGAGTAACAAGTTAGGGGCATTTGCCAAGGGGGACAGGTAGGCCAGGGGGGAGGAGGGAGGGGGGCAACACAGGGGAGGGGGGAGGGGTTTTGCGCCCTGGGGGTTTCATTCTCCTTTAAAGGAGAAGGAAAGCTCCAAGACTGTTTATTGCCAATAGATTAGCCACAATAGTGCAAGCTAGAAAGCTATATTTATTCTGCAGAATGTTTTACCATACCTGAGTTAACAGCTCGACACTGTCTCTGTTTGTTTAGGATAGAAGCTGCCACATTAGCTTGTTGTAACATCACTTCCTGCCTGCCTGAGTCTCTCCCTGCTCACTCATAGCTCTGGGCTCTGGGCTCAGATTACAGCAGGAAGGGGAGGGAGAGAGGAGCAAACTGAGCATGCTCAAGCCCAAGCCCTGGAAGTTTAAGCTGAAAACAGTTAGTCTGATACAGAAGCCCATGAGTACACAATAGAAGGAAAGAAATGTGATGTTTCTTTTGACAGAGGACTCAGAGCAGCATTACTTTGAGGGGTTACTGGTGTATTTATATAGACCTTTCTGACAAAGCTTACTTACTTTTAGCCTTTCCTTCTCCTTTAAGGGTTGCCACCTTTTTGCCTAGTGGAGACCAGGCAGGGGCAGGGCCATGACGCTGTGATCGGCCAATTGCTGTGTCAATTATGGTGAATCCTACGCGCAGGAAGTTTTGACCCGGGCAGCCCTTCAAAATACCAGGCTGTCTTGGTCAAAACCGGACAGGTGGCAACCCTACTCTTTCTATTTCCAAAATGTTGGGAGGTATTCAACATACACATTATTTCCTAGTGAAGAAAAAGTTTTAATCATGTGACAAAGTGAGACAATTGAGCGTAAATTATTATCTATGACGTCACACTGCACTTTTTATAAAGATATACTTTACAAATGATGCATTTCTTTTTATTTATTATTAAAAAGTATCAATTGTGGGCCTTGTGTATGAAGAGCTTTTTTTTTGCACTTTTCTTGTATAATCAGAAACATTCTGACTCCATGTTTGTTTGCCATTGTGGTTTTGTAGAAATGAAGATGGTAAAAAGCATCTGAGGACAAATAGAAAGGTGCAACTTGTGCATCAAACCAGATATGTTTGCAATTTTATGGTAAAGGCAGTAAAAATCAGCTGGAAAGACATCAGTTGCTCCTCGTTGAGGTCAGTAGAAATGAGATTTACCTCTGCAGAGTGTGACATTACCCTGAAATGTCAATTAGCTACTATGAATGAAAAGAAAGCATATGGAAGGTTTTTTACATATTAATACCAGTCACTCATTTCTCTCTTATGGTTCGTTTACGTTATCTTTTATTATATTATTAATGGAATCAGGTCTAAGCAACGTTTTACCGTATATACTCGAGTATAAGCCGAGTTTTTCAGCCCCCAAAATATGCTGAAAAACTCTACCTTGGCTTATACTCGGGTCAAGACATCATGTCTCTCTACATGCAGAATTTGTGCAAAAGGCAGTTAATTTGTTAGATTTTGTTTGTACTGGAATCAGTTATTTGAGTGAGCTTTAATACATCTGCTAGGAAAGGGAGCCCCTCTATAAGATATATTGGATCTAACTGTCAATGAATATCTGACAGCCAACTGCTGAAACTTAATTATTTCCGAAACAATGCAGAGTATTTAATTGATTGTATTTAGAAAGTTTATTATTTCAGTATGAGGAAGCTTATATTACATTTTCATGATAGTTCCCCTTTAAATATAACACATATACACATTGAAATGTGAATGCAGCTCACTAGCTAATTACACATGCAATACACTCGTTTTTCCTGCAAAAACGTTGTGGCTCATGGTATTTTGTGGTTTCACCATAATGTTGAGGTTCTGAGGTAAAACTCTGCATTGTGGGTAAATAAAAGTGTTGTGAATTATTAGTGTATTATTATAACAACAACAACAACACATATTTATAATGAATTATCGGCACAGTCCACAGTAGGAAAGGAGTATCCATGAAATATACATATTACATACAAGTACTGATCATTACTTTCTAAAATGTGGATTCTTAACCTATGGTATCTACCCAAAAATAGATCCTCCTGCTGTTTGATGAGGGTCTTCTTGACTTCCTATAATAATCAGGCCTCCCAATGTACCAGAGGATCTCCCAGAATTCCATCGTTACTTCCACCATAGGAATATATCAAAGCATTTAGCACTATCTATATCTAATTGTTATGCAAGTGGGTCCATTGTGCCATGTTCTTAGTGGGCCCTTGGAGACCCAGTTCCATATTGATGATAATAGTAATTAAAACGAGGAACATAACTGGCTCTTTTATACATTTCCTACCCCCACCGTACTTGCGAAATATCAAGCTGTGTGAGGACAACTGAACCTTCACATTTACATTTCGTGATTCAGCAGAAATGAACCTTTTCAAACAAAACTGAGTTCACTCCAACAAATGAAATGGAGCTCTTGCTTTCTCCATCGTGCCTTCAGCAGTTTTCCGTTTGTGCGTGCGTCTTCATCGTGGATAATCGATGCCTTGCTCCTACATGTATAAAATACTGCAAAGGTTAAATGCAGATCATAGCTCTGAGGCATAAAATCGTGTGAATACTGATTGGTGTAATTATTCAATGCCTTCTCTATTTGACAGGTAAACAAGAAACCTTGGAACGCTTCCCGTTTGATGGAAGTGTCTAACAGTCTGTAGAACACTTGTGCATTTGTATTAGCACTTTAGATTAAATAGATTTCGTGCCCAATGCAAAAAAAGTAGGTCATGGCTGTTCCTCCTAAATGCAGCTCCAGGCACAAGAGGGAACTTGTTTTTGCCAAGTAATGATTCTGAGGCCTTGCAATTACAGATACAAAAAGAAAATCAGCAGAAGGCGGCCACCATTTCCAAGCTGCGCTATTAGTCTAATCCTCTTCAACCTCTGCACTAGGCATTATTATAAGTACTGTTACGCCATATTAAACTTGGCTGGCGGCTGCTTCTTTTTCAGTCCCTCTATTATATTTACATCTGTAAACTTGTATCAGGCTTCCAAAATGTGCATCATTCTCTCACCGCTTGCTTATCCTCCCAGTGGAAATTCCCATTTTTGGTAATTACATTACCTTTCATCGCTACTTTAGCTCAATTAGTTAAATTCCTACTGAGAATGTAAAACGTTCGACGAGTGAATGCAGATTTCACCACTTCTAATAAAAAAAACAGGGAATGCAAAGAACAGATGAGGTATCACGTCTTGATTTCAGGGGTTTTTATAACTTATGGCAAAGAGAAAGGGAAAAAATAGGTCAACACGACCCATGGAACTGCTCAACAAGAAATGTTAATACCATCTAAGGATATCTCTGCTTTGCTGAAAGCGATATAAATTATTCTGGCCCCGTATGATCAGGCCTCCTATGTAGTATAGTCATGCAGCTAAATATTCCTGAGCTCTTGGGTGTTGTTTTGTAAGGAGGTGAATGTTTCATGCAAGCAACAGCAGGGGCCCAATCAGGAAAATTAACTGGATCATGATGGAGAAGGCCATGGTCAGCACAGGCAGGACAGAGCAGGAATAGAACAGATTGGATGGCCCAATTAGCTTATGAGACTGCTTGGATTTGATACCTCAGGTAAGACAGAGAAGCTTAAAGGAAAACTATACCCCCAAAATGAATACTTAAGCAACAGATAGTTTATATCAAATTGAATGACATATTAAAGAATCTTACCAAACTGGAATATATATTTACATAAATACTGCCCTTTTACATCTCTTGCCTTGAACCACCATTTCGTGACTCTATCTGTGCTGCCTCAGAGATCACCTGACCAGAAATACTACAACACTAACTGTAACAGGAAGAAGTGAGGAAGCAAAAGGCACAACTCTGTCTGTTAATTGGCTCATGTGACCTTACATGTGGTTTGTATGTGTGCACAGTGAATCTTACGATCTCAGGGGGCGGCCCTTATTTTTTAAAATGGCAATTTTCTATTTATGATTACCCAATGGCACATACTACTAAAAAAGTATATTATTATGATAATGGTTCATTTACATGAAGTAGGGTTTTACTCAGTATCTTTTAATAGAAACCTACATTGTTTGGGGGGTATAGTTTTCCTTTAATTCACCATTAGCCTCTCAGTGGCCTCCATAGCCCTGTGGTAAGGGAAAGGCAGCTTGGAGGAATGCATTTTTTTTGCACAATTTTGGACGCCAAGCTCTCATGTTATTGATATCTAATTTTCACACACACACTTGTTTTTTTTGTAGTTCTTCACTGGAAATTATTTAGATAGAATGGTAACCAATTGTTCATGGTTTTCGTTTTCTCTTCCAGTTTTTAATAAGTGACCGGGACAAAGAGCCTCAATGTAATCCCCACTGCACCAGACCACAGCATAGACCGGTGTGTGCTTCAGACGGTCGGACCTATGAATCTGTGTGCGATTATCAACGAGCCAAGTGCCAGGACTCTACGCTCACTGTCACCCACCGTGGAAGGTGCAAAGGCAAGAAAATCCTAATCTATTTATATGTGTCGAATTATTTAATAGATAAACATAAACAACTTTTTTTGTCTCCGTCTTTCTTTTCATATATATATAAAAAATGTACATCCACATTTTTGGTCTTTCCTTTGCTGCTACAACATAATTTGCTATTCTAGGCTTTCCATTAGACTGTGAGAACATTTCTGGGTGTTCAATCAAGTTCATCCATTCCCATCTCAGCAAATGCATTCTGTACAGACCTTCATTACAGACATTATTGTGATGAAACAATAAAAGGGCCCTCCTCAAATGGTTTTGCCAAACTACGATGGCAGCTGTTTTCTGACTCTGTTCTGTGGTATTACATGAGCGTGTGCTTTATTATATAACTGTCACCAGTGGGTTTTGCCTAAATAGGCAATTTCACTATTTAGAAAGGGTGTTTAGGTGCTTTTTTGGCAAAATATTGTATTTTCTGTTCCTGTAATAATTTGGAAACAAAATGTGCTCTTTTTTGGAGCTTGTCATACCACTGCTTTAAAGGAGAAGGAAAGGTTAAAACTAAGTAAGCCTTATCAGAAAGGTCCATCTAAATACACCAGTAAACCCCCAAAGTAGTGCTGCTCTGAGTCCCCTGTCAAAAGGAACACTGCATTTCTTTCCTTCTATTGTGTACACATGGGCTTCTATATCAGACTTCCTGCCTTCAGCTTAAACCTCATTGCCCTGGGCAAGAGCATGCTCAGTTTGCTCCTCTTCCCCCTCCCCCTCCCTTCTCTACTGTAATCTGAGCCCAGAGCAGGGAGAGACTCAGGCAGGAAGTGATGTCACACCATGTTAATACTGCAGCTCCTATTCTAAACAAACAGAGAGTTTCTAGAGCTTTTTACTCTGGTATGGTAAAACATTCTACAGAATAAATATAACGTTCTAGCTTGTACTATTGCAGCTAATCTATTGGCAATAAAATGCCTCCGTAGCTTTCCTTCTCCTTTAAAGGGCCCTAAATTCTTCTTTTAAAGGGCAACTAAATTCTTCTTTTAAGATTAGAGAATTGGAGGATTAGGGGTGGGATTCAGCACATCCCCAGGTGGTCGAGGTCACCACCATAACTCCCCAACTGATTTGACAGCAGACCCATGTCAGTACTTAATCTGAGCTAATGTGATAGGATCCACCCCAGATCTAGTAACCCTTAGCAACTAATCAGATGTTTGTTTTAACACAAGTATCTACAGTACATTGTAGTAAATGGCACATGCTGATTGGCTGCTATGGATTACTAGACCGGATGTAAATTTGGTGTCCTCGGTTGCATGATCTCAAATAGTTTTTTTTTGGGAATAGTAAATCAGTCCTTCCATATATCGGTGACACTGCATAGCATAAGTGATTGGAGAAGTAACCCCCCCATGTACATCTGAAGCTATACCCTCAAGCTTTACCATCAGTGTCTGCACCATCTCATGCTTAACTTCCTCCTAAAACATTACTAAAAAGAAATGTAAAATAAAGTGCAGAATGACAATATCTTGAAATTAGGAGATGGACATCAGAAGTGTGTTTACTCTGTAGATGGCAGTCAGAGCAAGTGTCGTCTGGAAAGATCTCAAGCTCTTGAACAGGCAAAGAAGCCCCAGGAAGCTGTGTTTATTCCTGAATGCAATGAAGATGGTTCATTTACACAAGTAAGAATTTGTCTTTGGTCCAGCAGATCATTTTTGTAATTGATGATGCTCAATAGCTGATTCATCAGCAAAACGCTACAAATCTAAATCTACCTATGTAAGTTACAGGCATCTGTATGTCAGGCGTGAAGCCTCTGATTCTGCTTTTATTTACTTACCTTCCAATCACAGACCCCCAAGTGGACTGGGTATATAGTGATGTGCGGGTCGGGCCGATACCCACAGGGTTGTCGGGTTTGGGCCGACCTCGCACCCCCATTTGCGGCAGGCGGGTCCGGGTCAAGCTCTTCTTCCTGCTCTCCTCCCGCCACCTTACACTGCCGGCTTCCCACTTCTGGTTTTATAGCTGCGCCAGCTCGCCCCACCCCTTTTGTGACATCATCGGCGGGGCGACGCGGGTCTATAAAAAGAACCTGGAAGTCGGGCTCGGGCAGCCGTGGGTGGAGGGAGGGCGGGTTTTGGGTTGGGTAAAACCCAACCTGCACATCACTAGTATTTGGGTCATTCGACTGCGTCTGGGAGTTACTGGGCATGTCTGGAGTGAATTGGGGGGGCATGTCCTAAATAATCCAACTCTTTCAAATTTCAGATATTCTATATTTAGAGAAACTGCCACGAAGGGGAAACAAATTCTGTGAGGGTCATTTTTCAAAGTTTGAATTCGGATTCCTGGCAATTTCCTGGCATTCTCACCTTCACTATCTCTTTCCTGACATTCTGGAATTTTGTTCATTTATTACAACATTCCCCCCCCTTTCACCCACCGCCGTTTTTCAGTAGAAATCAGGCAAGAATTCCATTACATGAATGAGGGTCTTGTCATATTTAAAGGGGTGGTTTAAATTAAGTTGAAGTATGTCTAATTCTAAGCAAGTTTTCAATTGGCCTACATTTTGGGTCCCATTTACTTAGCTCGAGTGAAGGAACAGAGGGAAAAAAAACTTCAAATTTCGAATGTTTTTTTTGGCTACTTCGACCATCGAATGGGCTACTTCAACCTTCGACTATGACTTCGACTTTGAATCGAACGATTCGAACTAAAAATCGTTAGACTATTCGACCATTCGATAGTTGAAGTACTGTCTCTTTAAAAAAAACTTCGACCCCCTAGTTCGCCACCTAAAACCTACCGAAGTCAATGTTAGCCTATGGGGAAGGTCCCGATAGGCTTTGCTAGCTTTTTTGGGTTGAAGAAAAATCGTTCGATCAATGGATTAAAATCCTTCGAATCAAACGATTTTTCGTTTGATCGTTCATTCGAACGAATTGCGGTAAATCCTTTGACTTCGATATTCGAAGTCGAAGGATTTCAATTCGGCAGTCGAATATCAAGGGTAAATTAACCCTTGATATTCGACCTTAAGTAAATTTGCCCCTTTATGTTTTATAATAGTTTTTTAATGATGTTCCTTCTTCCTCTGACTCTTTCAAGATTTCAAATGGGGGTCACTGACCCCATCAAAAAAACAAACGCTCTGTAAGGCTACAAATGTATTGTTATTGCTACTTCTTATTACTCCTCTTTCTATTCAGTCCCTTTCCTATTCATATTCCAGTGCATGGTTGCTAAGATAATTGGGACTGTAGCAACCAGAGTGCTGAAATTGCAAAAATGAAAACCCAATACCCCCAGGTAAAAGAGGCCAATGTGAACCCCCAAATTACCTTCCTGTTAGTTATTGTTCCAAACAGATTTTTAATATGATGCAAAGCTTCCAGTCAGTAGGGTCCTCGTTTTTGTATCCCATTTGTGGATTTTTTATTCTTTAACACAATACAGACACACTACATTTAATTTTTGGGCGAGACATTAATGATAAATGTGTTCTGGGGTTACTTGCAAAGTTGCTAGAAAACAATTTTCTTTCCCGCTTTAACTCCCCAGTGGTGGTGGATTTGTCAGTTTCTTTATTGTCAGAGTAGATGAATGATTTCTTTTTGTGCCGGACATATTGTTCTTCTGAGTGCTTCCATCAAGCATGTTTTTTGGCATCATTATGAAACAGGGAAACTGTGAAACTGTAGTTCTATAGTTTCTATAGATTTTCTTGCTAGCTTAAAGGGATACTGTCATGGGAAAACATGTTTTTTTCAAAACACATCAGTTAATAGTGCTGCTCCAGCAGAATTCTGCACTGAAATCCATTTCTCAAAAGAGCAAACTGATTTTTTTATATTCAATTTTGAAATCAGACATGGGGCTAGACATTTTGTCAATTTCCCAGCTGCCCCAAGTCATGTGACTTGTGCTCTGATAAACTTCAGTCACTCTTTACTGCTGTACTGCAAGTTGGATATTCCCTGGACATGTGTTTTAAAAATTGTAATTGGTATTTGCACCAACATTTAACATAAAGACGTCCATACAACTTTAAATTTCCCGCCCTATGCAAATTAGCTTGAGTGCAAGATCCCAAGCGATGTTTTGCTAGGCAGAAATGAACGCTAGTGCATCTTCACTATCAAATGCTCGCATTGCCGAAGTAATGCTAGTGAAAAGTCGCATTTTAGTGAATTAGCGTAGTCTGAGCGAATGTTTGCCTGGCGAAGTGTCGCTGGGTGTGAAGTGGACACTGGCAAATTTTCGCCGGTTAGTAAATCTTTTTCCAATTACTTTCTACTTTCTATTTGTGACTATTTTTCTAATATTGAAGTGTAAAGTTTCATTTTTCACCTTCTAAAGCAGCTCTGGGGTAGGGGGCTGCCGATCCTTTATCTGTTCTAAATTGATACATTTAGTTGATACATTTCTTTTCTTTGTCCCTACTGAGCAGAATCCCTGAGTTTCATTACAGGCAGCTGTTAGACTTGATACAATGGTTGCTGATACTCCAGAGATACTGCTGAGAAATGTATTAACTAATATAGCCACTACGGGGCAGATTTATCAAGGTTCAAAGTGAAAATTGAAATTTTCGAATTTGAATTCGAATCTTCGAGTTTTTTATGGCCAAAACTGTCAAATTCGACTAGGGAATTATTAAAATTCGATTTGAGTTTTTTAAAAAAAAATTCTAATTAGATTTTCAAATTGTATTATACACTAGAACTTTAAGAACTCAAATTTGATTATTCACCACTAGAGATGGCGCGAACTGTTCGCCGGCGAACTTGTTCGCGCGAACATCGGGTGTTCGCGCTCGCCGGAAGTTCGCGAACGTCGCGCGACGTTCGCCATTTTGGGTTCGCCATTGTTGGCGCTTTTTTTTGCCCTCTCACCCCAGACCAGCAGGTACATGGCAGCCAATCAGGAAGCTCTCCCCTGGACCACTCCCCTTCCCTATAAAAACCGAAGCCCTGCAGCGTTTTTTCACTCTGCCTGTGTGTGCTGAAGAGATAGTGTAGGGAGAGAGCTGCTGCCTGTTAGTGATTTCAGGGACAGTTGAAAGTTTGCTGGCTAGTAATCGTGTTGATACTGCTCTGTTATTGGAGGGACAGAAGTCTGCAGGGGTTTGAGGGACATTTAAGCTTAGGTAGCTTTGCTGGCTAGTAATCTACCTTCTACTGCAGTGCTCTGTATGTAGCTGCAGTGGGCAGCTGTCCTGCTTCTGATCTCATCTGCTGACTGCTGCAATAACAGTAGTCCTTGTAAGGACTGCTTTTATTTATTTTTTTGTTCCAATACAGAGCAGTATCAAGCAGATTACTAGCCAGCAAACTTACTATCATCTGTCCCTGAAATCACTAACAGCTCTCCCCCTACACTATCTCTTCCAAGCACACACAGGCAGATTTTTCAGATACATTTTTGCCCTTGATCCCCCTCTGGCATGCCACTGTCCAGGTCGTTGCACCCTTTAAACAACTTTAAAATCATTTTTCTGGCCAGAAATGTCTTTTTTAGATGTTAAAGTTCGCCTTCCCATTGAAGTCTATGGGGTTCGCGAACCGTTCGCGAACCGCTCGCATTTTTGCGCAAGTTCGCGAATATGTTCGCGAACTTTTTTTCCGACGTTCGCTACATCCCTATTCACCACCTTAAGCCTGCTAAATTGCTGTTTTAGCCTATGGAAGACGTCCTTTTGGAGTTTGGAGTTGTTTGCAGCCTTCCTGACATTTGAGGTTTTTTCGGGAAAAAAAAAATCGTCTGAGTTTCAAAAAAAAAATGTTTTTTTGTTTTTTGAATAAATTGCAAGTGGTCAAATTTTGAGTTCATGAGAGTTTTAAAACTCCCATGAACTTGAAATTTGACCCTTGATAAATCTGCCCTTACATGTAGCAAATTGTAACAATTCCTGTCCGCCAGACAGGAACATTCCACTTTGTACTTCCATTTGGGGAAAAAAAATGGAAAGCAATTGAAAAAAGTCTTTATTTCTGGGGAACAATCTGAAAACTACTCAACTGAAAAAGGTGTTTGGAAGGTAAAAATCACATGAACCCAACAGGATTATTTTGCCACCCATATGGATTCATGCAGCTTAGTTACCATCAAGAACAAGTTACTGTTTTACTATTACAGAGAAAAAGGAAATCATTTTCCAAAATTAGAATAATTTGCTTAGAATTGACTCTGTAGGAGAGGACCTTACCGTAATTCAGAGTTTTCTGGATAATGAGTTTCCAGATAAGGAATTCCACATTCTTACATCAATCACATTTTTCACATTTCTTTTGCCAGAGAACAGGTGAGCTCACTAGTTTTGCTAGTCACCTGTGCTTAACTGTAGTGCTGGGCCAAGTTAGTGCCCAAGAAATCCAGTGCGTGTCCCCGCCCCTTCCTGTGCACACGCCCACTAGCACCAGTAGGGGGACTCAGAGGGCCCAGGGAGCAATTGAAACTGCGATCTTGCAGGGCCTGAGGTAGGGGAGCACAGGCAGAAGAGGTACGTATCCAGCACCCCCACAATATTGCGCCCTATTCTGCCTACCCCTAGTTCCAGCCCTGCTAAGTGTAGTCAAGTAATTTTTTTTTACATAGTAAATAGTTCATAACAATAAATGATTATAATAATAATAATAATAATACAATACTATCATAATAATATCATAATATTACATACTAAATAATAAAATGCTAAAATCATGAAATTCAAAAAAAAATTCCCGCAAACCACATTTTTGGTAAAATCTTATAATAAATAAGTGAAAAAAAAAAAACGTACAGATGTAATCTGAGTTTTTGGCAGATCATGTTGAGATAAATTTGGACTTTTATCAATAACCCCCTATAACTTTACCCAAAAATCAATCAATATAATAATTAAGCAATACAGAATGCTAACAATGCTATTATGGATGTAGATCATAATGGGACAACAGATTTAACAAAGGTCGAAGTGAAAATATGAATTAAATAAATTAAAATTTCAAACTAAATTTTGTGTACTTCGACTAGGGGAAAAAATTAAAAAATTTAAATGTAGAAATTAATCATGTACTGTCTCTTTAAAAATTCGACTTTGCCCATTTGCTATCTAAAACCTGCCGAATTGCTGTTTTAGCCTATGGGGGACCTCCTAGTACCTATTTAGAGTCAATTGGTGTAAAAACTCAAATCAAATTCAATTAGAGTTTGTGGGTTGATCCTATGCACCCTAATTTAAAAAAAATTTGATTTTTTAAACAAATTTCGATTGGTCGTTTTTAAAAAAAAAATCTAATTTGAAAGCACTATTACTTCGATTTCGATTTACTTCAAATTTGATCGAAAACTGACCCATTTGGCCCAAAATAAAAAAAAAAACTTAGATTTTTTGATACATTTCAATTGGTCTTTTCTAATTCAAATTTTGAAAGTTTTGGGGGTTCAAAAAAACTCCCATTTCTTCGAAATTCGAACCGTAAAGTAGACACCTCATTAGTAAAGTTGGCAATTATTCAGCCTAATTTTCTTTCACAAATAACAACTGTAGAAAAAAGAACATCCTTTTACATTTCCCTTTATAGATCAGACACATTCAGTTCTGTTAAGTTTTCTGCCCGTGTTTTCAACATTTAATCATCCCAGACATCTTTTCAGTCCTGGCTTCTCTCCTATTTCACTTTATCCTGTTATCATTGCCTGCTGCTTATTTTCATTGTCCTATACGGCTTTCAGGAATATGTTGGCTCTTTATTTAAACAAAATAAAAAAAAAGAGAAAGGGTCAAAAAAAGACTGGCTGGTTTGCATCAATATTTTATGAAGGCATTCAAAATAACATTCCTACAGCCAGGAAAAAAAATATTATTAATATTTTATGTAATAATTAATTGCTAATCAACATATGATAATTAAGGGTGTTATTTATCAAAGTCCGAATTAATCTCAATATTTTCTGAAAAAAACTACAACCAAATTTGCATTGTTTTTTTCGGCTTATTTATTAATACACTTTCCTGGATTTTTCATCCGATTTTCACCATTTTTTTTCAGATTTTTCACCCGAAAACACAGATTACTTATGTTTTTTGCCCGAAAACTTTGGGGGTATTGCACAAAACCCAGCGCACATCAAAAAATCATTGGGACTTCTCCCATTGACTCTGAAAAGGACTTTTCCATCCTTGGGGTTTAATAAATTCTGAAAAATTCGTGATTTTTTAAAAGTCCAATTTTATATTAAAAAATCTCGAATTTTTAAGGGTGTTATTTAAGTCAGAATTTGTCTCAATATTTTCTTAAAAAAAAACTCTGACCAAATCCGCATGGGTTCTTTCACCTTATTTATTAATTCATGTTCCCGAAACATTTTTGCGGGAAAAAATACAAAAAAACCCTGAAAATCAGATTTTCAAAAAAAATTTGTTGGATTTTTCATCCGATTTTCAAAAAAAAATTTCTCATTTTTTACCCGAAAACTCAGGTTTCTTATGTTTTTTGTCCAAAAACTTCGGGGTATTGCACGAAAACCAACGCACATCAAAAATCATTGGGACTTCTCCCATTGACCTATGTGCAACCTCGACAGGTCTGAGATGCCGGATTTTCTGATTCGGACTTTTCCATCCTCGGGGTTCAATAAATTCCGAAAAATTTGTCTGATTTTTATTTTAAAAAAAATCATGAATTTTTAAGGGTGTTATTTAGTCCGAATTTATCTCAATATTTTCTGGAAAAAAACTCAGACCAAATCCGCATGGGTTTTTTTGGGTTATTTATTAATACACTTTCCCAAAACATTTTTGCGGGAAAAAATCGGGAAAACCTTGAAAAATCAGATTTGCTAAATCCAGATAATAGGTTCCGTATCTATAACGATCAGAGAATCTGATAGAATTGCTAAATGTAAAAATATATGTCTAATCATTATAAAATATAAATTTATAAAATATAAATGAAAATCATCAGCTAAAAAAACCCGTGGGCTTCTACATTCCCTTGTAAAAAGATGTGTTATATGATAGGTGATATTGTGTTTTTTCTTGATTAATCAAGATTAATACAGTTATGCGATAAGTTATACAGAAAGCCGTCTCCCATAGACCCCATTTTATCCAAATAATCAAAGTTTTTAAAAAATAATTATCTTTTTTCTCTGTAATAATGAAACAGTACCTTGAACTTGATCCAAACTAATCCAAAATAATTAATTCTTATTGAAAGCAAGGTTTTATTTAGAGGCCGATTCACTATGGGTCGAATATCGAGGGTTAATTAACCCTCGATATTCGACTGTGAACTAAAATCGTTCGACTTCGAATATCGAAGTCGAACGATTTTGCACAAATCCTGTGATCGATCGATCGAAGGATTTTTCGTTCGATCGAACGATTAAATCCTTCGAATCGAACGATTCGAAGGATTTTAATCCAACGATCGAAGGAAAATCCTTCGATCAAAAAATCACAGGCAAGCCTATGGGGACCTTCCCCACAGGCTAACATTGACTTCGGTAGCTTTTAGCTGCCGAAGTAGGGGGTCGAAGTTTTTCTGAAAGAGACAGTACTTCGACTATCGAATGGTCGAATAGTCGAACGATTTTTAGTTCGAATCGTTCGATTCGAAGTCGAAGGTCGTAGTCGAAGTAGCCCATTCGATGGTTGAAGTAGCCCAAAAAAACTTCGAAATTCAAAGTTTTTTTTATTCTAATCCTTCACCCGAATTTAGTGAATCGGCCCCATAATGTTTAAATATTTTCTAGTAGACTTAGGGGCAGATTTATCAAGGGTCGAATTGAAAATTCTAATTTTTAAATTCAAAGTTTGAGTTTATTTTAGGGGCAGATTTATCAAGGGTCGAATTTCGAAGTAATGGGCGTTTATTTGAATTCCCATAACTTCGAAATTCGAATTAAAAAAGACCAATCGAAATTTATGAAAAAATCAAAGTTTTTTTTGGCTGAATAGGTCAGTTTTTGATCTAATTTGAATCGTATGAAGTAGAAGTAATAGTGCATTCCATCGAATTCGAATCAAAGTTTTTCCCCAAAAAAACTTGAATTTTTCAAAGTCCACAAATTGACTCCAAATAGGTTCTAGGAGGTCCCCCATAGGCTACAACAGCAATTCGGCAGATTTTAGATGGCGAATGGTCAAAGTTGAAATTTTAAAGAGATAGTACATCATAATAAACCGAAGCCAGAAGCCGATATAACAAGACTGATTAATAATCAGAATATACAGACTGCACTGGGTCCTTTGTTGTCATGTAATCTAATGTGGATTTTATAGTTTTTGTATTGTTTAATATAAACTTTCTCCAACTCTGCAGAACCAGTGGCTGCAGCAAAATAATCCCCCAAATAGAATCCCAGTTTATCTGTTTAAATCTGGCTCTATGATCTTTGTCCCTGCAGCTGGAGTTGGAAACAGTAAAGGGGATGTAAAGGCAAAAATAAAATCCAATACAAATCTTTACACAGTTGCCAACTGCTCTACAGGGAAACAAACAAAGCTCCCCCTGCTGTTCATAATTATGATTGTTTCCCTGCAGAGCAGTTAGGGACCGTCTGACAATTCCTATCCACAGAAGTAAATGAAGGGAGAATTTCCCTACATACAGTCAGGTTTCTTATAAAAACAGTACACATTTTTTAATTAAACTATATTGGAGATAGGTTTCTTTTTTTATTAAAGAAAGTAAAAATAGGGTTTTATTTTTTTGCCTTTACATGTCCTTTAATAGAGCAGTTCGTTAAAACTACTGATATCTGCTTATAAATGCTGCATAGTGACAGTATTATTGGTACTATTTCACTTGACATGGCAGTTCAAACCTGCTTTTATTTGTTGTCCCTTCTGACCTCTTAACATCATTTTAAATTTACCTATCACACTGCACCCATTACATTGCGTATTCCAGGTAAACGTCTGAATTTGTAAACATCTAAATTTGAATAATTGCCCAAAGCCATATGGAATGAATTCAAATACGAGCATTATGGGAAAACTCTTCTTTAAGATTGCTATGTGTCAAACTAGTACACTATTGTTTTGTTCAGCAGCAGAAGTTTACATTGGAACATGACTTGGAACTGAATAGAATCCGTTTGTTATTGTTTAATTAAGAGCTGAGAGAATAAGATTTAATGCAAAGGACATCAAAGTGTTGCTCTCCAGTTGACTTTGATCTCCAACACTTCATTTATAGAAGATGATGAGACATGGACATGGTCACAGGCTGGCTATTCCTCCTACAATATTCATAGCATCTTCTGGCAAGTTACAGTTTTCAGATACATGTGGGTTTTTTTTTACTCCTACAATCACATATCCTGTAGACTTTAGATATTTAAAATACCAAACAGCGTTTTAGTGAACTATATAGCCACTTCCAGATGTTCACTGAGCTAATAAAATGACTTAGCCAACTGAATATTCTCTGTTTTACTGATAAATCACTGAATACTGCAGGTTTGTAAAACTGCAATTCCTTAAGAACAGCTCTTTTATAAATGATTTCCGCCTTACTTATTGTGGTAACTAGTAGTGATGGGCAAAAAATTTGCGAAACGGCGCCGACGTCTCGTTTTTGACGCCGGCGCCCGTTTTTTGCAGGTTTGTAAAACTGCAATTCCTTAAGAACAGCTCTTTTATAAATGATTTCCGCCTTACTTATTGTGGTAACTAGTAGTGATGGGCGAAAAATTTGCGAAGCGGCGCCGACGTCTCGTTTTTGACGCCGGCGCCCGTTTTTTTGATTCTGGCGCCCGTTTTTGACGCCGGCGCCCGTTTTTGCCGTCGGCATGCGTTTTTTTGAAAAAAAAAATTTTTTCTCGACGCCGACGAATTTTTGCGGCCGTTTTGCGAATTTATTCGCTGGCGGCGAATCGCGCCCGTTTTTGACGTCGGCATCCGTTTTTTTGAAAAAAAATTTTGAAAAAAAATTTTTCCGACGCCTGCGATTTTTTGCCGCGAATTTTCGCAGGGCGTTTTGCGAATTTATTCGCTGGCGGCGAATCGCGCGAATTCGCGCCTGCCGAATAAATTCGCCCATCACTAGTAACTAGTGATATGAATCACATTTGATTTTGTAATTGGCAGAAACCAGGAGATGAGTTGCACTTCCAATGCAGCATTCTCTGGCAAAGAGGCGTTCATCATCCAGCTCTTAAGTAGTATGAGGAATGCTAGTCTGGATATCCATTAACTTGCTCTAGCTTTAGTTGAGTTCCATTGTGACGTTGTTTTTTTTTTTTAAAGTTTTTATTTAACACTTGGCCATACATCAAATCAGTGCAGCATTACAATAGCACACATGTACATACATTCACAGCATATCATAGGAACCTCACAGAGATAGTGGAACCATAACAGTACACATATGACAGATCCGAGAGATGTTACACAATGGGCGTCATGGGAAAGACATCGACCCACGGTCCCCAAACCTTATCAAACTTTTCGGGATGCCCTCTGGCTTCGTAGGTCAGCTTTATTAATGGAAGCATACAATTAACCAAATTAGACCATTGAGTAGTTGTAGGGGGTTGGGGTTGGATCCAATGCATAACAATGACCTTTCTTGCATAAAATACTAAGGTTCTGTACATAATTCTGGTGTAACTACGGGGAACTAGTTTGTCTACGGCTCCTAATAAGCACGCCTCCGGGGACAGCACCTGCGGAAGGTCCAAATAATCACTAAGGCATCTCACCACATCCCTCCAAAACCTCGTAACTATTGGGCACTCCCAGATCATGTGAATAAAGGTCGCAGAAAGTTGATGGCATCGCGGACAGGCAGAGGATTTATTAGGGAAAACTCTATGCAATCTGGCAGGGGAGTAGTAATAGAAATGTAAAATTTTAAAGTTAATCAAACGGTCCCTAGTGGAAATCAAAAAGTTATAAGCATTATCAGTGGCTTCTTCCCAGACATCTTCGGAGACAGCAGGTATAGCTTCCTGCCATCTGCGATGTGCCAATTGGAAGGGAGAGGCCTTGGTCTCCTGCAGATTTATATATAGGGTAGATACCAACTTCAAGGAGGACGCCTGACGAAGTGTAGTCTCGATGTCAAATTTATGTATCAATGGGGTATATCCTCTGAATTGAGCATTGAAGGCATGTTTCAATTGCAAATACCTAAACTCATCAATATTAACACCTAACAACCTCTCTTGTAACCGGAGACGAGATGGAAAGGTACCAAGTTCCAACAGGTCACCCAGTGTTTTAATACGGAACCTGGTCCAGTAAACAAAGTCAGGGAGATTGCGGAAGTGTGTGAGATGCGAGTTGCCCCAAAGAGGGGTGCAATGCGAAATCAGGAATGGGGAGATATTGCTCAGCCGCAGGGCAGTTTGCCAGGCCTGATATGGTGTCCGAAGGACAGGAGGGAGTGGGTCTGAGTCCTTCAACTTGCGCAAAGGACAGTGGAGTAAAGACTCCAACGACCCTACTATCAGTGCATGGAGAAGCATATTTGGATTGTCAGCATCGGGGTTAAACCACTCATGAATGTGGGACAGTTGAGCTGCCAGGTAATACAGCCATAGATCAGGTAGACCAAGACCCCCCCGAGGGATGGGCGCCGTGAGAGATTTCCAAGAAATTCTAGGTTGTTGTCCTGCCCATACAAAGGTCAATAGCTCCGTGTTGAGCTTCCTAAAAAATTCTTTAGAAATAGCCAATGGAGCGTTCCTAAAGTAGTACAAAAATTTTGGGAGATAAACCATCTTGAAGATGTTAATCCGACCCCACATGGTAAGAGGGAGTTTCCGCCAATGTGTGGCTGCTGTTGTAAATTTCGCCAATTGTGGGGAGAGATTAAGATCACGAAACTCTGATGCCTGTGGGGAAATGTGAATACCCAGATATTTTATCTCAGACGCCCATTTGAGGTTGGTATCTGTAACCCGCTGCTGAGAGGGAATATTATTAATCGACATAATGAGGGACTTGTCCCAATTAATCTGCAGGCCCGAAAAACTACCAAAGACTCGAATAATATCCAAAGCCGCCCGAAGTGAGGGGCCGGGATCTGCCAAAAACAGGAGTATATCGTCCGCATACAAGGCAATGCGCTCTTCGCACGTCTTATAACGCAGTCCCTGGATCAAGTCAGCCTGACGAATCGCTATTGCAAGAGGCTCTATCGCCACGGCAAAAAGCAGGGGGGATAACGGGCAACCCTGACGAGTGCCGCGATGTAGCTTGAAGGGTTTAGATATATTGTTATTAATACGGAGTAGTGCCGTGGGTGCCGCATACAACAGTTGTATCCAAGCTAAGAATTTAGGTCCAAAACCAAAAGCCCGGAGAGTCTCCCAAAGATAAGGCCATTCTATGGTGTCAAAGGCTTTGGCAGAGTCCAGAGACACAATCACCCTTGAGCCAGTGTTATCATGTTTGAGTTGCAAGTTGGTATACAGCCTACGCAAATTAACGGTGGTAGATTTATTTGGCATGAAGCCGGACTGGTCAGGGTGTATTATGGTCGTTACAACTTTCAGAAGCCTAGTGGCAAGAACTTTGGCCAGTAATTTTGCGTCAGTGTTGATCAGGGAGATCGGCCGATACGAATCGCATAAATCTGGGTCTTTCCCCGATTTGTGAATGAGCACGATAAGCGCTGAATATAGCGAGGGTGGGAGTTTACCTGCCGCAGTGCTGTCATTCAGCATTAGCAGGTACTTAGGGATTAAGTCTGGCGCCACCAGCTTGTACCACTCAGCCGGCAGTCCATCTGGGCCTGGGGTTTTGTTACTGGGGAAGGACTGAAGGGCTTCGGCTAATTCCCTTTCAGTAATGGGATTGTCCAAATAGGACATTTGCTGATGATCTAAGCGAGGACAGTTAAGATCTTTTAGGTAATTGTGGATACTGCCTTGCGAACAAGTCAGTCGTGATTCATATAGAGTGGCGTAAAAACTACTAAAGGCAGCAAGAATGTCAGTTGGGGATGTGGTGATGGTCCCATTATCAAGCCTAACTCTAGGAATTAACGTGGCAGGTATCGAAATTCTGGATAGATAGGCCAAGGTTTTCCCCCCTTTGTCTCCTTGCTCAAACAATTTTTGGGTGGTATACAGGGTTTTCTTCCTGGCAAGCGAGGTATTGGCCAGTTCTAAGGCTTGTTGCGCCTTGCACAATTGATCATGTTTAGCATCTGTGGGGTCATCCACAAAGTCTGCTTCTGCTACATGTAAATGAAGAGTGGCCTCGGCCACTAACTGTTTACTAGCAGTCCTCGCACTGGCTATGGCCCTGGAGAGTGTGCCTCTGCTCACCGCCTTAGAGGCGTCCCAGCAGACGTCTGAGGAGGCTGTATTCGCGTTAAACTGCCAGTAGTCCTTATACCCTTGAGTGCTGAGATCGCGAACTTGCTCATTTTTTAGCCACAGGGGACTTAGCCTCCACAACCTGTCAGCAGCGGCGGAACCCAACTGCAGCTTTATCAATAAGGGAGAGTGGTCGGAAAAGGCTCTAGGGAGATATTTGACTTCTGAGACTAAGGGCAGAAAGTCCTGGGAAGCTAATGCCAGATCTATGCGGGAGAGAGTTTGGTGAGTAATGGAATGGCAGGAGAATTGCTTACTATCTGGATATTTCCACCTCCAAATATCCTGAAGGCCCCTAGAGATAGCCCAATGTGCAAGAGGAGTAAGAGTGGTGGACTGAGGAACTAGTCTATCCAACTGGGGGTCAAGGGTAGAGTTAAAATCGCCCAGTATGCAAACTGGAGCTGATGGAAAATCCAAAATTTTGGTAAACATGCTATCAAGTGTATCTAGGGACATAGGAGGTGGAAGGTACACATTGGACAAAATCAGCGGGATCGAGTTCAGCTTACAGTGAATAATGACATATTTACCAAACATATCAATGTGGATTTTCAACAGTTCAAACATAACATGCTTTCTAACCAACACAGCCACCCCACGTGCATACGATGAAAAGGTAGCGTGGTAGTGATGAGCCACCCAAGCTTTCTTAAGAGCAAGAATCTTTTGCCCGACTAAGTGCATTTCTTGTAAGAGTAGTATTGCAGGCGAAAACGCCTTAATATGCTGAAAGAGCTGAGCCCGTTTAAATTTGGAGTTCAACCCCCTGACATTCCACGAACAGATTGTAAGATCAGCCATTGTACTCAAGTGATACCTCTAGCAAAGTAGATCAGAATAGGATACTGCACCTTCAAATGATAGCCAAGAACAGTTTTTTTTTTACAAACTCGAACATATACAAAACTGGAGAAACTGCTGCTCTCCATGCGTCCCAACTTTACCCTTCCCACCCCTGCTTACACAAAAAAAAAAAAAAAAAAGACAAAAAGAGAAAAAGGAAAAAGGAGAAAATAAACCCTCAAAAAACAGAAAAATTTGAGTAAGCCTTAGCCCAAAACTTGTCGTACAGTGAAGTGAAGTTAGGTTAGTTCGTCGTGCATAACAGTCTCCCAAACTGTACTAATCGACACCCCATTCTCGTGGCGATAACGTAGAAGCGTAGCATATCCACAAAACACCGCAGCAACTGCCGAGCTGTGGTCACCGTCGAACCCAAGGCACTGGATCAGCCATCGGCAGATGACCCGTAGACGGGCAGTAGTCACCAACCATAAACAAGAGGATGAAAAACAAACAGCGGGAACCAAAAGCATTTGTAATCCACAGAGACAACAATCGCGTGCCAGGGGAAAATCAGTTGCCGTCTGCCGCCCGGTTTGGGGAGCGGGGACCAGCCGGAGGTGGGCGATGGGATTCTATCCACTGCATCGCATCCTCAGATTTATCAAAAAATGTTGTGGAGTCCCCAGTAGTGACACGTAATCTCGCTGGAAACAGCATTGCATATTGTATCTTCAAAGAGCGTAGATGCCGCCGAACTTCAGTAAAGGAGCTGCGCTTCCTTTGTACTAATGTAGAGAAGTCGGGGTACAATGATATCCTGGCATTTTCATAGCGGATCTCACCTTTGATCCGTGCAGCCCGCAGGGCGGCGTCCCTGTCCTGAAAGTTCAGCATCTTGAGGACTATAGGCCTTGGAGGGGCCCCAGGCGGTGGCCGACGAGCAGGCACCCTATGGGCGCGTTCCACAGCAAAGAGAGTGGAGAATGTGTCGGCACCAAGTGTTGCCTGTAGCCAGCGGCCGATGAAACTCTCCACTTGAGTGCCTTCACAGCCTTCTGGGAGGCCGATCACTCGCAAATTAGACCTGCGCTGCCTGTTTTCCAGGTCGTCCACATGATCAATGAGCAGACGCTGGTCGTGCTGCAGCTGCTGTATTTGCCTTTGCAGTGGCGTAACATCATCCTCCAGGGCCCCAATCCTCCGCTCGGCCTCAGTAGTGCGCTCACGGAGTTTTTGCGTATCGTGGCGCAGTAAAGATAAGTCCACCTTAATTTCCTCCATTTTGGATGTCATAGTGGCAGTGGTCTCCGACAGCTGCGCCATTAGGGAGGCCTTGGATTCCGTAATCGCCGCCATCAGCGATTGCATAGTGGGTTCTGAGGAAGATTCCTCCGCGGTATCAGATTGCGGTGAGCTGGGACCGCTGCCTCTGGTTTGCCGCGAGGCAGATTCAGAGTTCCGGCCGCCATCTTGGGCGTGCTGTTTGCCAAAAAGCTTCTGGAGGCTTTCAGATTTAGTTCTGCCCTGACTACGGCTCGACATTTTTGCTCAGCAGTCGCTTCTCTCTGGTCACAGTGATATCGGATCGTTACTCACGCGCCAGAAAGGGTCAGGATAGTAGAAAAATACGGGAGCTGCGGCTTGGCACGTCCGCCCTGGATCACATCCTAGCTCCGCCCCCTCATTGTGACGTTGTTATAATGAATGCCTGTCATTTGTTAGGCAGCTTTAAGGCCCCCATACACGGGCCAATAGACCGAGTCGGCATCTTATTGGCCCTCGTGTGGGGCCATCCGACGGGTGTCCCCAATCGATATCTGGCCAAAAGTCGGGCAGATGTTGATCGGCAGGGTAGAAAATCCCATCTGATCGCAATGTATCTGTTCGTTGATGCGGTATTGCCTCCATTATGATCTGATTGTTGGGCTATAGGGCCCACGATCAGATCAGCCCGATATCACCCACCTAAATGTGGGCATATCGGGGAGAGAGACGCTCTTTGGCGACATTGCCAAACAAGCAGATCTCCCTTTGTATGACCATGTTTAAGGCCCCCATACACCAGCCGATAAAATCCGCAGACAGCAGTTTATTGGCCCATGTGTGGAGCCATCCAAAGGGCTTCCCCAATCAACATCTGGGTGAAAGTCGGCCAGATCTCGATCGGACAGGTTACAAAATCCCGTTGGAACATGGCCACATCTGTGCATTTATGTGGTTCTGCGATCCGACCTCTGTATGGGATCCATTATGATTCGATCATTGGTCCCTACGATCGGATCAGCCCGATAATGCCCACTTCAATGTGGGTATTTTGGGGAGAGATCCACTCATTTGGCGAAACGAGCGGATCTCTACAACGCCTAAGATAACAAAATATTTCTAGGAAGATTTAAGGTCAATTGTACAATCAAACTGGTTATTATACTTATATCACAGCCGCATATATGGAAACATAAAAAATATTTTAGGCTTTTCTTGACTTTTTAACATGTGTGAGTTTTTTTTTTCTTTCTTCTGTTCACATATGCAGTGTTCTGATTTTTATACATAGTTTAAGAGGTTAATAAAAATGGCAAATATGCCCATAAGATGGAGTTGAAAAGAAGGCAGCCATTTCCCCTGGCTATCATTCATTAATCACTGAACTCTTTCTCCAATTAACTGAACTGTTATCATCGAGGAGAGGGCATTAATTAAAAGGCATCAATTATCTAATGATTACACAACATTTAAGCATGCAGAGATGCATGTAGCTATTTATTTATCTATTTTCAGCTGCACTCTGCCCAGACCACATTATATAAGAATGCAAGAAGAAGGGGTTTTGCAGTAAGCGCTCCAAATCAGAGCCATGCACAAGACAAGCACAATCAGAAACAGCCACAAGAAAAGAGAATCTTCCCTAATAAAGTGTCCACTTAAATTTAGATACCGGAGACTTGCAAAAGAAAACGATGGCAAGAGCTGAGCCATTCAAAAGCTGTTATGGCTAAGGCATGAGATGCTTAGATATTGTTCTTGATGATAAAATGTCAAGGATCATTTGGAAGGAGATGAAAAGGCAAACAGATGAGCAAAACCTGATGTAGAAACATTTTAAAAAGTGAGAAAAAGCAGAGGACATGGATGGTGTGAAAAGATAAGATTTTGGGATTTAAAGAGGGACCGTTAAAGAGGCAGAAAAAGTGAACCATCTTAAAAGTACAAAGTGGCTTTGTTTGTGTATAGCACTGACACAGCACTCCGAAATATGTTGGCGCTATATAAATATATGTTAATAATAATTCCAATATAATGTAGTCAGACTAAGGGCAGAGACAAACGTTCAGATTCAGGGAGATTAGTCGCCCAGCGACAAATCTCCTCTTCTTCGGGCGACGTATCTCCCCGAACTGCCTCCCCTGCCTTCCCGCCGGCTAGAATGTAAATCAATGGCGGGGTGGCACTCAGAGCGTTTTGTTTTCCGAATTCGTCTCATGAGGAAACATTGAGTGATTCGGAAAATGAAGCGATCCGAGGGCAATTTAGATTCTAGCTGACGGGAGGTAGTTCGGGGAGATTAGAAGAATAGGCGATTTATCCCCGGGAGACTAAATTTCCCCGAATCTGAGCTTGTGCTTCGTGGAGCATTAGGAAAGAAGTCCACTAGTATGGCTTTTACACATCGGTGCCAAAATCTCTTGTCCCAGAACAAATAGCATCTTTGCAGTGAGAATATTGCTGTTGGATGTATAAGCAAACTGATTTTTTACTGAATAGACCTATCTTGTATGTTGCCACTGCTTACAGACCTGGTAAAGTATAAGTAAATTAAAAGTACAGATTGGAGTAATTAGATCACAGGTATTGATTAGGTACAGAGGAATCTGTAGACATGTTACTCTTTAAGAGGATATGGAAAAGGGGGAAAACTTGCCCAGGGAAGTCATATAACAAGTTGAAACCTGTACTTAGTTGGATGTAGTGGACCATTATTCAAAAAGCAAAACCTCTCACAGTTTGAGGAATAAGGAAGCTTAAAATTTAGTCTGCTATTATCAGGTTCCAAAACATCTCAGTTAGATTAATGTTGTTTAGATCTGGTGATTGAAGAAGCAATAGAAACCACTGAAGTGTTTATAAAACTACTTTATATGTCATTTATCTGTGTGTATGGACGAGTTGCTGGGCTGGGAAGGCATTGTTGTCTTATAGCAGGGATCCCCAACCAGTAGCTCATGAGTAACATGTTCCTCTCCGACCCCTTGGATGTTGCTCCCAGTGGCCTCAAAGCAGGTGCTTATTTTTGGATTCCAGGCTTAATTAAGCCTCGATATTGGACCCTAGGTAAATCTGCCCCTAACTGTAACACCAAAAGCGTACTGATTACGTTTGAAATGTAAGATCCAACAAGGACAAACCACACGTTATTTGAAAGAAAGAATGAGAGAACCCCTACAGATATTAACTTTGATCAATTAAAAACTTGTTTTTTAACTGATTTTTTGGCCTTGTGGATTCCTGGAGTGCCGGATAGCCCTGTTTTTTCTGTTGTATATTTCGGTTTGCTGCTCCCCGTAGCTGAGGGTCTGGGGCTGGTGCACCTGGACCACATGATCGACTTGGTGAGCTATTCACATTATCTACTGTATATTGATATTCAGGAGCACCTTTTTTCCCTTTGTTATAATGCAGTAGTTTTGGCCTTAATTAGTTATATACAACATTTCAGGGGCATACATCTTCCCCAAATACTGTCTATCATCATCATTTATTGAAAGTTATGCAAAGCTTTACATGAACTTGTAATAAACAAAGGTTACAGAACAAAACTAGAGGACCCTGTTCACAAGAGCTTACAATATGATTAAATATACCCAAGGGAGTTCCCTCTTGTTAAGAGCTGAAACAGCTGCAACGTGGCCTTTGTCTCACCGTGACTGTGCAACATACAAGGAGAGATCTACACATTTGTTGAGGTTGCTAAGTAGATCTTTGCCCCATTTGATCACCCAGGTGGTGGGCCAAATCCTGCTACTCCCTGGGTTAGCATTTAGATCCTAACATGGGCTTATTCAGAATCATTGGCAGAACACTGCTTCAGCAGCTGACATTTTGACCCCACTACACAGGCAATAAGGTGCAAACTCAATCTCGAGTGGCCAAATCATCATCTAATATTGGCCAAAACTTTGGGTTTTTGAAGAAAGAAGGAAGACATAGCGAAAGGCAAGTAATTCTCTCGATATCCACGCACATAAAAAAAAATACAAATTGAATATTTATGTGAATATTTTTTTTCTATTCCTTTTTTTTAAATAGGACATAGATTTCAGGAACAGATGCAGCCTAATAGAGATTTGTTATAATACACAACAGCTGTAAGAGTAAGAGAGTTTATGAAGTTGCTCCTTTATGAACATAATTTGCTTCACATACAGACGTGCACATTAGGAGAGGTCCTAAGGCAGAAAGCAATGACAGTCACTGTTTACAAACTTTCAAAATTTTGCCCGGCCTAGTGAAAATAAAATAAAGGCTTTGTTCTCATCCAACAGGTGCAATGTCATACGTTCACTGGATACTGCTGGTGCGTCACCCCTGATGGCAAACCTGTAAGCGGCTCTTCTGTACAGAACAAAACACCTGTATGTTCAGGTAATATAGACACTTAATATATTTAATTTCATGGGCTGGCAGAAATGGTAAACGATTCTTCACCTTTCTCACTCGTCTGTGTTAAAGATAAAATGCACTTCACATGGGAAGAGGGGAGTCCCATCGACATTACAGGAAAATGGATAAATGGGGATGTTTGAATGTTACCAATGTAATGAGGGCCTCTCGCCCCTCTTCTTGCAGTTCAGTCCTGTAGAGTCACAGCATCATTCGTTTCAGGGTTTAGAGTTCAATGAAGTTCAGTTACTAACACTGGGCAAATTAGCATCAGTGCGATAACCCAAAGTAATCAAACAAATATTTGGTTTGACTCTAACTTGCCGTGGATTGATCAAAGGTATTTGGTGATTAGTTGCTATAGGTTTCTGCATTGGTGCAGAGTTATCAAATGAGCCCCTCTGTCTTCATTTAATCCATGGTTTCCCAATTTTGATACCCAAATCCAATGAATAGGGATGCACCGAATCCAGGATTCGGTTCGGGATTCGGCCTTTTTCAGCAGGATTCGGATTCGGCCGAATCCTTCTGCCTGGCCGAACCGAATCCGAATCCTAATTTGCATATGCAAATTAGGGGTGGGGAGGGAAATTGCGTGACGTTTTGTCACAAAACAAGGAAGTAAAAAATGTTTTCCCCTTCCCACTCCTAATTTACATATGCAAATTAGGGTTCGGATTCGATTCGGTATTCGGCCGAATCTTTTGTGAAGGATTCGGGGGTTCGGCCGAATCCAAAATAGTGGATTCGGTGCATCCCTACCAATGAATGATCATTAACAGCTCTCGGTCCCGCCTTTCCATTCCTGTGTAAGTTGGCATGTTATCTGCAAGACGGCACCCTTGCATTGGGTGCCAAAGCTCCTTGGTCTGGCTCTCCACATGAAACAAAGAATTATTGGCTGTTGAGGGTGGCTCTTTGACTCCTTTTAGCCCACCTGGACATAATATTACTGGTTTGTTTTGTTACTCTCATTTCAAAGCTTTACATTGCTATCCAAAGGGACCTAAAGAAGCATTTAAAATGTGTATAACTCTTGAAACACTGGGTTTGAAGCAGCGCTGTGTGCAGAGCAAGAGGGATGATAAAAGCTTTGATCTATTTTATATCACACAATAAGCCTGAGTCTTATTCCATTTTTTCTCATACTATTCTCTATAAATTCACTTGCCAGCCAAAGTCAAATTGAAAACCGACTCAAGAACACAAAAAAAAACTTCACCCATTATCTATCCATTTGACTTACTTCAGATGTGAACAAGACCTTACCCCGATTAAAAATGTCGCTCTTATAGAAACTTTGGGAAACCAGCCAGCCATACAAAAAGCATCTGGAGCCCTCTGCTTATACAAGGAAATGTCACACCAGGAGAGAGGGGCAGCTGTTTTCTCTTTTATTCAATTAATGGAGTGGACATTTCATAAACTCTCTTACTCTTGGAAGGTGTTACGTTCTGGCCTCCAAGGTCAACTTGCATGACCATGACATGAAAGATTACACCATCTTGTATATTACCTCTTGCCTCTTTTTGGTGCCAAAATTACACACTTTTCTCAGGACAGTCACAAAGGTTTAAAGAAAAATAAAGCCTGGTAAATATGAGACTGTAGAGAAATATACCGTTTTTAAGCCTATCCAACCTCTTTTATCCCAGAGAACCTAACAACAGTTCTAAACACCATCTCCACATCAGAGAAGGCTTCTTCCAGAAGTTGAAGTCTCTTATCCAGTCTCACCACTTTAGTTTTTAGTTTTATCATTGTAACAACAGTATGTGCCATACTACAGAATTATCAATTGTATCTATTGGAAAAACAGTACACTAAATCTGTCAGTTACATTGTAATAGCTTAGGTAGATCACTTACCATACTGGTTGACTAGAAAATGACTATACTATATTGACACCTTTCCAACTTTGGCAAGATTATTTTCAAGCTCTGTAAATTGCCAGTTCCAACTCTGCCAGAAGCAGGTGAAGTGCCATTCAGCCATTAATGAAAAGCCCCAAAAACTCTAACTATTAATGCAGAATTTCGGGCACATACAGAGATGCAATTTGTTTCCCTGTAAATTCATCTAAAATATTCCTTTTTGGAGAAGTATGAAGAGTTTAAGAACCTGAGTTCAAAGATCCTGATATATCACTACAGAACAGTCTAAGAATAACCCTTCTAAAGTAGCCTTGGAATATTCTGCTTTCATTTTCAAATAAAAGCGTCAGGGCCAGGGTAGGCACTGTAGGAGCACACATTGAGAAAATTGTATATTTTTGCAGGTGTTGTTGAAATGAGTCCTCACCAAATATGTACCCATACCCCGTGCTGAAAACCAAGAACACCTGAGTGGCTTTCTTAATTGATTGCATACATGTTGTGCCTTCTTTCATTGTATGTCTGTATATTTTACATTTCATTTTCCTGAGTTCAGTAGTGACACTACAGCAAAGGCAGTTAATGGACCAGCTGACAATTTGTCTTATTTAGTGGGAGCATTGTAGTGCAGCAGGAGTTCCACCTACTGGTCATCACTATGCATTGCCGTTAGAAGTAATAAACATGGCACATTGATAAGAGTGATACTAGCCTGTTGTAATACTGTGCCATACACATTTCATAGCTAATGTGGTAATTCTGTTATTACAGCCTTTAGAATACATCTAGCAAGGAAAGCTTGGTCAGATGGGTCCTCAAGCAGAGCCTTCAGCCATCTATGGGCTGCTGATTATTCTAAGCCAAAGAGGCCCCATTTGAGGACCTGGCTGGCCTAGAGTGTACTTGGTTACCTAGAGGCTAAAGAGCCCTGTTATATATAATAAAGAATAATAATAAGTCTAAATAGTCTAGCGGAGGCGCTATTTGAGGACCAATATGACTATGAAGATTTTCATTCATCCAGGTCATAGTATATCTGGTATAGGTCAATCTAAAAACAACTGGACTTGCTGAGTAATCAATGAAGACGTTTCACTACTCATCCGAGCAGCTTCTTCAGTTCAACTGACTGGTGTGGGAAGTTCTCGGCAACTAAACTCTTCCACTAATCCATTTACAATGGCACATTGTAACTCTTCAAAGAGGTGACATCTGAAGAAACTCACAGAGGTGTTGATTCTGTGTAGTTGTGATAGGAACAACAAGATTTTACAAAAAGCTGGTTTGAACGAGGCGTGAAAGAGGTGATTCATGTCAAGGTGGAGAAAACATCTCTGAACAGAGGTGGGGGCCTTCGACACCACCTGTCTGCTACATACAATGCTGTTCTAACATCTGTACCCCGGCGGTTTCAGAACACTTCACACATCCATTCATGCAACTCTCACAAGTAACACCTGTATCTAGGAGTTGCATGACACATTGGATAATCCTATCAAAACTACACAGAATCAACACCTCTGTGAGTTTCTTCAGATGTCACCTCTTTGAAGAGTTACAATGTGCCATTGTAAATGGATTAGTGGAAGAGTTTATATGCCGAGAACTTCCCACACCAGTCAGTTGAACTGAAGAAGCTGCTCGGATGAGTAGTGAAACGTCTTCATTGATTACTCAGCAAGTCCAGTTGTTTTTAGATTTACCTATACCAGATATTTGAGGACCAAGTTGACCTACAATGTATTTGAGTAACTAGAGGCTAGAGGGCTGAAGACCCCTGTAATATATATATAGTTAAGAATAATAATAAGTACTATTCCATTGAGTTCCCTAATTCAGACTGTGCAGGTGCAAAATATATAAGATGTGCAGATTTTTCTTTTTTTGCAGTAAAACTTATTATCGGTTTGGCAGAAGCAGATCTGTCCCATGAGCTTTAACAGAACATTTCCGCAAACGATGATTTGTGGAACTTTGTGCTGCCATTAAAACACCTGTTATGTCAAACAGAAAGTAACTCATTACAACTAACCCTGTACAATCAGGAGTGCCAATACTTTACTAATGTGGGGTCCACTTTTAGTGATGTTGTCCCATTATGATCTACCTCCATAATAGCATTGTTATCATTTTGTATTGCTTATTTATTATATTGATTTACGGGTAAAGTTATATTTAAGAATTGTATTTATTATGTATTATTATTTTTATATTATTATGATATCATCATAGTATTATTATAATAAGCATTTATTATTATTAACTATTTCTTATGTAACCTTAACAGAATAAATATCTGAATTAAACAGAAGGGTGATTTAGACAAGCTCAAGACTAGACAGTGTTTTGAGATCTACTGATCACCGGCTAAAGGTCTACTGGTAGATACCGATCTACCTTTTGGGCACCCCATGTATAATGCATTATTATTTTTTAAGAATTAGAACCCTGTATCTGCTTCTTTTTCACATGTACTCTGATATTTCTTTCTGTAACTTTGTGCTGTTGTAGAGCTGAGCATGTACAGTATGTTTTTCTCTCTCCGACCTCTAAATAAATCCGAACTTGGTTGATTCTTCCTTGTATTCCTCTGCCTCTCGCCAACACAAGCACAATCACTGACAGATAAAGGTCCAGCTAAAGCACCACATTACTGAATCAACATCTCTTTCAGAAACGGCAACTACTACAACCTGTGGTTAAAGTGAAATCAGTGGTTAAAAAGCAGCATATTTGCAAATGTTAATCCCCTGTTACATAATAGTGATCGTGGTATGTGAAAAAGTTGTGACCCCCTTCCATTTGCCCAGTGATAGACACTGTGTGGCCGGTCAGTCAACAACTATGGACCCAACCAAGCAACTGAGAGAGAATCTGAAAATGAAAATGAAGCTAATTGATGCCTACAAATGCAGGGGAAAACTATAAATTTTCGATGGGACGCAAAACATGATCTGCATTGATGAGTCATCAGAAGGAATCCTTACCTGCAACATCACAAATGTCAACTTCTTGTGCATTCAAACAGCATCTAGACAAGTCAGGAGCCTTTTGGAAAAAAGTGTTGTGGACTACTGAAGATGATAAAGATTGAACTCTTTGGGCAAAATCAACAAAGGTTTGTTTGGAGAAAAAAAGAATAGCATTTGATGAAAAAACGCCTTGCAAGTGTTAAGGGGTGGACCTATTCTACTTTGGAGCTGTGTGGCAGCCAGTGGCGTCAGAAACATTGGATGTGTTGAGGGAAGAATGGTTTCCACTTACTATCATGGAATTCTGGATGCCAGTGTGAAACAGTCAGTCAAGAAGCTGAAGTTCAAAAGAGAATGGATCCTTCAACAAAACCATGAGCCTAAACATACCTCAAAATCCACCCTAAGCTACTTAGAAAATGTAGTCAAAGGTTTTATAATGGTCCTCACAGTCCCCTGAATTAAACATCATTGAAAAAATGGGGGTGATCTTAAGCATGCAAGATCTCAGGATTAGAAGGGATTTGCAACCTAGAGAGAGCGTAAAATTCCTGCAACAAGAATTACTCTTAGCTGGATACAAAAGGTGTGTAAAGAGAGTGTAATTAAAGGGTTACTGATTTTTATGATGTCGTTTTTATTTCTAAATTACACTGCAAATAATTGACTGTACAATATAAAATGTCATTCCTGAACCAGCAAGTGTATTTAGTTGTAATATTGGTGTGTAGGTGCATCTCAGCTCATTTTGCCTGGTCATGTGATTTCAGAAAGAGCCAGCACTTTAGGATGGAACTGCTTTCTGGCAGGCTGTTGTTTCTCCTACTCAATGTAACTGAATGTGTCTCAGTGGGACCTGGATTTTACTATTGAGTGCTGTTCTTAGATCTACCAGGCAGCTGTTATCTTGTGTTAGGGAGCTGCTATCTGGTTACCTTCCCATTGTTCTGTTGTTTGGCTGCTGGGGGGGGGGCACAGATGGGGGTGATATCAGTCCAACTTGCAGTACAGCAGTAAAGAGTGACTGACGTTTATCAGAGCACAAGTCACATGACATGGGGCAGCTGGGAAACTGACAATATGTCTAGCCCCATGCCAGATTTCAAAATTAAATATAAAATAATATTTTACCCTTTTGAGAAATGGATTTCAGTGCAGAATTCTGCTGGAGCAGCACTATTAACTGATGCGTTTTGAAAAAAGAGAAACATGACCCACGACAGTATCCCTTTAACAATCCTCAGTTGTCTCTACACATTCAAATTTAAGACAATGGAATTGAAGAATTGCTCTGCTGCTTCTGGCTTTGTATAAACCACTCTGTGTGGTAATTTAAGCAGGTTAATTGTTTTCTCGAAGCCGTCATCTTGCCAAATGGCTTGGTTGCTGGGCACATCCAGATGAATAAAGATATCATTGCTGCCATTACTACATTTACTGGAAGCCCAGGACACCGGGGCCTTGACCCTGAATTATTCTGTTTAGTATCACAGTTACTGATACACCTCCCTGCTAGTTGGAGAAATAACACAATAACATTGTGCTCTTCATAAAATAAACGTTTGTTTCCCACTTTGTTCACGAATAAGAGAATGTAAAATCATTAATCTTGATGCCAGTAAATCACTACCCAAAAAGGCAAGCTTTGAGGAAGAACATCTCCTTCCATCTACAATAAGGCAAACAGCAGGATCTCGGCCACATGAGACATTCTTTTTTTTTCCTTAGTGAAGTGTCCAGAGTTCTTCCGTTGTCTTCGTTCATCCGGTTACTTTCTAAAGAATTACTTTAAGTCAAGGATATACGTCTGTTATGCTCCTGAAATAGTCCTGGCGGCAGTTAAAGGAGAAGGAAAGCTACGGAGCCATTTTATTGCCAATAGATTAGCTGCAATAGTGCAAGCTAGAATGCTATATTTATTCTGTACAATGTTTTACCATACCTGAGTAAAAAGCTCTAGAAACTCTGTTTGTTTAGGATAGGAGCTGCAGTATTAACATGGTGTGACATCACTTCCTGCCTGAGTCTCTCCCTGCTCTGGGCTCAGATTACAGTAGAGAAGGGAGGGGGTAGGGAAGAGGAGCAAACTGAGCATGCTCTTGCCCAGGGCAATGAGGTTTAAGCTGAAAACAGGAAGTCTGATACAGAAGCCCATGAGTACACAATAGAAGGAAAGAAATGCAGTGTTTCTTTTGACAGGGGACTCAGAGCAGCATTACTTTGGGGGTTTACTGGTATATGTAGATGAACCTTTCTGATAAGGCTTACTTAGTTTTAACCTTTCCTTCTCCTTTAAAGATGAAAACAGTTCCCATAAAGTCCATTCAAAACTCAATCAGTAATGCCATTGACAAAGCAAAAAAAGCTTACTTGCCATTACATTCCCATTACATTCCCATTACAGTCCCATTAAAAGCTGAATGCTCACATCCACCCAGAGCTTCTGAAACCACATTTTATATATAGATCTATGTAGGATTAGGAACAACCTCTGCATGTCTGGGGAACAAGACCTAGTTCAGTTAGTCACAGCCATGGAAACAATAACAAGAACAAGATTTACTTTAAGGCACAGTAACTCAAAAAAAAATTTGAAAAGGCTTTAAAAAAAATATATATATATAGATATATAAATATATATAGTCACATCATACATTGGCAGAGTCCCGGGGGCTTCTCCCCGACCATTCAAATAGAAGTCTTCTGTATGTAATATAAAAACAGATAGGTGGCGCTCTAGATAAAATGAATAAAGTAGATGGATCCACATTGCCTTATGCGTTTCGGGAAAAGAACTCCCTTAATCAAAGGCAGCCTATAATTAAGGGAGTTCTTTCCCGAAAACGCGTAAGGCGTCATAGATCCATCTACTGTCGGAATAAATACTCTTTATTCATTTTATCCAGAGCGCCGCCTCTATTGCCAATGCACAGCTGGGGGGCTGGTGGCTGGGGAGTGGAGTAGAACTGAGTGGAGGAGGAAAAGCCGCAAGGGGTAAGTCTGGAGGGGCTATTGCTTCTGAGGTAGAACGATCCAGTGAGTGATCCAGTGAGTACTCGCACACCCTGGCCCTCCCAACGATAGAGATCCCTGGTGCACAGCGAAATGAGGAAACGGCAACCTCACGATCCAATGGCAGCAAGAATTCACCGGCACACAGGTAATGCAAGCAGGTTATACCTTGCTAAGTGTTTATTGCAGCATGCAACGTTTCGGGGTTACCCCCTTTATCAAGCATCATAAAGGGGGTAACCCCGAAACGTTGCATGCTGCAATAAACACTTAGCAAGGTATAACCTGCTTGCATTACCTGTTGCCGGTGAATTCTTGCTGCCATTGGGGCTATTGCTTCTGACTCTTCTGTGTGTGTCTCCTAACCAGTGGCGTAACTTCGGATGCCAGGGCCCCCCTGCAAAGAAATTTTCAGGGCCCCCCTCTGTACAAAATAGTGGGAGATATGCTGACTGAACAGTGAGGAATAACAGTTGTGTTTTAGTGATTGTATTTGCCCATGGAAACATAGCAGCAATGCGATTTCTCCTACCTTAGCTCCCTGAAACTTCTTTAAACTGCAGCATTAAATAAACCCAATAGGCTTTTTTTTCTCCAATAAGGATTAATTATATCTAAGTTGGGATCAAGTACAAGCTACTGTTTTATTATTACACAGAAAAAGGAAATTATTTTTATTTCTATAAAATGGAGTCAATGGGAGACAGTTATTCTGTAATTTGGAACTCTCTAAATAACGGGTTTCCAGATAATGGATCCCATACCTGTATATACATTTTTTTAAGAAACTCTTTTCACACACTTTTTTTTTTTTGAGAAAAACTATGAATTCTGGTGGAAATCAACAAAAACACAAGTAGCATAGAAGCAAGCACAAGCTCCTCTCCTTCTGGAGCTGCCAGCTCCCCCCTCCCTCTCAGAAACTAAAGGTGGACTGGACTCCTTGACTGTGACTTACTTCCCTGCAGCTGCTGCATATTCATTTCTATGTGATCACTGAGACACTTGTTAGATAAGCAGGATCAAGCTGCAGCAGCACATTCACTTCTCACAAGTCTCAGTGATCACATAGAAATGAATGTGCAGCAGCTGCAGGGAAGTAAGTCAGTCTATGAGTCCAGTCCACCTTTAGTTTCTGAGAGGGAGGGGGAGTGACAGAAGTTTAGTGTGTTAAGGAGAGAGAACAGAGAGTTTTAAAAACTCACGGAGGCTGCTGCAGTGGGAATGGGGAGGCGGGTTGGAGTGCCTGTGCTGTGGCATCATCGTAAGAGGTCGGATCCCAGTCGGCAGCAGTTTTCTCAAGTACAGCAGGTGCGCGTGTAACGTGCTGCTGCGACGTTCTGCTCCTCTTCCGGCTCCCTCTCTGGCTTCCTGTTCCCCGCTGGCCACTTCCACTGCACCGACTGGGGGTGGTGCGAACTGCTGCAGCCTAGTTTGGACACCCCTGCCCTAAATGATTCTGGCTGGTTACACATACTGAGGAAGCAGGCCCCTGCCGGGCCCCCTGTACCTCCGGGCCCCCCTGCGACTGCGGGGTCTGCTTCCTCGGTAGTTACGCCACTGCTCCTAACGATGGTTCAGACAGAACCAAAACGCATTGATGTGGGGGTTTATGTGAAGAATGAATAGATCCACTTATGACTGTTTCCATGGGTGCCTCCAGTGTTTCAAACTATATATATATATTTTTTTTTTTTTTTATTTTTTTTTTTATTTTTCCCCCCAAAAGGACCAGCACTCCTAGAGGCAGATTTACATAGGGTCGAATATCGAGGGTTAATTAAAATCCTTCGACTTCGAACATCGAAGTCGAAGGATTTAGCGCTATTCTGACGATTGAAGGAATAATCGTTCAATCGAACTATAACATCCTCGAATTGAACGATTCAAACGATTTTAATCCATTGATCGAAGGATTTTCCTTCAATCAGAAAATTGTTAGGAAGCCAATGGGACCTTCCCCATAGGCTAACATTGGCCTCGGTAGGTTTTAGGTGGCGAACTAGGGGGTCAAACGATTTTTTAAAGAGACAGTACTTTGACTATCGAATGGTCGAATAGTCTAACAATTTTTACTTCGAATCATTCGATTAGAAGTCAATGTCGTGGTCGAAGTAGCCTATTTGATGGTCGAAGTAGCCATATTCGACCATTCGAAATTCGAAGTATTTTTTCTTCTAATCCTTCACTCGAGCTAAGTAAATGGGCCCCAAAGTATTTCCAATTGAATAGTTTATTGTTACATCACTCGTGTAGCCAACGTTTCGGCCCTTGTTAGGGCCATTATCTAGATTGATGGGCCAAAACGTTGGATACACGAGTGATGTAACAATAAACTATTCAATTGGAAATACTTGGAGTGCTGGTCCATTTTGAAAAATACATGTGATATTTGACCAAGCACCCACGAGTGGATTGAGGAGTACGGGTACCTTCAGAAATACTATATATATATATATATATATATATATATATATATATATATATATATATATATATATATATATATATATATATATATATATATATATATATATATATTATGCATTCCATTATCCGGAAAGGCCATTTTAATTAAATAATTCAAAAATTAAATTAAACTTCTTTTTCTGTGTAATAATGAAGCCGTACCTTGTACTTGATACCAACTAAGATATAATTAATCCTTATCGGAGGCAAAACAATTCGATTGGGTTTAATAAATGTTTAAATGATATTTAGCAGAGATCCAAATTACGGAAAGATCCCTTATCTGGAAAACCCCAGGTCCTGAGCATTCCGGATAGCAAGTCCCATACCTGTATATATAGTATATATGTATATAAAGAGGTTATATTTGCTCTTGCTTTTTCTTCATATCATACATTTATTTTACTTTGCACTTGGTTGTTGTTTCCTGAATTCATGTGTTTTCTTGTTTCTTCTCTGTCACATAAGGAGAGTATTAGCACACAGTTCCTGATTTGGAAATAACTTGTTTTTTCTCCTATGCCAATGCTGGAGGTGGAAATAATCCTTTGCATAATAGGAGGCTGTCATGAACAAATGTATTAACACAAGATCGTGTCAATGTTACCAGCCCAAACATATCTGCTAGAATGACTAATCATCTGCTTATTACACCTATTCTCATGGCAAGACACCCTGGAAGTTTGCTTTGCTGGGAGTTGTTTAGGGTTAGAATTTGCCAGCTCTTCGTCTTGGTACCTTTTCAGCTTCTTTACAAGGCAATCAACGGTAGCATATGTCTGGGCTCCTAGTAAATGATATATTCTTTAAATAACAGAAAATACACTAGGGGCAGATTTACTCGAATTTCGAAGTTAAAAAAACTTCAAAATTCGACCCTCTAATTGAAATCCCTCGACTTTGAATATCGAAGTCGAGGGATTATTACCATATTCGATCGATCGAACAGATCGAAAAGAAATCGTTCGACCCAACGATTAAATCGTTTCGAATCGAACAATTCGAACGATTTTTATCAATCGATCGAAGGATTTTTATTCGACCAAAAAAAACTTAGAAAAGAGCTCTGGAAGGTCCCCATAGGCTAACATTGCGCTTTAATTTGGCGAAGTAAGAAGTCAAAGTTTCTTTTAAAGAGACAGTACTTCGATTATCGAATGGTCGAATAGTCAAATGATTTTTACTTCGAATCATTCGAATCAGGCCCAGATTTGCGGCAAGGCCGCATAGGCCCGGGCCTAGGGCGGCAAAAAAATAGGGGCGGCATGCCGCCCAGCCGCATTATGGGGACGCGTGCGTCCCCATTCAATTACAGCAGCTGCGCCGTCGTTTTTTCGGACCGCACTTGGTCGGACCGCGCGGCCTAGGGGCGCCCCTTATTGAAATCCGGCGCTGGTTCGAATCGAAGTCGTATGGTCGAATATAGCCTATTCGATGGTCTAAGTACCCAAAAATTTACTTCGAACTTTTTGAAATTCGAACCATCACTCGAGTTTAGTAAATCTGCCCCTAGGTCAACAGTTAACATTTACTACCTGGGGAAATTAGAACACTGAAACCAAGCCTGTGATTGGTTCCTGGGGGTTAGGGTTTTCACCATTTACTGTACCTAATCACCATTGGTAACAAATACCTTTACTGTACGGAAGATCTGTAATTCAGCATTGTGTAATCTGTCTAACACTGGGAATATTTTACATACCTTTTTTTTTTCCTTTGAAGGTTCTGTAACTGAGAAGCCCTCAAATCAGGGCAATTCCGGCAGGAGAGGTGAGTGCAGTTCTGTGATTTAATATAAAATAATCAAGTATTAGTGATGTTTTCATGATTAAAAACCTGGAGTCTCATAGAGTGCTGAAGTAAATTGTGTTGGGCAAATAGTAAAGAACAGAAGTCACAGAGTCTGATTTAGAATACAAAAAACTTTGAAATTCGAATAAAAAAAGACCAACTGAAATTTATTAAAAAAATCAAAGTTTTTTTCCCAGGTGAATAGTCCATTTTCGTTCGAGTCCGAAAAGTTTTCTTTTTAAAAAACGTTGAATCGAATTTGATCATATACAATGTTACTTCGATTCGTACAAATCAAATTAGATCGAAAACTATTTTTTAAAAGAAATTTCAGCTGGTCGAGGCTTTTTTTATTCAAAATTTGACCATTGATTAATCTGCCCCTACATGATAAATTTCGATATTCCAATTTTTGAATTTTTTTCAAATTCGAATCGAATTTGGACTATTCCCTAGTTGAAGTACACAAAAATTAGCTCGAAATTCAAATTTTTTTCATTTGGATTTTCACTTCGACCCTTGATAAATCTGCCCCTTAGCCTTCCTATGACAACTCACTGGTGAGAGCTCTGTGCAATGCAAAATATGTCCTCCAGTTGAACACTCAAAGGAGTGAGACTAGTGGAAGCAAGAAGAGCACTAAAAGAAAACCAGGGTATTAGCTGGCACAGTAAATAGGGTTGAACATTACAGACTCAAGGTAGTAATTAAGGAAATGTGAGATAAAAGTCATTTATGAGAAAGAGAATTAAATTAGACCTGCCACCTACACATAAAAAGCTGTATAATGAAAGTCCTTTGCAAATTATACATGAAACACAAATTATTTTTTTCATTAAAACATCCATACCTGTGAGAAAGCTGTTTAAATATGTGAGCTGTCAATCAAATATTACCTGCCCCGCCTCTATGCCAGTTGTATAGGGCTCATGGGCATTAAGTCCCCCATTCTGGTGCATACACAAGATTTTGTGGTGATACACAACTTGTCTTATGAACAATGTCCACAAAATGGCAGCTGCCTGTTATTCCAAGACCGAAGGAAACAAAATTGAAATAATATATATATATATAGTGTAAGTAAAGTTTAATTTGCTCAATTAACACGACAGAAAATGAATTATTTCTTTGGGTGACAGGTCCCCTTTAAAGGAGACAACAGGGTGATTATTTATCAAAGTCCGAATTTATCGAAATTTTTTCTGGAAAAAAAAACCAATCCCCGCACAGGTTTTTTTTGGCTTATTTATTAATACACTTTCCCAAAAATTTTGTTTGCAGGAAAAAATCGGAAAAAAATCTGAAAAACTGAAAATACAAATATTTCGGAATTCCCACCCGATTTTTTCGGATTTTTCACATGAAAACTCAGATTTCTTATGCTTTTTGCATGAAAACTCCAAAAACTTTGGGGTGTTGCAGGAAACCCAGCGCACATCAAAAAATCATTGGGACTTCTCCCATTGACTTATATGTAACCTCAACAGGTCTGAGATGTTGGATTTTCTGATTCTGACTTTTCCATCCTCTGCGTTTTAATAAATTCTGAAAAATTTGTGATTTTTTTTTCACTAAAATTTCAGATTTTAGACTAAAAAAAACAAAACAAAAAAAATTTCAGGTTTTTGGCATTCGGCGTTTAGTAAATAACCCCCCCAGGTGTAATGGAAAAGGAGGTTATTGAGTCAAGAAGGGGAGGAGGTGTATGAAGATGTCAACTAACAAAAGCAACTGTGATATGTTTGTATGTGCAGTTGAACATTTTCAGAATTAAATACTATATATTTTTAATTGGTACACATACTTCTAGAGCATTCCCTATGCTTTTTACAACTGCATGCCAACTTAAAGGGATACTGTCATGGGGAAAAAAAGCAGTTAATAGTGCTGATCCAGCAGAATTCTGCACTGAAATCCATTTCTCAAAAGAGCAAACAAATTTTTTTATATTCAATTTTGAAATCTGACATAGGGCTAGACATATTGTCAATTTCCCAGCTGCCCCTGGTCATGTGACTTGTGCTCTGATAAACTTCAATCACTCTTTACTGCTGTACTGCAAGTTGGAGTCATATCACCCCCCTCCCAACAGCCAAACAAAAGAACAATTGGAAGGTAACCAGATAGCAGCTCCCTAACACAAGATAACAGCTGCCTGGTAGATCTAAGAACAACACTCAATAGTAAAATCCCAGGTCCCACTGAGACACATTCAGTTACATTGAGAAGGAAAAACAGCAGCCTGCCAGAAAGCATTTCTCTCCTAAAGTGCAGGCACAAGTGACATGACCAGGGGCGGCTGGGAAATTGACAAAATGTCAGCTCCATGTCAGATTTCAAAATTGAATATAAAAAAATCTGTTTGCTCTTTTGAGAAACGGATTTCAGTGTAGAATTCTGCTGGAGCAGCACTATTAACTGATGTGTTTTGAAAAAAATATGTTTTCCCATGACAGGTTCCCTTTAAGCGATGATGAATGTGGGTGAGTAGATTATCCTAAATTGTGACCATTCTCTAGTAAAGAAATACTAACTATTATGGGGGAGTGCCTTGGACGATTCAGAAAGGCTCTTATCTAGGCTCAATGTTGGTTTACATTTTTCTCTTCTGCTAAACTGAATTTTTTATTTGCTAAACAGATTTTTTTCATTTGTACTTTTTTGTCTACAGCTCATTAATTGTATAAATATGTTAAAGGGGCACTATCATCAATATTAAATGTTTTTATTTGTGCTTAGAAACGGGTCGATTGTTGAGTAACAGGTTTTAGTCACGTAAAAAATAAATTTTTATGCCATTTTTTCCCTGTGTGAAAGTAAAATATTAATTTTGTTTAATCGTTGCCTCCCATGTCTCTTTCCTTACAAATCCCAGCAGTACAACGTCAAGATATGTTGTAAACATACAACAAAAACAACAGTCAAGTGGAGATGAGTGTTTTGCTGTAGAATGTGGGGAAAATAAAATCATTTGTATGTACATGTATAGGATCCGTTATCCAGAAACCCATTATCCAGAAAGCTTTGAATTACAGAAAGGCCATATCCCATAGACTCCATTTTTTCCAAACAAACCAAATTTTTTAAAAATGATTTCCTTTTTTCTGTGTAATAATAAAACAGTCGCTTGTACTTGATCCCAACTGAGATATAATTAATCCTTATTGGAAGCAAAACCAGCCTATTGGGTTTATTTGATGTTTCTATGATTTTCTAGTAGACTTAAGGTATGAAGATCCAAATTATGGAAAGATCTGTTATACGGAAAACCCCAGGTCCCAAGCATCCTGGATAACAGGTCCCATACCTGAATATAATTACTTTACTATAAGGTTACATTATTTCAGTTTTCTATGAAGAGCAATATTACTTGCTGGGGTTTGTAATGCTTGATAATAGTATATTGGCCCACAAGTGCCAAGACTGAATTAGATACTATGCCAGTGCCCAAACAGACAGGATTTTAATTCAGGTATAAGGAGTTTAAGCGAGAGTTGGGTGGTAGAATTTGCGGATTTAATTATAGTCATATGGGGTACCAAAAATGACATTGTATATTGGTATAATGAAAAAGTGGTGCCACTGAGAAGGTTGGAGGAGATAATCAGGAGATAATATGGAGCTGTAGGGTGGTGCGGTAGAGCTAAGTAGTGATGGGTGAATTTGCGCCGTTTCGCTTCGCTGAAAAATTCGCGAATTTCGCGCAAAATTCGCTAAGCGGTGAAAAATTCGCGAAACGACGCCGGCGTCTCGTTTTTGACGTCGGCGCCCGTTTTTCAACGCCGGCGCCTGTTTTTCGACACCGGCGCCCGTTTTTGACGCTGGCGAAAAAATAAATTTTGACGCCGGCGAATTTTCCCCGCGAATTTTCGCGCGCGTTTCGCGATATTTATTCGCTGGCGGCGAATCGCGCAAATTCACCGCGAATTCGCGCCTGGTGAATAAATTCGCCCATCACTAGAGCTAAGGGCTTTGCATCTTTTCTTAAGAGAATGATTTTCTAATAATATGATATGCTTAACAGAGAGTATAATTGTATAAACAACTAATGAGCACAGAAGGTTTCTGGCTGCAGAGTTTAAGGTAGACTGAAGGTCCGAGCTGGAAGTGTGGAAGGGGGATTACTTGTGTCTTGCATTAGTCTAGGTAGGAAAGGATAAGGGCATGACTATATGTTTAATTAATAAGTCTAATCACATTTATAAAACGCTTGAAAAGGACCAAGCCCAGCACTGATCGATGTACAGATTTGTGGGAAAAGTGCTTTGTGTATTTAGTCTTCTCTGTACCAATGTGCTTCTCTCTGATACTATGGAATGTCATAAGGCCTGTGACTTTGGAAGAAACAGACGGCACACTGAAGCTCAGCACCTCTGAATACCCCATTGGTACAAGCTTCATTCCATCTATCAGAACCTCTGATTGATCACATATATTAGTGACACATGGAAGGTGGAGTACCAATGGGTTTTTACCATTTCTCTGTGTAGCGCTATAATAAACGGACTTTATAGAAATCCGTTTTAGCTACTTTCCGGGTGGGTTAATACCACCCATAAGACTCTTTTCTCAGGGGTAAGCCCTCGCGGCGGGGTGGAGGCAGGGTGTAGTGCAACTGTAATCGTGTGCAATGCACAAGAGATTGGGCGCCAGTAGTTTTATTTTGCTTAAACATAAACTGAGTTTATTAACCAAAACCAGAGTTCACAATGGAGTATGGAACACAGAGTAACACATAGATCAACCAATATAACAAGATATACTCACTGTACCGAACATAGAATGACTCTGCAAATTAGAGAATACACATAGAGAGTTATGCAGCTTGTGAGAAGGTATTTCCCCAATCTTCAGGATTACCTTAGGTGGAACTCAAAAGACTACGTATTCCCCTGAGTCTAACACTTAGGCCCTACTATGGGGTCAGTAATACCCAGGATCTTAATCCCTCTAATATCCTCGTCGGAGCGTTGAGCTGCTCAACTACATACCCAATCTATCACTCCTAGAGTGATCTATTAAAGGGTATAACTATCACTTCACTATACTCAGGCTGAGTTCCACCACCCCTAACCTCTGCAGCATAACAGAGGAAAGGTTCATCAGCAATGGACATTGACCTCATGGTTTGTAAGCCTTTTATATTATGCCACAGTGCCATCTAGCATCCACTGTGAGAACTGCAGGGATTACATAAGCACAAAGCCCCCATAAGGACCCCCTTAGGCGTCCATATCACTAAGGATGTGCCTGTCAATAAAGGGTAAGGGTGTCTAAATTTTCACATCCCTACATCTGTAAACAAAACATAGTCATTGACCTCATACTATTCAGTCAACTAAACGTGAACCCTAGTTCTCACGGTGTTTAACTACCATTGATGCTTGGGGTCAGTACATGTATATTTTTCGTTTGAGACATTTTGCCTGCAGAGATTTAATGACAAGTAAAGCATACACTGTAACATCTTAAAAAATGGCACTGGTGCGTGCAGATTGTGAGGTCTACAAGAAGAATGGCTGTAATGTTTGGTACAGAGCTCAGGGGGTTAGAATAGCAGCCCAGAAACTGGTGACACTTTATACTTATGTAGAATATTTCCACAATTGGCCGTAAACTGCTGGCGTCCAAGGTGGATGTAGAAATAAAACTCTTTCTTTATGATCTGCCTAATCCCACAGAGTTTATTTTTACAATACCTTCTTAGCTTGTCTACTTATTTTGGAGAGCCTGCCAGGTATCAGTGCCAAATGTGAGACCTCATCATTTACTTCATAGTTGAAATAGTGTGAAAACTCTGGAGGTGTTCCTGATATGGGCAAAGAATGACCTTGTGATTAATCACACTAAATCCATCCAGTGGACTTACTTAATAACAACAGTGTCATACAGAGACCCTAACCTGCTGGTCATTTGTAGAAAGCCACATTATGTATTATGGAAAAAAAAAAAACAAATTAAATGGGATCTCGGTAAATGACTCTGAATTGGTGATTTATCACTTTTGTATTCGCTGGATATAAATACGAGGCAACGAGCCCGAGAAAACTCATCCCAACCACCTTCTCCATATCTTGTTACCTTGAATTTTCTTTCATTTGGCACTAATTGTACAAGGTGCTTATGGAAACTAAAGTAAGAATAATTAACCTGTAACAGAGCAAGATGGAAAGGGGTTTCTATATAATACATGAAACAATATGGAATCAATGTTTTCTTTCTATGCACTGGTTTATACACACTTGACGGCCCCTCTGGAACAGTTACTGTAATGTGAGTATATTGGTTGCCATTGGAGCCAGTTGAGCATGCCAAGGCTGAAATGTACACAGATTGTAGTAAAGTTACTTAACAGAAATATATACCGTATGTGCAAGGATTTGGGGCTGCGAAACCAATTTCAGCATGTAAATTTCTTACTGCACTTTCCTGAATACATTTCTAGCTGATGTTTTATGGCAGCCTGACTCAAGCAGTTTTATTTCTATATCAGAGACTGCTTAAAGGAGAAGGAAAGGTTAAAACTATGGGGGTTATTTAATAAACTCCGAATGCAAAAATCACAAAAAAACGGATTTTTTTTTATAAAGTCGGACTTTTAAAAAAAATCACGAATTTTTCAGAATTTTTAAACCCCGAAGATAAAAAAGTCAGCATCTAAAAATCCAGCATCTCAGACCTGTCGAGGTTGCATATAAGTCAATGGGAGAAGTCCCAATGATTTTTTGATGTGCGCTTGGTTTTTGGCAATACCCCGAAGTTTTCAGAATTTTCAGGCAAAATTTGGAATCTTGAAAATTGGATGAAAAATCTAATTTTTCACAATTTTTTCCTGCAAACAAAATTTTCGGGAAAGCGCATTAATAAATAAGCCCAAAAAAAAAACATGCGGATTTGGTAGGAGATTTTTTCAGAAAATATTGAGATAAATTTGACTTGATAAATAACCCCCTATGTAAGCCGTATCAGAAAGGTCCACCTAAATATACCAGTAAACCCTGAAAGTAATGCTGCTCTGAATGCTATATTTATTCTGTAGAGTGTTTTACCATACCTGAGTAAAAAGCTCTAGAAGCTCTCTGTTTGTTTAGGATAGCATCTGTAGTATTAGCTTGGTGTGACATCAGTTCCTGCCTGAGTCTCTCCCTGCTCACTCATAGCTCTGGGCTCAGATTACATCAGAGAAGGGGAGGGGTGAGAGGAACAAACTGAGCATGCTCAAGCCCGGGGCAAGGAGGTTTAAGCTGAAAACAGGAAGTCTGATACAGAAGCCCATGAGTACACAATTCTTTTAACAGAACAGGCCGATTAAATCCTTCGAATCCATCTATCAAAAAAATTCTATGCACTTTAAAAAATTGTTGCATGGTTTGAAAATTGCCATGGGATAAATGTCCCGTTAACTTCAATGGATTTGGGGAATTATGGGCCGTTTTACGAGTTTTTGGAGAAGCCAAATGGGTCACATTCTGCCTACATTTGACAGTAATGCATTCATGAGGGGCTGGCAGGAAAGATCATGGACACCACCTATTCCCAATCTCTACTGTTCCCTAAATTATTATGCAAGTTAGGAAGTGGCAGCAGAGTAGGATGCAATGGGGTCCTGTTTTTAGCCCCTGTCCTGTGGCAGTGGGTAAGGGCATATCAATGGTTAGGATAGGGTTAGATAAGGGTTAGGGTTTTGGGTTAGGGTCTATGGCGTACTCTGCACCTCGCAATAGATTTTTTTATCCAGTGTAGATTACAACAATACCTGAGGACCTGAGTTCTTGCTCCACTTCTTCTGCTTCAGGTCTTAGCAAATGACCCCTGATATTCCCCCTTCATATTAGCCCAAGGGATCACAAACTGGCTGTCACGATCGCCGCCCGGAGCAGGACCAGGAGCTCCGGGCGGCGCAGCTATCACTTCCGACGCCGCTCCCAAGATGGCGGCGCCCATGGCCGCCACGTGGGTAGCGGCGCCGGCGCAAAGACGCCTGCGCGAAGACGTCATAAAGGCGCGACGGACGCAGGCGCAGCGCGTCGGTCGCAGACGTGCTGACGCCGATGCAAGGGCGCCAAAAAACCCCTTTAAAAGGACGTCTGAGGCGCTAAGATGGCGCCCGATAATAGGATCTCGTTCCTAAGAAGATTCCTGGGTTTCCTGCTTCTTTTCCTGTTTTCCCTGAAGATATTACTGATTGATCTCTTGTTATTGACCCCCTGCCTGGACTTTGGACTCTGTTTGTATTCTGCCTGCCTTGTGACTTGTTGCCTGGACTCCATTACCCTTTCTGCCGAATCCCTGGATACCGCGAGCCTGATCCCTCCTGAGGGGCTTCCTCCTAGATCCGGACAACTCCCCCAGAGGGAACTCCCGGTTCCCTGACATTATTATCGGGCCATGGATCCTACTGAGGAAGCTCAGCCAGATTTCGGCAGGGCCTTTCGGGGCCTGCATTCCCGCATGGAGGCGTATGAAGCCCGGCAGAATTACGTGGGACACACGCTGGAGGCGATCCTGGAAAAGCTCTCCTTATTGACACCAGCGACCCCCCTGCCGGCACCTCCTCCGCAAGCGGCTGCTGCCATGGCTACCCAGTCCTCCACCTCTGGTCCACATATTCCTGCTCCGCCTCTCTACGATGGCGATCCTCAAGCCTGTCGAGGATTCGTGAATCAGTGCCAGATTCGCTTTGCCCTACACCCCACTGAATTTGACTCTGAACGTGCCAAGGTGGGGTTCGTGATTACTCGTCTGGCAGGGAAAGCTCTCGAGTGGGCATCTCCACACTGGGAGAAGCAGTCCCCACTGATGAATGACGCAGAAGCTTTTCTCAAAGAATTCCGGATCGTCTTCGATGCTCCCGGCCGGATGACATCCGCTGCTTCCCGTCTGTTCCAAATCCGCCAAGGGAGTCGCAGTGTAGCGGAGTATGCTATCGAATTCCGTACACTTGCTGCTGAGACTCGTTGGAACAACGACGCATACCATACTGCATTTTATAATGGTCTCTCCCTCCGCATCAAAGATGACCTGGTCTCCCGTGAATTACCCACGCAAGTTGAGGACCTCATCGCCTTGGCGGTCAAGGTGGACACTCTTCTGAGAGAGCATCAAACCCTGAGAGATCGTGTCAGGAGGTTTCAACCCATGTTGGCACCCCGCTTCCAGAGGCCTCTCCTGCAGGCTCCTGTCACCCCGCCTGCCCAAGCATCCATTTCTCTCCAGGAGGAACCCATGCAAGTGGGAAGAACTCGCCTCACTGAACAAGAAAGACTCCGCAGACGGATGTCAGGCCTGTGTCTGTATTGTGGCGGACATTCCCACTTCGCCAATGCCTGTCCTGCAAAGGCTAAGAGTTTTGTACCCCGAGGTATGTCTATGGTAACTCATGTAGGGGGCACTACTCAAAAGTCTCGAGATAAGTCTCAGGAGAAGACCCAAGAAAACTCACACAGGTTTCTCCTTCCCTTCCAGGTTCGTCTGACTGATAAGACTATCTTCGGGGAGGCTTTCATCGATTCCGGAGCCGGGGGTAACTTCATGGACGCTCTCTTTGCTAAGTACTTGGGAATTCCCTTATTTCCTTTGCCTTCTCCCATGCGGATCGTCGCCATAGATGATAAACCCCTGGAGTCTGTACTCACGATGACCACTGGCGAACTACCTGTGCAGGTTGGGTCCCTGCATAAAGAGAGACTTTCGTTTCTTATTATCTCCTGTCCCGCTGTTCCAGTTGTTTTGGGTCTCCCCTGGCTGCTCCTGCACAATCCCACCATAGACTGGTCCACAGGGCAGGTTTCTCGTTGGAGCCCATTCTGCCAACAGCATTGCCTTCCTGCTAAACCCCTCAAGAAGGTAACTATCTCCTCAACCGAGTTAGTCTCTTCCCTCTTGTTATAAAGAATTCTCCGATGTGTTCTGTAAGAAGTCTGCAGAATTCCTTCCTCCACATCGCTCCTACGACTGTCCTGTCGAACTCCTGCCAGGAGCCATGCCCCCCAGGGGCCGCACTTACCCTCTCTCTCCTGCAGAGACTACCGCAATAAAGGAATACATCCAAGAAAATCTCCAGCGGGGGTTTATCCGCCCTTCTACCTCTCCAGCAGGGGCTGGGTTCTTCTTCGTGGAGAAGAAGGACGGAGGCCTTCGGCCATGTATAGACTACCGGGGCCTGAATAAAATCACTGTAAAAAACAGATACCCTCTGCCCTTGATTGCAGAGCTCTTCGACCAGCTGAAGGGGGCGAAGATATTCTCTAAGTTGGATCTCCGGGGGGCGTACAACCTCATTCGCATCCGTGAGGGTGACGAATGGAAGACAGCTTTCAACACTCGTGACGGGCACTATGAATATCTCGTTATGCCCTTCGGCCTTTGCAATGCCCCTCCTGTCTTCCAGGAGTTTGTTAACGATGTGTTCCGGGATCTCCTAGGAAGGTTCGTAGTCGTGTACCTGGACGACATCCTGATCTTTTCTAAAGACCTTGAAAGCCATCGCTCCCAGGTGAAGGAGGTACTCTCTCGTCTGAGGAAGAACTCTTTCTTCGCCAAGTTGGAGAAGTGCGTCTTCGAGGTGTCCAAGATCCCCTTCCTAGCAGGGCCGGATTTACATAGTGGGCACCCCTAGGCCCGCTGTAGTTCGTCACCCCCTTACGTTCCCTTTTATTTGCTCAATTTTCATCATTGTGACAGAAGCAATAGGGATTGGAGCACGGGAGATTAAAAAACTATTTTATCTAAGCCCACCCCCAATGTTGCTGAACCGATATGGGTGTGGTTGGGCAACATGCCGCCCCCCCTAAAATCCTGCCCCCCTAGGCCCGGGCCTAGGTGGCCTCTCCACAAATCCGGGCCTGCTTCCTAGGATACATTATCTCTCCTGAGGGATTTGAGATGGACCCCGTGAAAGTGTCTGCCATCCAGGAGTGGCCTCTCCCGCTGAGTACCAAGGCAATCCAGAGATTTATCGGATTTGCTAACTACTATCGGCAGTTCATCCGGGGGTTCTCTTCCCGCATTGCACCTATCCTGGCCCTCATCCGGAAAGGGGGTAAACCCAGCTTGTGGCCTCCATCTGCCATTGAAGCTTTTCAGTCCTTGAAAGAGGCCTTCACGTCCGCTTCTGTCCTCCGACACCCCAATCCTGAACTACCCTTCTGCATCGAAGTTGATGCTTCTGAAGTCGGAGCCGGAGCCATCCTGTCTCAGAGACACCCCGCTGATGGGAAGTTGCACCCCTGTGCTTATTTCTCCAAGAAGTTCTCGTCCGCAGAGCAGAACTACGATGTCGGGAACCGAGAACTCTTGGCTGTTAAACTTGCTCTTGAAGAGTGGCGTCACCTCCTGGAGGGTTCTCTGATTCCGGTTCAGATTTACACTGATCATAAGAATCTCGAGTTCATCCAGTCCCTCAAGAGGCTAAACCCCAGACAAGCAAGGTGGGCTCTCTTCTTCTCTCGATTTAATTTTATCTTGACTTATCGCCCAGGCTCCAAGAATCGGAAGGCCGATGCCATGTCTCGTAGCTTCACTCCGGTGGACCGCTCTCCTGAGAGACAAGAGCCAATCATCCCTCCAGTCAAGATTATTGCCTCCCTGTATCCACAGTTTGCTGACCAAATCCTGGCTGGTCAGTCTTCTGCTCCTTCAGATACTCCCATTGGAATGGCATTTGTTCCTCCTGAGCTGCGTCTGCCTATCCTGCAACAGACCCATTGCTCCAGGCAAGCCGGACACCCTGGCCCAGCTAAGACTCTTGAACTCTTACGACGCCTGGTCTGGTGGCCTGATATCCGCAAAGATGTGAAGGACTTTGTTGCTGCTTGTAATGTTTGTGCCACATCTAAGTCAAGCCACTCCCGCCCCAGTGGGTTACTACAGCCCTTGCCGGTTCCTTCCCGTCCCTGGACCCACCTGTCCATGGACTTCATTGTCGAACTTCCTCCCTCCTGTGGGAACACTGTGATCTGGGTTGTCATTGATCGTTTCTCCAAAATGGCCCATTTCATCCCTCTGAAGAAGTTGCCCTCTGCGGTGGAGTTGTCCCAGCTATTTATCCAGTACATCTTCCGCCTGCATGGTTTCCCGGTGGAGATCGTCTCCGATAGAGGCACCCAGTTTACCGCCAAGTTCTGGCGTTCCCTATGCAAAGATCTGGGAATTGTTCTTCAGTTTTCATCTGCATATCACCCGCAGACGAATGGGGCAGCTGAACGTGTCAATCAAGCCCTGGAACAGTTCCTGAGGAACCACGTATCCCTCTGCCAGGATGACTGGTCTGATCTCCTTCCATGGGCGGAATTCGCTCATAATAATGCTTGTCATTCCTCTACAGGAAGGTCTCCATTCATGTCGGTGTATGGTCAGCATCCTCAAGCTTTTCCCCAAGACTTTGTGCTATCTGACGTCCCGGCTGCTGACGATTCCGCAGCCCATATGTCTGCTATTTGGGCTGCTACCAAGTTGAACCTAGAGAAGAGCGCTCTTGTTCATAAGACTTTCGCGGATCGTCGTCGAAGATCCTCTCCTCCCTACAAGGTGGGTGATAATGTCTGGCTCTCTTCCAGGAATATCCGGTTGAAGATACCATCTCCCAAGTTGGGTCCAAAATTCGTGGGTCCATTTCCCATCTTGGAGATAATCAACCCTGTGGCTGTCAGACTCCAGCTTCCACCAGAGATGAGAATCCCCAATGTGTTCCACGTGTCTCTGGTGAAACCCGCCATCACCAACCGGTTCTCTGGCGGTCAGTCTCCTCCTCCGGCCATCTCTGTGGAGGGTCAACTCGAGTACGAGGTGGAGAAAATCCTAGACTCCAGAATCTCCAGAGGGTCCCTTCAGTACCTCATTCAGTGGAGGGGCTTTGGCCCTGAAGAATGCTCCTGGGAAGGACACCGTGATGTTCACGCTCCTCGTCTGGTGAGGGATTTTCACGCCAAGTTTCCCCAGAAGCCTTGTCCCGGTGGTCCTGAGGCCCCCCGTGAGGGGGGGGGTACTGTCACGATCGCCGCCCGGAGCAGGACCAGGAGCTCCGGGCGGCGCAGCTATCACTTCCGACGCCGCTCCCAAGATGGCGGCGCCCATGGCCGCCACGTGGGTAGCGGCGCCGGCGCAAAGACGCCTGCGCGAAGACGTCATAACGGCGTGACGGACGCAGGCGCAGCGCGTCGGTCGCAGACGTGCTGACGCCGACGCAAGGGCGCCAAAAAACCCCTTTAAAAGGACGCCTGAGGCGCTAAGATGGCGCCCGATAATAGGATCTCGTTCCTAAGAAGATTCCTGGGTTTCCTGCTTCTTTTCCTGTTTTCCCTGAAGATATTCCTGATTGATCTCTTGTTATTGACCCCCTGCCTGGACTTTGGACTCTGTTTGTATTCTGCCTGCCTTGTGACTTGTTGCCTGGACTCCATTACCCTTTCTGCCGAATCCCTGGATACCGCGAGCCTGATCCCTCCTGAGGGGCTTCCTCCTAGATCCGGACAACTCCCCCAGAGGGAACTCCCGGTTCCCTGACACTGGCAATTCTAAACTACAATCCTCATCATCCTCAGAACAGCTGGAAGACTTCGGGTTTGAAATCCCTGAGCTGATGTGCCTGTTGGTTTATTAAATCATATTTTATGTAGGAATAACATTAATGAAAAAGTCTGACATATTGTGGGTGATGGTTTTGAGCTTCTCCAAGTGCTTTGTGAATATACATATATACCGTAAGTATAGATTCCATGGCTTATATGGGTATGGTTATGCTTAGGAAAACAATCAGAACTGCCAGCATCTTGGGAATATGATCGTACAAGTCAAATAATGTAAAGCTTATTCTGTTAAAGGGAACAAAGATACAAAGAATGGCTTTGTCGTGCCAGAAATGCTGATCCCCCACTATTCATATTTAATATGAAACAATAATCAAAGTCTCTCTGGGGTTTGAATAGCAGGGCAATGGCGGTGAAGCTAATATCCAAAATGAGCACCACCATATGTATTAATGAAAACCGTCTCGAGGAAAGTCATAACATTTTTATACATTTTGTGTAGGTTCTCGGCTCCAGAACGTATCATGTTTTGCCTGGATACAGATGTAGTACATTTATTTAATGAGAAATTATTATAATGTATTAAATCCTGAGATTAAGGTGCAAACAGCCATATGGGCCATGTGTGAATTGTGTATTGGAATTGTGTGTTGGGAGGGATGATTCGCTTATTTTAATTTAGTTAGCTTTTTTTTCTCTCGTTATATGAGCCTCTTTCTTTCCTGCAAAGGGTAAAAGTTTTTTCATTGAACTCAACAGGACGCTTGTAGCCAGGGCCGGATTTAAATAGCCAACCCCCCTAGGCCCATTCCTGTTCATCGTCCTTGTCCCTTCCACTACCTTCCCCTTTAATATCCAGGGACTGGTCCCATTGCCATTTTGGAGTCAGGAAGGAATTTTTTCCCCCTTTGAGGCAAATTGGAGAGGCTTCAGATGGGTTTTTTTTGCTTTCCTCTGGATCAACTGGCCATGATGGACGTTTGTCTTTTTTGAACCCAACTTACTATGTTACCTTTGTGCACATACAAACATTTTCAGCATTGGGTTCAGAGTACTGGGGTTTGGTGCACAGGAAATTTAAAAACACTATTGTATCTCCTGCAAATCCCCAGTGTTTCTGAACCAATGCGGGTGTTATTGGGTGGCATGCCGCCCCCCTACAATTCTGCTGCCCTAGACCTGGCCTTTGTGGCCTTTCCACAAATCCAGGCCTGCTTGTAGCCTATGATCAGAATTAGGCCTACAAAATTTTTTGACATAATAATAACCATCTATAGGGCCTGTACCATGTGAGAAATAGAACAACAGACATGTGAATAGTAGGGATGCACCAAATCTGTACATTTTTGGATATGGCTCTGCAAAATATCAGGATGAAATACAAACCAAATTCAATCTCCAATCTGCACTTTCCAATTATTTATTTTAATTATTTTTGGCACAGTAGTTAGTAGGGCAAATTATCTGTGCCTATCACAGGCCTTGCTTGCACATAATAAGCCCTAATAGAACACTGATTCACTTTTCCAGTGCATTAAAGTAACATGGCTTCGCGGGTTTGGTTTCGTTTATCACTAATGAATTGTCCTAAATTAAATTAGAATTAAAAAAAGAACAAGGAAAGAGTCAACCACAAGATTTTCTATCTGTAACCAGGGGTAGAGATAGCACATTTAGCACTGGGAGAATTTTTAGATGAAAAAAAAATCTAGGATGTTTCAAGATTTATTATGCTCCTAAACTGCTATAGATCCAAAACTGAAAATACTCTAAATCATGGTCAAAGCCATTGAAATCATGTAGAAGTGTCAGGCGGTCCATTTAACAATTGGAACATGTTAGAACCTTCAGGATTCCTGATAGTTTCAGGCCGAGTGCACTGGTTTTCATTCAATAATCCCATACATTTTAGCTTTTGGGGCGACTAATCAAATTGACACTTTATTTTGTCACATTTTTTTTTTGCGCTGATTTTTTTGGAGAAAAATTATTGGTAAATTAAAGGGAGTCGGGTTTGGGAGTTTGGTCTGATTTTTTTTTTTAAACAGAGTGACAAAAAGTTTTAGTTTATGAGCAATATATGAAAAGGTGGATCCTGCAGGATTCATCTACTATCTTTATGGAAATTTTTGAGCAAATCGATTAAGTTATCCAAAAGGACCAGTAACATAAATTTTTTCAAAAAAAGAATTTTTTAGTATAGAATGATAAAAAAAAACTCAAAGACAAATTAATTTGCTAAGTCTTTATTAAGAAATAACTTACCGATACTCCGCTTTCGCTCCTTTCAGAGAAGGCGAATCATAGTGTGGCGTTCGATTTCCATAGTGTGGAGTCCTTTATAATAGAAACCAGTATTGTATAGACCAGTGATCCCCAACCAGTAGCTCGTGAGTAACATGTTGCTCTTCGACCCATTGGATGTTGCTCCCAGTGGCCTCAAAGCAGGTGCTTATTTTTTGAATTCCAGGCTTGGAGGCAAATTTTAGTTGCATAAAAACCAAGTGTACCCCAAACAGAACCTCCTATAGGCTGCAAGTCCACTTAGGGGCTACCAATGGCCAATCACGGCCAATATTTGGCTTTCCCACAAACTTTTTGCATGTTTGCGTTGCTCTCCAACTTATTTCTACATTTGAATGTGGCTCATGGGTTTCAAAAAAAAAGGTTGGGGACCCCTGGTATAGACCGTAGTCACATATTTCAACATATTTGCTGTGAAACAATATAATTGTAATAGTCAATTATCACCCAGGGATGAAATAAACACATTTATATAAAAACACTTTCCCGTTTACTACGTCCGGGGACATCATGAAACTGAAGGAAAATATTTTCATTTTTCTTGTTTCTATGTCTCACGGCCCAAAATGTTATTTTAAGCCCATGCGGGTTTTCAGTTTATAAGTCATTTGTTTTAAGGTTTCACAGTTAAGTCTGAAAAGCTCATAAACCTCTATGTGAACCAGGGATGGTCAGTCAAGACATCCAATGCTCGAGTTCTTTCATTGCTTAAATCAATACAAAACCGCAGAAAATTCTAGAAATTCTTTAAATGGTGAGTACTTTTATAGGCCCCCCCCATCCTCACCGTAATTTGTTGTTTGTGTCTACTTGTGTCTGTGTGTTAATGTGGCCTGGCCACGTGCAAAAACATTCAACAGTTCTGTAGAGTAGATAGCATTTACCTCAATAATGGTAGTTTCTTTTCGATTCTTTCTTACCCTCAATTCAGATGATGGATCAAAGCTCACACCCACCATGGAAAGTCGGCATGTTTTCGATGGGGATGGTAAGTATTTAGCATTTTTGTAGCATGTCCTTCGCTTAGTCTTCTAGAGAGACTTGCCACGTGAATTCTAGCTGCCTCCCTTCCAATCCAATAGGAACTGCTACAGGTTTCATTGCTTCAAATAACTTCTCTCTATATTGACCAATAATAACAGGAGCATTTGTAAGACCTAACCAGAAACCCTAAGGGGGTTATTTACTAAATTCCAAATGCAAAAAAACTCAGAAAATCCATGATTTTTTTTTATAAAAGCGGACTTTTAAAAAATCACAACGTTTTCAAAATTAAGTAAACCTTTAAAATAAGTGAATGTAAAATTGATGTTTGTGCTATTCTAAGAAGTTTTGCAATGTACATTCATTATTTATTTTGTTTTTATTCCTAGATATTAAGGGATAAATGTACTTTAAATATGAGAATTTGGTTACAACAGCGCCACCTACTGGTCATTTTCCTGACCAGTCTGACCACCAAGTAGTCAAGGAAGTTGTCAGGAGAAAAAAGAGGCTGCTCTGATGTTCTTCTGCTTAGGAAAGATTTGAGAAATGTTTTCTAATTATTTTCCTAAGCAGAAGAACATCAGAGCAGCCTCTTTCTTAACCTGACAACTTCCTTGACTACTCGGTGGTCAGACAGGTTGGAAACTGACCAGCAGGTGGCGCTGTTGTAACCAAATTCTTTAATATTAACAGCACATGTATCCCTTAATATCTTGCAATTAAAAGAAAATAAATAATGAATGTAAATTACAAAAGTGCTTAGAATAGCTCCCTCATCAATTTTACATCCACTTATTTTTAAGGTTTACTTAAACCCAGAGGATGGAAAAGTCTGAATCAGAAAATCCGGCATCTCAGACCTGTCAAGGTTGCATATAAGTCAATGAGAGAAGTCCCAATGATTTTTTTTTGATGTGCGCTGGGTTTCGTGCAATTCCCCACAGTTTTCAGAGTTTTCGGGTGAAAATTCTGAAGAAATATCGAAATTCATGAAAATCTAATGAAAAAATCAGAATTTAAAACACATCAGTTAATAGTGCTACTCCAGCAGAATTCTGCACTGAAATCCATTTCTCAAAAGAGCAAACAGATTTTTTTATATTCAATTTTTAAATCTGACATGGGGCTAGACATTTTGTCAATTTCCCAGCTGTCCCTGGTCATGTGAGTTGTGCCTGCACTTTAGGAGAGAAATGCTTTCTGGCAGGCTGCTGTTTTTCCTTCTCAATGTAACTGAATGTGTCTCAGTGAGACATGGGTTTTTACTATTGAGTGTTGTTCTTAGATCTACCAGGCAGCTGTTATCTTGTGTTAGGGAGCTGTTATCTGGTTACCTTCCCATTGTTCTTTTGTTTGGCTGCTGGGCGGGAAAAGGGAGGGGGTGATATCACTCCAACTTGCAGTACAGCAGTAAAGAGTGATTGAAGTTTATCAGAGCACAAGTCACATGACTTGGGGCAGCTGGGAAATTGACAATATGTCTAGCCCCATGTCAGATTTCAAAATTGAATATAAAAAAATCTGTTTGCTCTTTTGAGAAATGGATTTCAGTGCAGAATTCTGCTGGAGCAGCACTATTAACTGATTCATTTTAAAAAAAAAACCCCATGACAGTATCCCTTTAAGAAGTCATAGAACACAAAATAAAGACTTGCCATTCACAAATGCTTTGCCTAAAATATTAGTTTTATTGACACAAAAGGAATAGACAAACCCCATGCACCCACTGCTTCTAACATGTTCATTATCAAACTCTGTTTCATGGATTTATTAAAGCATAATTCAACCTGATACCAACATATACCCTATGACATAGTGACCATTATACGTGTAGTTGTGTTACCCATATAAAGGCACTCAGTTGCCAGTCCTTGGTTACCTCCACTAACAACTTTGTTTTTCACTATACTTGAGTTGAGCAGAATTCAATTGGGGCGGCGGGAGTTTGAATGGGGATTGGACTGTACTGTGAATTACACAATTGTATGGAGCTCATATGGTAATGGATTGGCTATTGTTGGGTCATGTGACCATGCTGTAGAATATACCTCTGTATGATGTGTTCCTATGGTAGAGGATATTCTCTTGTTTGGACATTTAGCACCTTAGCAATAAATAGAATTTATATAGTAGGGGACTGGCTGGGATAATGACACCTCTGTATGAAAAAAGTTCTTACTTAAAAACTTGTTTTTTTAATTCTCAGATCTGCTTTTCATTATAACAAATAGTTCGTTAGGTGCTATGATTTTGTTTCTCTCACTTTGGGGCTGATTTAGTAACATTTCATTTGATTTCCCACGCAAATTTGAGTAAAATGTTTTATCACTCGCGTGAATATTCATCAGAAGACGAGGTTAGGACTTTTATATTTGCTCTTGCGTTTTCTTTTCATTTGTTTGTTTTCTTTCCTGCAATTTTTATAAAGGATAAGTAAACCTTTAAAATAAGTGAATGTAAAACTGATGAGGGGGCTATTCTAAGAACTTTTGTCATTTAAATTCATTATTTATTTTGTTTACATTCCAAGATATTAAGGGAAACATGTACTGTTAATATGAATGAATTATGTTACAACAGCGCCACCTGCTGGTCATTTTCCCACCAGTCTGACCAGCAAGTAGTCAAGGAAGTTGTCAGGAGAAAGAAAGAGGCTGATGTTCTTCTGCTTAGGAATAAAATTAGAAACCTTTCTCACATCTTTCCTAAGCAGAAGAACATCAGCCTCTTTCTTTCTCCTGACAACTTCCTTGACTACTTGCTGGTCAGACTGGTGGGAAAATGACCAGCAGGTGGCGCTGTTGTAACACAATTCATTCATATTAACAGTACATGTATCCCTTAATATCTTGGTATAAAAACAAAATAAATAATGGATGTAAATTATAAAAGTGCTTAAAATAGCCCCCTCATCAGTTTTACATTCACTTGTTTTAAAGGTTTACTTATCCTTTAAAGGATCGCAATGTTTTTTAACCTAAGACAGCCAACCTTTTTTTGGCCCAGTGACTGGGGGAGGGGGTCGGGAGCCGTGTGGGTCGGGAAGGGGAGAGAGTTGGGAGGGGTTGGCGTACAATTCTGGAGCTGTCCGCGCCCCTGCGGTTGGGGACTCCTGACCTAAAAGGAAGCATAAATAATTTAACCTTGTAGGAAGTTTTTTAGTATTTGAAAAAATATTGCTTTGAAGAGTCGATAAACGTTTTTTCATGGCAGGATACATTTTCTACTACAGGTATGGAACCTATTATCTAGAATGCTCAGGGCCTGGGGGTTTCTTGATAAGGGATCTTTCCATAATTTGGATCTTCATACCTTGAGTCTACTAGAAAATCATGTAAACATGAAATAAACCCAATAGGCTGGTTTTACCTCCAATAAGGATTAATTATATCTTAGTTGGTATTAAATACAAGCGACTGTTTTATTATTACACAGAAAATGGAAATCATTTTTAAAAATCGGGATTATTTGATTATAATGGAGTCTATGGGAGATGGCCTTTCTGTAATTGTGAACTTTGTGGATAATGGGTTTCTGGATAACAGATCCCATACCTGTACTACTGATTTTATCAAGGCCCTTTCAGTATTGTACAATAGTTGTGTAAAATGTGCAAATGATGGGTCTTTATAATAAAGATCCATGATTCTTGTGCTTTCAGATTCCTGCTCATAAAGAATTAGGGAAGCACTGAATCCAGGATTCGACTCGGGATTCGGCCAGGATTCAGCCTTTCTCAGCAGGATTCAGATTCGGCCGAATCCTTCTTCCCGGCCAAACCAAATCTGAATCGTGGGGAAGGAAATTGCGTGACTTTTTGTCACAAAACAAGGACATCTAAGATGTTTTTCCCTTCTCACCCCTAATTTACATATGCAAATTAGGATTCAGTTCGGTATTCGGCCGAATCTTTTACAAAGGATTCGGTGGTTCGGCCAAATCCAAAATAGTGGATTCGGTGCATCCCTATAAAGAAATACATTTTTTTCACAGAACGACAAAGAAACTGCACTTCCTTGTGCAAAGACTAAGGGGCAGATTTACATAGGGTCAAATATCGAGGGTTAAATAACCCTCGATATTCGACTGCCGAATATAAATCCTTCGACTTTGAATATCGAAGTCGAAGGATTTACCGCAAATAGTTCTGTCGAACGACAAATCATTCGATCGAACGATTAAATCCTTTGAATCATTCGATTAGAAGGATTTTAATCCATAGATCAAACGATTTTTCTTCGACCTAAAAATTGATAGAAGGACCTTCCCCATAGGCTAACATGGCACCTTGGTAGGTTTTAGGTGGGGGGTCGAAGTTTTTTTTAAAGAGACAGTACTTCAACTATAGAATGGTCAATAGTCGAGCGATTTTTAGTTCGAATCGTTCGTTTCGAAGTCATAGTCGAAGGTCGAAGTAGCCTATTGGATGGTCGAAGTAGCAAAAAAAAAATCATTCGATATTCAACGTTTTTTTTATTCTATTCTATTCTTCACTCGAGCTAAGTAAATGGGCCCCCAAAATTTACAACATTCTCATAATTTCATTTACTCACCTGTCTTTCCTATAAACCATCAAAAGTATATTTTTTCCTCTGCTCTTTTGTTTTCAAAGTACTAAAAATGACGCCCTGTTACTCATTGTTTTAACTACAAGTAAAAATGTTGGATTTTTGATGATGTGTCCCTATTATAAAAATGTATTTATACAGTATTTCAATCACAGTAATTCTGTCGGTGTTTTGTTATTGTGTAGCTTTGTGTCTGCCAGTTATGCTCACCAGAAAAACTAAAGAAATATGGTTAGTGATGGGCGAATATGGGGCTTCGCCGAAAAATTCACGAAATGGCGGAAAAATTTTTTGGACGCCGGCGTCCATATTTGATAACATTGTGCCAGCGTCCAAAAAACCGCCCATCACTTAATATGGTGGCATGTTGGGAGGGTTTCACTACCTGCAGGTGAATATATTATATATATATATATATATATATATATATATTTATATAATACACAAAAGCCATGAATATCTTGTAAATGATATCCTTATAAACGGTGAGTTCTGATGTCATCAGTTATAAACGGTGAGTTCTGATGTCATTTCTGTCACATGACTCACTGAACCTTGTGTATTATAACAAATAAAGTCCCCCCAGTTGCAAAATATGAGGATATTAGAAGTTACCTCGGCGTTCCATGACCTGTATAAAAACACTCGGCATTCGGCCTCGTACTTTTATATGGTCATGAAACTCCTCGGAAACTTATAATATCCTTATATTTTACAAGAGGGGGCACTTTATTCACTATATATTTATATTATAATGACAAATAAACCAGAAAACATTACAGAAACGTCAGTGTATTCTCCTTAAACATTCTGGGGGTTATTTACTAAACGCCGAAAGCCAAAAACCCGAAAAAATCTTGATTTTTTTTAGTATAAAATCAGAATTTTTAGTGGGGGAAAAAAATCCAAAAATTTTCAGAATATTTTAAACCCCGAGGATGAATCCGGCATCTCAGACCTGTCGAGGTTGCATATAAGTCAATGGGAGAAGTTCCAATGATTTTTTGATGTGCGCTGGGTTTCGTTCAATAATCCGAAGTTTTCGGGCAAAAATCCAGGTGTTTTCAGGTGAAAATTCTGAAAAATTCACTGTTTTTTCTAAATTTTTCCCGCAAACAAAATTTTTGGCAAAGTGTATTAATAAATAAGACAAAAAAACCCGTGCAGATTTGGTCTGAGTTTTTTTCAGAAAATATTGAGATAAATTCGGACTTTGATAAATAATCCCCTACATGTTTGAATTAATTGGTCTTTCTATATGATAATGCATTGGGTTTATTCGTCAGATATATCACCTGCAGCGATTTTTACCAAACACCAGTAATAGCATAAAGTTGCATGTATGCAGTGTCGGACTGGGCCGGCGGGACACCGGGAAAAAACCCGGTGGGCCCCGGGCTCTTGTGGGCCCCGCTGGCCCAGATCCGCTACTTAGTTTGGCTGCGCGACCCCACTTTGTCGGGGGTCACGGTAGAATAGATGATCTGCGCATGCGCAGAAAGATATTGCTGCGCGTGCGCACAAATGCGGCACCACACGCATGCGCACTACTACGATGAAGCACGCCGGCGCAGCAGCGGGGGCCGGATCGGGGCCCTGGGTCAATAGCCCCGGTGGGCCCGAAGTCCCCCAGTCCGACCCTGCATGTATGTATAAATATATATCCACCACTTTGACTCAGCATTTGCAGGACTTGCATAAACATTTTTTTAATCATTTTATTGTGCAAAAGAAAAGGTTTTTTTTGCACAATATAAGGATTGTGCAAAAGATTAAGATCTTGATAAAGGTCTGAACATGTGACTGAAACATTGCTTTTGCACAATAATATAATGGACATCATCATTGCGCTATGCAATATGTTGGTGGTCTAAAAATACATAATAATAATATTACATATTTGCAAACATTTTTTATTGGAAATCACTTTACATTTGATTTTATTATGGGAACAAATCAGTTTCGTTGTTTTAGATTCTGGGAAACATTAACTTAAAGTCTGGTGCACTGGATGAGTCTGACAGAAATTTGTAGTGTGAATGAGGCCTAAATATGTAGAGGGACCTTTTATAACAATTTTATTTTTGATAATATTTTTTCTCATGCCGCCATTGAATAAATTAGCGAAAGCGCTGCAAAAATTTGCCGGTGTCAAAAAAAATGGACGCCGGCGTCTGTTTTTTTGGATGCCGGTGCTGTTTTGCGAATTTTTCGCTGTTGAAATTCACGCATTTTTCGGCGAATCAAAACGCCCCAAATTCACCCATCACTATTTGTAACCTTCCAAAAGTGTTGGGGTTATTAAATATTGGGCCAAATTCAATTTGATGAGAAAGACTAATAATTTAGTTCTACAGTAGGTTTTCCATAGACTCCAATTGAAGTTCCATGTGGCATCTCTTAAAATAAAAAAAATTCTCTTCAAATGAAATCTGGCCCATTATCCATTAACCAGGGGGTCATTTTAGTCACTGGGCCATTTTATGCCCAACTTGCCCCAAAGACCTAAATTCTGCAGAAATTATAAATGAAACCAATAGTGAATTAATTGTATAAATATAAAACAAAACTGAATATTTTAAAGATGAAAACAGGGTTTATGTAAACGGTAACCAGACCAACTGACTGTATTTGGTTTTTCCATGAGACCCACATTCAAGTATTTAGCCGGTTAATATTATTATTCATTTTGGCTAAATGTGAAGACAATGGTGTTTTGGGACCTGGGGAAAATCATTGACTTACAGGACTTTTGTTTGTTTTTGTTACAGGGAGAAGAGGCCCTCACCCAATACTTAGGGGTGAAATTCAGAATTCGGATCTTCCATCACAAAACGTAGGGGGTGGGCTCATAGGTAGGGATTCTTTGATTAACTATTGGAATCCTGACTTGATCTGTCAGGGGATGGGGTGGGGGTGGTGAAGGGGGTCTTTTCAAGTTACACTATTTACTGTCCCTCCTGGTATAAAGTTTAAAGTAGGGGGCACATTTGTTACAATGTTGGTAATGTTAAGCTATAAGAGTATATCGTACATATGGCAGGTAAAATCTATAAAATGTGTTCTGAGGTTAAGGCTTAAGGATCAAATCCGCTCAGGTTTTTAAGCTTATTTATTATTACATTTTCCCGGAATTTTGCTTTGCGGGAAAAAATCAGATTTTCTCGATTTTTTCATAATTTTCACCAGAAAACTTTGGGGTATTGAACGAAACCCTGCGCACATCAAAAAATCATTGGGACTTCTCCCATTGCAACCTCGACAGGTCTGAGATGCCGGATTTTCAGATTCAGGCTTTTCCATCCTGGGGGTTTAATAAATTCTGAAAAATTCATGATTTTTTTAAAAGTTCGATTTTATAAAAAAATCACGAATTTTTCGTGTTTTTTGCATTCAGAGTTTAGTAAATAACCCCCTTAAAATAATCATGAATTTTTCGGAAATTTTTTTTCCATGAGAAATTCTGATCTTATAGTTTAAAAAAACTCGAATTTCAACTTTAATAAATAACCCCCTAAGAGTAAAATGTGTCTGCTGATTCTACCAATAACAATTTAAAGGAAAACTAAACTCTTTTTATTAAAATCCCCTACCCTACATAAACCCCCCCCCAGCCTAGGTGTTACCCTGGGTAAAAGCCCCTAACTGTTTACTTAGAGATTTGGCCGAATACTGAACCAAATTGGAATCCTTATTTGCATATGCAAATTAGGGGTGGGAAGGGGAAAATATTTTTTACTACCTTGTTTTGTGACAAAAAGTCACAAGATTTCCCTCCCCGCCCCTAATTTGCATATGCAAATTAGGATTTGGATTCAGTTTGGCTGGGCAGAAGGATTCGGCCGAATTCTGCTGAAAAAGGCCGAATCCCGAACCGAATCCTGGATTCAATGCATCCCTAGTTTCTACACAGATATTTGCATTATTCCTGTAATAGTCAGATAGATGTGGGAGAACCTTTCTGCTTTTTCTGTAATGTATGCAGGACTGAGAAGTAGGGTTCAGTGCCCCCTTAATCTCCCCGTTCTGCACAGCTGATTAACACCTGTTTCTAGATTAATTGTTATAACCAATTGATGGTTTCCAAAAGTGACAATGACCTTAAAGGGCATGTAAAGGCAAAAAAATAAAACCCCATTTTTACTTTCCTTAATGAAAAAGAAACCTATCTCCAATATACTTTAATTAAAAAATGTGTACCGTTTTTATCAGAAACCTGACTGTATGCAGTGAAATTCTCCCTTCATTTACTGCTGTGGATAGGAATTGTCAGACGGTCCCTAACTGCTCTGCAGGGAAACAGTCATACTTATGAACAGCAGGGGGAGCCCCGCCTTACTTCCCAGCCATGCAGAACTCAAGCAGCTTTGTTTATGACGATCCCTAAGCAGCCCAGACCACACTGAGCATGTGCACAGTCTTGGTCTTGCAAAGATGTATAACAAAGTTACAAGATGGTGACCCCCTGTAGCCAACTTTGAAAGCATAAATCATTTGTTTGATTAGACTTGTGGTGCAGTAAGTTCATGTTTATGTTTAGTATACAAAATACAGCCTTTCTAGCTTTATTCTATGTTACACTTTACATGCCCTTTAAGGTTTGCAGCCAATGAGCAGGTTAAGTCATTGACTCCGGAAATCGCCTCTTCTACTAGAGAAGGGTCATTTTCTTATATAAACAGCCATATTGCAGGCAGCTTTATTTAACAATATGGCAGATTGGGAAAAAAAAAATAGAAAGTGGGCCTCATTTCTCAGAAATCCACATATTAAACTACTATACGATGCTCAATCAACACTAAATATTCGTTGAGTTGAGGATTTCATATTTAATGCTTAAGGCCAAGTTGAAATATCCATTAATCACAAAGTAATTGAAACATGTCGCCAGCGCTGCTTTCCAAACACATGTGGTCAGCAGTTATTTGAAATTTTCATCTTGGCTCGTCAAATATTCCTTTAAGCAAAGTTTTTAATGTATATCCTTCTCTGTCTCTCTTTAGAGGCACCGGAATAACGTTAATATTATGTCTAGAAACAACTCCCTCTGCCTAATTACTATTTAGAAAGAGATAAATGAGAAAATATAATGGCAGATGTGGAGTGCACTCATCTCTGGAATAAGGGAGACTTGTCTTTTAGTCATTATACAAGGATCCCTTAGCTGGAAACCCATGGAAAGACCGCCTCCTTTAGACTCCATTTTATCCAAATAATATTTAAAAAAATGTAAAAATTATTTTCTTTTTCTGTGTAATAATAAAACAGTCGCTTGTACTTGATTCCAACTAAGATATAATTAATCCTTATTGGAGGCAAAACCAGCCTATTGGCTTTATTTAATGTTTACATGATTTTCTAGTAAAGGAGAACCAAACCCCGAACTAATGAAAACCACTACCCCCCTTACCCTCCATAGTCTGAATCGGTGAAGATGGCGCCTGTGAGCTCCGCTGCGCTGACTCTGCATCGAGGAGTAATTAAAGACTTAAGGGCATTTACAGGTATTAACACCTGTGCGGGGGGGGGGGATAAAGGAGGGTAGGGGTTTTCATAAGTTTGGGGGTTTAGTTCTCCTTTAAGGTATAAAGATCCAAATTATGGAAAGATTTGTTATCCGGAAAGCCCCAGGTTCCGAGCATTCTGGATAACAGGTCCCATACCTGTAGTAATTGATTATAAAGAAAAAGCCAGACAGTATTCTGTACTTGCATGATTTGAGTACCAAGATTCGGTTCAAGATTCTGCCTTTTTCAGCAGGATTCAGATTAAACGAATCCGAATTTGCATATGCAAATTAGTGGCGGGGATGGAAATCACGTGACTTTTGTTCACAAAACAAGGAAGTAGAAATATTTTCCCCTGCCCACCCCTAATTTGCATATGCAAATTAGGATTCGGTTTGGTATTTGGCTGAATCTTTTGCAAAGGTTTCCGGGCGTTCGGCCAAATCCAAAATAGTGGATTCGGTGCATCCCTAGATTTGAGTAAGGGCTCTTACTGACGAGTGGTTGCAGCTGTGTTCCGTTTTTCTGCGTTCAGCCGCAGGGGAGCGCAGGAATAGACGCATTTAGCTTATTTCAATGGGGCTGTACTCACACTGGCACATGATTCCATTTATGGAATATCTGTGTGTGTCTAACACGTTTCATCACATTTTCATGAGACTTGGTGTTAGAACACGTATGTTTATATATATAGTGCTAGAATATTTATAAATAGCCTGGATGGTCTCCATTACCCATTTGGCTTTATATTGTACTTCCAACTTAATCCCTAAATTTGAGATATTCTGGCAGTTATCAAATATCCTGCAAGCTTGAATTTTTGAACTTCAGCATCATTCTAGTGCAAAGTTCCAACATTAAAAAGCCACTTAAAGGATAAGTAAACCTTTTAAACAAGTGAATGTAAAACTGATGAGGGGGCTATTTTAAGCACTTTTATAATTTACATCCATTATTTATTTTGTTTTAATACCCAAGATATTAAGGGAAACATGTACTGTTAATATGAATGAATTTTGTTACAACAGCGCCACCTGCTGGTCAGTTTCCCACCAGTCTGACCAGCAAGTAGTCAAGGAAGTTGTCGGGAGAAAGAAAGAGGCTGCTTTGATGTTCTTCTGCTTAGGAATAAAATTAGAAACCTTTCTCACATCTTTCCTAAGCAGAAGAACATCAGCCTCTTTCTTTCTCCTGACAACTTCCTTGACTACTTGCTGGTCAGACTGGTGGGAAACTGACCAGCAGGTGGCGCTGTTGTAACAAAATTCATTCCTATTAACAGCACATGTATCCCTTAATATCTTGGAATGAAAACAAAATAAATAATGAATTTAAATGACAAAAGTTCTTAGAATAGCCCCCTCATCAGTTTTACATTCACTTATTTTAAAGGTTTACTTATCCTTTAAACCTTTCGAATGTCGCACCTGCACGCACTTAATGACCTCTCTAGTTGTGAGTCTCAGTTCCCCAAAGCAACTATTAGAAATATGTCAGAAATTGTATTCACTGCTGCTCAGACAGCAAGAAAGTAGAGGCTCCTGATTATTTTTTCGCAAGTAAGTAGTCACTGGTGGTCACAAGACTTATTTGCAATTTGTAGGGATACACAGAATCCACTATTTGGGATTCGGCCGAATCCCCAAATCCTTGGTAAAAGATTGGCAGAATACCGAACCCAAATCCGAATTTGCATATGCAAATTAGGGGCAGGAAAGGAAAAAGTGGGAAAAAATCGTCTTTTGTGACAAAAGTCATGTGATTTCCCTACCCGCCGCTAATTTACATATGCAAATTAGGAGTCGGATTTGGTTCGGCCAGACACAAGGATTCGGCTGAATCCTAATCCTGCTGAAAAAGGCCGAATCCTGGCTGAATCCCAAACCGAATCCTTGATTCGGTGTATCCCTAGCAATTTGTATAAACCCCTGTATTCTTGCACCCTGTTCTTTTGGGTCCGTGTCTCTGTACAGATCAGAGCTGAAATAAAAGCTCTTCCTTTTCTTGAACACAGCAAAGCTTATTTCCATTGCCCAGTGGAACATTTAAGTGGGTCTCTTTGGATTCCTGTTGTGTCTTTGAGGGTATCTGTGGTCCTTGTGGTGTCTGTTTCCTTCCTGGTTCATCTGTTTGTGGCGGTGTCTTCTCATTTCCACCCATAATGTCTCTCCATAATGTCTCTCATTTTCTCACCACATCACATCCTCTCGCTCTATCATCAGCCTCACTCATCCATTCAGAATTGGCCCAATCATGTGTCATGCAGGAAAGCTGACTGGGGTTTTTTTTTTTTCAACAGAATGACTTGTATAGAAGAAAAAATGTAGGGCTAATTGTAATAATAAAATAAACAGGAAAACCCTTTTGCATTACTCGGCCAAGGTGCATAAATATGGGCTTGTGGTCTATCTCTGAATCCCCTCTAGAACTTCATCATCATCATAGTGTTAAACTCTCAAACGTATTCCTGCTGTTTTGTATAGAGACTGAAAGAGACAGTTGTGAGCTTCCCAGTACTCTATGTGCCATTTCCCTAATTCCAGAGAACTCGTTTATTTTAACTCTCTTCTTTCATGTACCGTCCTCTTGTTGTTTTGTGCTTCTGCTACTATTTCTGATACTATTTCTGCTACTAATTCTGCTACTATTTCTGCTACTAATTCTGCTACTAATTCTGCTACTATTTCTGCTACTAATTCTGCTACTATTTCTGCTATTTCTGCTACAAATTCTGCTACAAATTCTGCTACTAATTCTGCTACTATTTCTGCTACTATTTCTGCAACTAATTCTGCTACTAATTCTGCTATTTCTGCTACTAATTCTGCTACTAATTCTGCTACTATTTCTGCTACTAATTCTGCTACTATTTCTGCTACTAATTCTGCTACTAATTCTGCTACTATTTCTGCTACTAATTCTGCTACTAATTCTGCTACTATTTCTGCTACTATTTCTGCTACTAATTCTGCTATTTCTGCTACTAATTCTGCTACTGTTTCTGCTACTATTTCTGCTACTAATTCTGCTACTATTTCTACTACTATTTCTGCTACTATTTCTGCTACTAATTCTGCTATTATTTCTGCTTTCTTTTTCTTATTCATGCAGAGATTTTTAAAGCTTTCCCAACATGTGACAAAACTATATGTTTAATACTTCAGTGTAGGTTAATATAAAATGTTAAAGGCCACTATAACCTCAAATGCTATGGCAAAAGCAACGTGATTGTCCCTGCTGTGGAGAGGATCATATTTGCCCTGTTTGACTGACTGTTTCACCCCTTCTTGTTAAAGGGGTTGTTCACCTTCCAACACTTTTTCAAACTCTATTGATTTCAGATTGTTCACCAGAAATAAAGACTTTTTTCAACTACCGTCTATTTTCTATTTGCAACCGTTTTTCTAATATTAAAAGGTTCATTTTTCTCCTTTTGAAGCAGCTCTGGGAGGGGGGTCGCTGACCCTGTAAACTGTTCTAAACTGATACATTAAGTTGATAAAGTTTGTCCCTGCTGAGCAGAATCCCTGAGTTTCATTAAAAGCAGCTGTTAGAATTGATACAATAGTTGCTGATATTCCACAGATACTGCTGAGAAATGTATCAATTAAATTTAGCAAATTATAAGAATTGTTACAATTAAATGTAACAGTTTATATGCTCCTGGATCACTGAGCTGGAGTCCTGCGTGGGTCCATTTTTTGGAAACCGTACCCGACCCGTACCCGCAACCTGCAATCTGGAACCCGCATTCTTACCCGCTAGAACCCAACCCAAAAGTACCTTATCCGCGACCCGCTGACCATCAAGAATCAGGAAGTGCTGTCATTGTAAACCGGAAGTGACATCATCGGAAGTAGGCGTGATCAGGGAAAAAATGATTAAAACAGGAAGTGCTGTCATTTTAAACCGGAAGTGACATCATTAGAAGTGGGTGTGATCAGAAAAAAAGAGTAAAAATCGCTATTGAGAAGACCCGCAAACCCGCAGAACTGCCAACCCGTGTCTATACCCGCACCCGGAATTCTACCTGCAATCCGCAGGGTACCGCAGGTTTTTGTGGGTGACCCGCGGTTACCCAACCCACTGCAGGACTCTACACTGAGCTACAAAACTGAAACACCAGACAGGAACTTTTTTTTGGAAAAACGGTAACAAATAAAAAATGGAAAGCAGTTGAAAAAAGTCATTATTTCTGGTGAACAATCTGAAAACAACTGAAAAAAGTGTTTGGAAGGTGAACAACCCATTTATTATAGATTTGTGTAAGAACTGGCGGCTGTGGGAGGTGATCAGCAAGTTTGATACACGGCCAGCCTAAGAGACAATGGTTGCTGAGGTTAAAACTACAAGTTGGCCCAGTAATATTTTTAAATACTGATGGGCGAATTTGTCCTGTTTCGATCTGCTGAAAAAGGTGCGAAATTTACATGAAATTCACAAAACAGTGAAAAATTTGTGAAACTCGAATTTTGCCACCCGCGTCGATTCTGACGCCGATGTTAAAGTCGATGGGCGACTGAAGAATGTTGACACGTGATGGTCTTGACGCGAGTGACTTTTCCGATGCATGTCCAAAATTTTTTAATGCCGCCAAATTTTCACGGCAGCTTCGAGAATTTATTCGCCGCAAATTTGCGCCTGGTGAATTTATTCGCCCACCACTACTTTTAAATAAGACAGGGAGGTAAGTGGCAGGAAAAGAATTACACATTCACCTCGTAAGAGTTTCATTTCACAAATACAAAGGGGAAAATAAGAAATGTATCTACAGTGTATAACCAAATCCTTATTATTATTATTAGTAGAGGGAGAATAATTAAAAGTACTTACCGTATATACTCGAGTATAAGCCGTCCCGAGTATAAGCCGAGGTACCTTATTTTACCTCCAAAAACTGGGAAAGCTTATTGACTCGAGTATAAGCCTAGGGTGAGAAATACAGCAGCTTCTGGTAAGTTTCAATCAAAAAATTGAGGGGTTCTGCTCCCATTGGAGGTGCCGGTGTCTTGTTTTTGGATGCAGGCGACAATTCATGGACACCGGCGACTATTCTTGGGCGCCGGCGACTATTCTTAGATAATGGCGACCGTTTTTGCGCTTGACCCGAGTATAAGCCGAGGTAGAGTTTTTCAGCATATTTTAGGGGCTGAAAAACTCGGCTTATACTCGAGTATATACGGTAATTTTCACGAATGCTTGTTTTACATTTTATTGCATAGATCATCTTTTGTTTTTTGCAGACATCACGGCACCTACACTCTGGATTAAGCACCTTGTCATCAAAGATGCCAAGTTAAACAGCTCAAGCGTTAAACACCCAGGTACGAGTTCCCTTATCATCTTACTTTTGGGAATAAAGGAATATACAGTCAGATCATTTACAGACGCTCTGTTGTTCAAAGTTCTTTTGTGATCACCACGTACTCCATCAACCTCCAGAGAACAATCTGAGTGCAACGCATTACTGTTTTATATTTCTATATGATCCAATTGAGTTTGATATTTAGAGGTCTCTCTTCTCTATGGGAACATATGGGTTTGGTATTTGTAGAGTTTGGTATTATCTGGTTGACCCGTGTCTATCAGATAAAAGTAATAACAGTTTAATGGAATTATATTATTGTTGTAGCGGAATTTTACATTTAGGGGCAAATTTACTTATGGTTAATTAAACCTCGATATTCGAATATCGAAGTCGAAGTATTTACCGCAATTCGATGCAATCCATCGATCTAACGATTTTTCTTCAACCAAAAAAAGATTGCAAAGCCTATGGGGACCTTTTAACATTCATTAAATAAACTGTGTACTTTATACCTAAAGTAGTCATTTAGGGGGTTATTTATCAAGGTTGGAATTTATCTTAGTATTTCAAATATCCAACTTCAAGCAACTCTGAATTTCCGAATGGACCTTATTTTTGAAGAAAATAAGCCCGAAAAACATAGGGTCGGGGCAAAACTCTGAAAACTCCTGAGCTTTCCTCAAAAAACTCCGAATTGTTTGTAGTTTTCTGCAAAAACGAAGGTTTTTTTTGCAGTTTTCAGAGTTTTTTGCTCCGAATCCCCAAAATCATATCGGATATCGGTACGGACATCAGTGCAGACACTGGGACTTTCCCCGTTGAATTATACAGGACCTCGAGCGCTTTTAGATGCTGGAGTTTCTATGTGGTTGTAAATATAAAGGAGGCCCCTTAGAAGCTTATGATAAATGACTGTTAATAATAAGCTTCACTCTACTCCCCTTTACTACCTGACTGAAAGCGAAGGAAAACATATTAAAGAGGTTCAGTAACTTGCAGGAGAAACATGAAATGAACTGGAACAAACGGCAAATCCACCTTTTCACAAGATGATGGGTCGCAGGCAGTGTTTATATATCAATGTCCTCCAATGTAAATGTATATTCAGAATGACAGGACAAACCATTTCTAACACCAACGCTTTTTTACTGCTGTTCAGGATCCGAGGAACTTACTATCATATCATTAACTGGGGATGCACCGAATCCACTATTTTGGACTCTGCCGAACCCTCTTATTGTTAGTGAAAGATTCCACCGAACCGAATCCAAATTCTAATTTACATATGCAAATTAGGGGTGGGAAGGGGGAAAAAAATTTTACTTCCTTGTTTTGTGAAAAAAGTCACGATTTCCCTACTGCCCCTAATCTGCATATGCAAATTAGGATTCGGTTTGGCCGGGCAGAAGGATTCAGCCGAATACAGCTGAAAAAGACTGAATCCTGGCTGAATCCCGAACGGAATCCTGGATTCGGTGCATCCCTATCATTTACCGAACTAGGGGGAGGTATTACTGGAAGGAAAAAAATGAAATGGGTTCTAATCATGTAGAAAATATGTTTGTTTTTTATCTCACTTCTCTCATCAGTTACCTTTTGTTTTTCCGTTCCATTATATTTTCTCTCATTATAGCTCCATTTATTCTCAATTATCTCCTGTTCATTCTCCTCTTTTCATTTTTCACCCCGTCTTTCTCTATTTCCCTTCTCTTTTCATCCTATGTTGATCTTCGTGTTCCCTTCCTTTCTCAAAAGAGCAAACAGATATTTTTATATTCGATTTTTAAATCTGACATGGGGCTAGACATTTTGTCAATTTCCCAGCTGCCCCTGGTCATGTGACTTGTGCCTGCACTGTAGGAGAGAAATGCTTTCTGGCAGGCTGCTGTTTTTACTTCTCAATGTAACTGAATGTGTCTCAGTGAGACATGGGTTTTTACTATTGAGTGTTGTTCTTAGATCTACCAGGCAGCTGTTATCTTGTGTTAGGGAGCTGCTATCTGGTTACCTTCCCATTGTTCTTTTGTTTGGCTGCTGGGGGGGGGGAAAGGGAGGGGGGTGATATCACTCCAACTTGCAGTACAGCAGTAAAGAGTGACTGAAGTTTATCAGAGCACAAGTCACATGACTTGGGGCAGCTGGGAAATTGACAATATGTCTAGCCCCATGTCAGATTTCAAAATTGAATATAAAAAAATCTGTTTGCTCTTTTGAGAAATGGATTTCAGTGCAGAATTCTGCTGGAGCAGCACTATTAACTGATTCATTTTGAAAAAAAAAATTTTTCCCATGACAATATCCCTTTAAGTGCTGTGTGCATGAAACGCATAAGGCTATTATGTTCCCTAAATTTGTTTACAATGGCAGGTAATGCGATATGTGCGTAGTTGGTACAAAGACATTCTCATCTGCCCATTCCCCAATGGTTTAATCAAATATAACATCACAGATGACACCATTTATAATAATTTAATTGCTACATTATGTACAAATTTGACTTGTTCTGCACTGTGTTTTACTGTTTTGAAGGTGGTAATTCTTTTGCGCAGAATCTTCCGTAAGCTGCAATATCTTGTTATACAATAAACATTTTGGAGGGAGCCAGAAATAGTGCAAGGGGGGTCATACTCTAACCACATAAATAATGGTGCCTGGCTCTGTTTCATTAGAAAGTGAAAAATAAAGAAAATAGTAAAGACAAAAAGTTACTTGAATGGCCTCTTACCAAGGTAACCCCAGTCGAAAGGTTTGGGAATCATTTTTGCAACATGTAGAAAATTCATGTGTAGGAAGAGATCGTCCATTGATGAAGTAGAAGCCAAGAGTATTTTGTAAGATTAAAAGAAGTCTTTATTAGGTCATGTATTAGCCTGACGCATTTCCTCATAGGTGATCCCCAACCAGTAGCTTGCGAGCAACGTTGCTCACCAACCCCTTGGATGTTGCTCCCAGTGGTCTCAAAGCAGGAGCTTATTTTTGAATTTCTGGCTTGGAGGAAATATTTGGTTGCATAAAAACCAAGGGTACTGCCAAACAGAGCCTCTCGTAGGCTGTTAGTTCACACAGGGGCTACAACAGCCCTTATTTGGCACCCCAGATACTTTTTCGTGCCTGTGTTGCTCCCCAATTCTTTTTACATCTGAATGTTGCTCACGGGTAAAAAAAAAGGTTGGTTGGTCCCAGCTCTAGTCTTTTTAATATTTACCCCTAAGTTATAGCTGTTAGCTATAGGAAGTTTCTCTCTCTCAAAACTTTAGAGCCTATCCATATCTCTGGCCCTAGATTCTCCTCTAAAACTAAAATTGTATCTTTTCATTTGCTCTCATCAGTGTTGGACTGGCCCACCAGGATACCAGGAAAAGTCCCGGTGGGCCCAGGTGTCAGTGGCCCCTCGTGCTGCTAAACATTTGGCCTATTTCATGGCCATTCCCTATTTCTATGAGAAAAAGAGGCTAAATAGATGGAATAATAGATTATAGTATGTAAAGAAAAGAGACTAGGAGAATAGAGGTTGAGTGAGCAGAGGAAGAAAATAATACTGAGAGTGGCCCCTGGGCTAAGGTTTTTGGGTGGGCCCCTGGTGTCCCAGTCCGACACTGGTATTGATGTCTGTTAAACTGAAATAGAGGAGCATCTGAGTGGAAAGAGATGGAAAAGTGATCCGATGGAAATGATGAGGTATATTTTAAACAATAACCAGCCTATATGGTGAGTCTGATGAATAACTCCCCTTTAGTAGTTTAACGTCTTTGTTAGTAAAAATTGATAAACTGCAAATGGTCCCCATTTAGGGTTGTCAGTGGAATGTCCAAATTAGCTTCTCATTGTGCTGACTTGTAGGACTGCGCAGGCTGAACCCCTCAAAAACCAAGACTGGACATAGTGTTCGAGTACTGTGTATACAGATGTAGATCCACATGTTCTTGATATAGTTCTCACCTGCATTTACCTTTAGGGATAGAAACCCTTAGCCTAAAAAGTAATGAAGTCTGTCTGAGCAGCAGAAGTTTTCCCCAGTTACAATGCTGACGCCAGCTTTGAGATTGGCAGTAAGAAGATAGAACATGGCCAACGTTGGCTTTTTCAGATTATACTTATTTGTAATGCTGCCAAAAACAAGGCTGAGCTACAAAACAGCAACTATAATAAAGGAGAAGACTTAAGGGCTATTTACAGCGTTCCCATCTGGGAGCCTCGTAACACTCCGGTACAGTGTTCGGATTCTTGTACTAATCTCAGCGGTTTTTCAATACTAATCTTCTCATTTGTCTGTGAATATTTGGCAGCCTCGTTGACTGTTATTCTTCTTTGCAGACTTTTTCATAGAGCTGGCCCAGACAAAGAAGAAATTGTTGGCATGGAAAGTGTTAGAGAATATACATTGGATGTTTCATTAGCTGGAATCTCTGTAACTATTTAGCCAACCCTGCCCCGTACCAGTTATGTTTCTACTAGTAGTGGGCGCCAGTAGGTTCAGCTATTTAGACCTCCTTTGATGCCCATATTGATTTGTACCCCACAAGGTATCGGTATAACTGTCAGGAAGGGAGAAATGTCTTAGTTATATTTTCAGCCCCAGCATCTATAGCGATAAACAGTGAATTTTAGGTTTTCATTGCACAGCGCGCGGTTTTTATAGGTCTCATCAATATATAAGGCATAATATCAATATATAATAACATCATTTTACATTTTATGGATTTTACACCATTGTTTTCCTGATGGGGCAAGTTCTGCTGCACGGAGGTACATAGAGCTACATCTGATTCCTTGAGGGTTCAGGTTCAACTGTTTTACTTAGAAAGGGAAAGTTAACTCACACTGGGTCACATCTTGTGCAAAATGAATTGCTGCTTCGATCATTTTTACAATGGAAATCTAGAGAAAGAGAGAACATTTGTAATAATACTAAGGAAATCATTTTGTGGCACAAAAAACATGTGCAACCAGCATATACGGCCAATCTACAGCATGATGCTCTAACCAATCTACGGCATGATGCTCTAACCCAGTGATCCCCAACCAGTAGCTCGTGAGCAACATGTTGCTCTCCAACCCCTTGGGTGTTGCTCCCAGTGGCCTCAAAGCAGGTGATTATTTTTGAATTTCAGGTTTGGAGGCAAGTTTTGGTTGTATAAAAACCAGGCGTTCTGCCAAACAGAGCCTCAATGTAGGTTACAATCCACATAGGGGCTACCAAATGGCCAATAACAGCCCTTATTTGGCACCCCAAGAACATTTTTCATGCTAGTGTTGCTCACCAACGCCTTTTACTTCTGAATGTTGCTCACGGCTTTAAAAGGTTGGGGACCCCTGCTCTAACCAATCTACGGCATGATGCTCTAACCAATCTACGGCATGATGCTCTAACCAATCTACGGCATGATGGTCTAACCAATCTACGGCATGATGCTCTAACCAATCTACTGCATGATGCTATAACCAATCTACTGCATGATGCTATAACCAATCTACGGCATGATGCTCTAACCAATCCACGGCATGATGCTCTAACCAATCCACGGCATGATGCTCTAACCAATCCACGGCATGATGCTCTAACCAATCTACGGCATGATGCTCTAACCAATCTACGGCATGATGCTCTAACCAATCTACGGCATGATGCTCTAACCAATCTACGGCATGATGCTCTAACCAATCTACGGCATGATGCTCTAACCAATCTACGGCATGATGCTCTAACCAATCTACGGCATGATGCTCTAACCAATCTACGGCATGATGCTCTAACCAATCTACGGCATGATGCTCTAACCAATCTACGGCATGATGCTCTAACCAATCTACGGCATGATGCTCCAACCAATCTACGGCATGATGCTCTAACCAATCTACGGCATGATGCTATAACCAATCTACTGCATGATGCTATAACCAATCTACTGCATGATGCTATAACCAATCTACTGCATGATGCTATAACCAATCTACGGCATGATGCTATAACCGATCTTTGCTAAGTTGCTAACACTTGTTTTCTTATTGCAGAGAAGGCCAATTCCTGTGACCAGGAGAGACAAAGTGCTCTGGAGGAAGCCAAACTGAACCCGAGAGAAGGAATTGTGATCCCAGAATGTGCCCCAGGAGGACTTTACAAACCTGTGCAGTGCCACCAGTCCACTGGATATTGCTGGTGTGTTTTAGTAGACACCGGTCGTCCATTACCTGGAACATCTACACGGTAAAATAACTGAATTTGCTTGAGCATGATAAATCCAGCAGAAATATTTTCCAACTGGGTTATTTATTAAAGTCTGAATGCCAAAAAAACAGAAAAAAATTGTGTTTTTTTTTCTACTATAACATCTGAATTTTTAGTGGAGAAAAAAAAACTTGAATTTTTCTTGATATATTATACCCTGAGGATGGAAAGTCTGAATCCAAAAATCCGGCATCTCAGACCTGTCGATGTTGCATAAAAGTCAATGGGAGAAGTCTCCATCTGCACTGGGTTTTTCACAATTTGTACAATGCTCATTTTTCATGTTTTTTCCCGCACAGGAAATTTTCGGGAAAACGTGTTGATAAATAAGGGGGGGGGGGAACCCGTGCGGAATTGGTTGGAGTAGTTTTCAGAAAATAATGAGATAAATTCAGACTTTGATAAATGGGCCTCTGAGTGTCCGACTGGGGTGCAAGGGGCCCACCATAAAACCTGACCCTCTGGCCCACTCTTCAAACTGTTTTTGCTTCTCTCTTTATTCACTTTCTTTATTCTCATAATAATTTTTGATTAAATATTAAAATCTGTGCTTCCTTCCATTTCTTCTCTTTGTTCATATATAGAAATGGGGAATGGGCATGGTATAGGGATACAAGGCAGATGGGAGCAGGAGAGCTCAGTGATAGTGATGTGCGGGTCAAGAATTTCTCAACCCGCACCCGACCCTAACCCGTCCGATCCCTACCCGCATCCGACCCGGGCCCACTGCTCCCCTTTATTTATAGACCTGCGCCCGCCCCGCAGTGACGTCACAAAAGGGGTGGGGCGGGGCAGGCGGAAGTTTATAAATTCCAGAAGCACTATTTAGTGGATGGGGAGAGCTCGACCCGCTCCCGCCCGCGCATTTTGTCCAGGGTCGGCCCTAACCCACTCAACCCGTGGGTCCCGTGTTGTCCCGCACATCACTGCTCAGTGATACCGGAAGTTTTTTTGGTATCCTGGTTAGGGATGCACCGAATCCAGGATTCGGTTCAGGATTCAGCCAGGATTCAGCAGGATTCGGCCGAATCCTTCTGCACTCCTAATTTGCATATGCAAATTAAGATTCGGAATGTTTTGCGAAGGATTCGGCCGAATCCAAAATAGTGGATTCGTTGCATCTTTAATCTCATCCCTAATCTCAAATACTCAGTTACCTAAATTTTCATCAAAATGCCAAATATAAACTAATAACTGTCTACGAATATAAGGTTTATAAGTCTTACTTAATCCTATAGAGAGGAACTGATTTATTAATTCTTCTATATTTTGGAATGTACAGATTTTCTTTTTCAAAAGAATATTCATAGGGATGAATTAGTCCCTCAAAGTTTCAATAACAAAAATACTTATGGAAAAATAATACATTTTAGTAGAACCCTTGTATGAACTAAAAATGAAGTTGTAATGTGCCAGAAAAGACCAATTGAAAGTTTTCTTGGTTCTTTAGCCTCCTTTATGCTGTTTCGTCAGTTCAAATTGCCATGTTTCCAATCTGTCCTCTAAAATCTGCCAGAACTTAGATCCAATGAAATGACACAAAAAATTCATCGACGCATGGCCGTATTGTTTTGCTGGTTTTGATTAAATATAAACCTGAACATCAAATTTCTGTTGAAATTTTAAATGTTGCGTTTGAATCCCGTGCAGCTACGAAACTCCTGTGTGCGAAAGTGATGCCAGATGGAAAACTACGGACGCCGAAGACCCATTTAAAGACCGAGAATTAGCAGGTTGGAAAAAAAATAATAATAATAACATCAATGTTTTCCTGGTTTTAGATTCCGTGTTACCTTAAAGTTACACCACAGTAACAGTAGCCCACCATGCACCCAACTAAAAAGAATATGAGGATAGTCATTCTTTCCGTTCAGTCTTACTTTTACTTGCCATTATTTTATCCATTAAAGGGGAAGTAAAGTCTAAAATAGAATAAGGCTAGAAATGCTGTATTTTGTATACTAAACATAAACATGAACTTACTGCACCACAAGCCTAATCAAACAAATGATTTATGCTTTCAAAGTTGGCCACAGGGGGTCACCATCTTGTAACTTTGTTATACATCTTTGCAAGACCAAGACTGTGCACATGCTCAGTGTGATCTGGGCTGCTTAGGGATCGTCATAAATGATCAAAACAGCACAAGTCAAATAATATCTGCCAGAAGCCGATACAACAAGACTGATTAATAATCAGAATATACAGACTGCACTGGGTCCTGTGTTGTCATGTAATCTAATGTGGATTTTATAGTTTTTGTATTGTTTAATACAAACTTTCTCCAACTCTGCAGAACCAGTGGCTGCAGCAAAATAATCCTCCAAATAGAATCCCAGTTTATCTGTTTAAATCTGGCTCCATGATCTTTGTCCCTGCAGCTGGAGTTGGAAACAGTAAAGGGGATATAAAGGCAAAAATAAAATCCAATACAAATCTCTACACAGTCTCCGACTGCTCTACAGGGAAACAAACAAAGCTGCTTGAGTTCTGCATGGCTGGGAAGTAAGGCGGGGGCTCCCCCTGCTGTACATAAGTATGATTGTTTCCCTGCAGAGCAGTTAGGGACCGTCTGACAATTCCTATCCACAGCAGTAAATGAAGGGAGAATTTCACTGCATACAGTCAGGTTTCTTATAAAAACGGTACACATTTTTTAATTAAAGTATACAAAAACCCCCATCAAAGGCAAAAAAGGATCACATTTCCTTTTTGTTTGTGCATCAGAATTAATGTGAACATTCCAGACATACTGTTCCAACTGGCTCAGAGTGAACTTTATCACTTTTATCTCTTATCTCTCTACACGCCAATAGCAGGGGATGGGGATGCAGTCGGCACAGCTGCTTCCATATATACCTCTAATATATAATTAAATACACTGTGATTGTCTTTATTCACAATGCCACTCATTTTACTCAGCTCTGCACACTTATTATTTAGGTATAGGGAATAAATGGCCCGCAGAGCTTACAATCTAACTTTAGTGCCTATGGAGATTAAGTAGTTTGCCAAAGGAATTGCATCAGATTTAAGAGAAACATTCCAGACACCCTGGAAATTGTACAATAAAGATAAGGAGTCTAACTACAAGCATGTTGTGCTTCAGGTGTAACGGAATATTTCCCAGTTAGACAGCTCCATCTACAGTCTCGTGGAGTCACATATACAGTGTTATGGATAGTATATACTCCATATTACTGCCTGTGTCTCTACATCATACTAAAAGTTTATTTAAAGGTGAACAATCCCTTTAATAAAAAGACAAGGTTTACTTTTGTATGGTCAACAGTGGTCCTAGTAGTGACTACAGTGGATAATTTTATAGGATATAATTAACTCTTATTGGAAGCACAACCAGCTTAGTGGGTTTATTTAATGTTTAGGAGAAATAAAGCTTAACTAAAGAAGTAGGTAGAAATGTTGTACCTGATGTTTTGTGCTTCTGTACCAGCCCAAGGCAACCACAGCCCTTTAGCAGTAAAGATCTGTGTCTCCAAAGATGCCCCAGTAGCTCCCCATCTTCTTTTCTGCTGATTCACTGATTCACATGCTCTGTGCTGCTGTCACTTACTGAGCTTAGGGAGCCACTCACAATATACAGTACACATAGAATAGAAATGTCACAATATAAGGCTGATTAGTAATTAATACACATAATTACTACATGGCAGCACAGAAACCAGTGCAATTAGCATCAGAATTGAATAATCAGCAAACCTGTAGCATCAGCTTATATTACAGCCAGGGAAGCTCATTTTCTGCTGGATAATTAGTGACGAGCCCTAAGCTTAGCTTCTCAACAGCCATTCAGAGCCCTATTCATATTTAGGGTTCAGTTCTCCTTTAATGGCTTCTTTGGTTCTGGCCATGGCCTTACCTACATAACTTTGGGCCCTTGAACATCAACAAGTCTAAAACTGACAAGGGGCCTTTGGGAGGTGATAATAAGGTTTATATTATAAAGACAACGTCACAAAATTCTAATAACGAATTTGCTACTTACATTGTCCACTCTTTGGAAATTCCATTGCACCTAGTGATGCGGGGGAGGGGGGGTGCATCTAAACTAGAGGCCTGATAGCCATGAGATAGTTAATATCTCTACTGATGGAAAGTAGCTCTGCTCCAGAGATTCCTTTGACACAAGGCTACACCCATTAGTTACATGGACATCTGAAATGAATTGCATCTGTAGTTGCCTTTGATTTGTGCTGGGAATCTGCTCATTGTTTGACAATCTAACCTCCTTGTCTGGATTAGGAAAGCGTTGATGTAGGGAAAGGATATAGAGATGCCGGTTTCAATTACATTTAAAGCGATATTGTCACATTGCTTAGCAAGAACAGGAGCAGATTTAGCAGCCATTCTCATGGGCACAAAGCTGATATCTGTTGACACATGATAATAGATGAATGAGAATGGAAGGCTTGAGCTTCTGATAGTTGTCATTTCTCTATGTATCTATTGTCCCTCACGTACCAACATTGGCAGCTTTCGGTTCTAGTAAATCACGTACTCTTGTGATATTGTTCTTTTAGTTTAACTCCATCTCGCAGGTTCTTCTAATGGCCCAAACATGGTTCCCCCGACAAAGTCCTCTCTTCATCCTTTTGACAATCAATTGGTCTTCCTTCAGCAAGTGCCAAGAAAGGGACGGAGTGTCCAACAAATACCTTGAGTATCATAAGATTACTGATATAGAAAAAAACAAGTTCCAAGAACATGTAGAACGACAAGTTTTCACACCAAAGCTTGGCTTTGAGTCAATAAATAAGCATAATGGTAGGGATGCACCAAATCCAGGATCCGGTTCGGGATTCGGCCTCTTTCAGCAGGATTCGGACGAATCCTTCTGCCTGGCCGAACCGAATCCTAATTTGCATATTCAAATTAGGGGCGGGAGGGAAATTGCGTGACTTTTTGTCAGAAAACAAGGAAGTAAAAAATGTTTTCCCCTTCCCACCCCTAATTTGCATATGCAAATTAGGGTTCGGATTCGGTATTCGGCCAAATCTTTCGTGAAAGATTCGGGGGTTTGGCCGAATCCAAAAAAGTGGATTCGGTGCATCCCTACATAATGGTAACTGCCTTTTAGACTGAGCTCCCCTACCACTGCTCCGAACTACTCTGTGGGAGCAACCTCACAATTTGGGAAATGCTTTTATAAATCTGAAATGTTTTAATATCACTCAGTTTGCTGGCTCCCTGTTAACACAATTTTTTAAAAATATTTTTCTTACTTTATGATGCATTTCGGGGCGGCAGTCACAGGTCTAATTCTGCCTTTAGTGCACTCCATTAATGAAGCTGGAAAGTGACACTATCAGGGGTCCCCAACTTTTCTGACCCATGAGCCACACTCAAGTATAAAATAATGTTGGAGAGCAAGTCAAGCATGCAAAAAGATCCTGGGGCTTCCAAATACGGGTTGTGATTGGGTATTGGTAGCCCCTATGTGAACTTGGAGCCAACAGGAGGCTCTATTTGGCATTATACATGTTGTTTATGCAGCTAAAGCTTCCCTTTAAGCCAGGAATTCAAAAATAAGCACCTGCTTGGAGGCCACTGGGAGCAACATTGAAGGGGTAGGAGAGTAACATTTTGCTCACGAGCTACTGGTTGGTGATCACTGGTCTATACATTAGTGACATTCAGATTTGTAGTTAAGTGTTAGTATAGTGGAAGCAAAACACTGGTTTGAGAAATGACCCTTTAGTAATTCAATAATGAGGACAGGTGACTTGTTCTTGGTATGACCAGAGGCTGTTTTTCTCCAAACATCTCATCAGTTCCATGTGAAGCTGCTCCTAATTGTCCATCGGTAGCTCGTACATTTCTATCTCGGTGCTCTTGTGTTTAGTGGAAGTGCCAAGCTTTCAATACCCTGACGTACTTCATTTATTCCATTAATGGTAGAAAGATTCCTGCTGCTTTTTATTAGCCGTTCAGCGTAAGGTCCTCCGCACACAGTCTGCATTTTTCTAAAAAATATTAGCTTGGCAAAAACGCACTTTTTCTAGAAGCGACGATAGCAAATGAAAGGATCCCATTCGTACTGAATACTTTGTCTTTACAGCTGCTGACTTGTTTCTCCTTCCCAGGTTGTCCAGAAGCAAAGAAGTTGGAATTCATCACCAGTTTGTTGGATGCTCTCACTACGGACATGGTGCAGGCCATCAACTCAGCAGCGCCTGCTACAGGCGGGAGGTCAGTTCCAAGGAGCTTATTGGGGAAATGTAAATAAAGGTCACTACGTGTGCTTCACTGGGAAGTAACCCAAAACAGCCAAATAATTGCTTTCAAGCAGGTGACCAGTAAATGCCTAAAGGTTACGCCAATGTTGCATTTTATTTCAAAAAGATTTTCTTATTGTGGTTCTACTTGTACTATGATGACTGTGTCTGTCCATCCTGCTGCACAGTATTTTTGGCATGACACGACCCATTAGCTCCGTTGTGTAGCTACAATTTCTTTGCTGGGTTTGCCCATGTATTAATAAAGGATAAGTAAACCTTTAAAACAAGTGAATGTAAAACTGATGAGGGGGCTATTTTAAGCACTTTTATAATTTACATCCATTATTTATTTTGTTTTTATACCAATATATTAAGGGATACATGTGCTGTTAATATGAATGAATTTTGTTACAACAGCGCCACCTGCTGGTCAGTTTCCCACCAGTCTGACCAGCAAGTAGTCAAGGAAGTTGTCAGGAGAAAGAAAGAGGCTGATGTTCTTCTGCTTAGGAATAAAAGTAGAAACCTTTCTCACATCTTTCCTAAGCAGAAGAACATCAGCCTCTTTCTTTCTCCTGACAACTTCCTTGACTACTTGCTGGTCAGACTGGTGGGAAAATGACCAGCAGGTGGCGCTGTTGTAACAAAATTCATTCATATTAACAGCACATGTATCCCTTAATATCTTGGAATGTAAACAAAATAAATAATGAATTTAAATGACAAAAGTTCTTAGACTAGCCCCCTCATTAGTTTTACATTCACTTATTTTAAAGGTTTACTTATCCTTTAAGCAAATCCGTGCTACTAGAAATATCTGCTTGAAGTTCCTCTCTAGCCACATATGAAAAAAAGTTAAACCAACTTGCTTCATTCAATGGAGTGTAAGGCTTCCGCACCCTTACAAAGTGATCTTGGGGAGCAGATATGATTCTTGTAATCTCTGTGTTCCAGATTCTCAGAGCCAGATCCCAATCACACACTGGAGGAACGAGTGGTCCTTTGGTACTTTAGCCAGTTAGACAGCAATGGCAGCGAAGACATAAATAAGAGGGAGATGAAGCCCTTCAAAAGATATGTAAAAAAGAAAGCCAAACCCAAGAAATGTGGCCGGCGATTCACTGACTACTGTGACCTTAATAAGGACAAATCCATTTCATTTCCAGAGCTTAAAGGCTGTCTAGGAGTCCGCAAGGAACCAGGTAATGTCTCGTCTGCATTCGCTACATCTCTAGCAATTTAGTAAGAGTTTACTATCCAATGGAATGAAACTACCTGGTCAACAGAAATGGAAATGTAGACTCTATAGAGACATAGGGGCAGATTCACTAAAGGGCGAATTGTCTCCAGCGAATGCTTCATACACTTTGATTCACTTGACTCGTTACCGCTATGCTAATTCACTAAAATGCGAAGCTGCATCCTGGGTGCCGAACGCTGGCAACTCTTCGCTAGCGGAACTTCGGCAGTGCGAGCATTTCAAAGCGAAGTTACGCTAGTGATCCCTTCTGCCTAGCGAAACTTTGTTAGTCCTCTTACGTTTAGGTTAATTTGAATAGGGCGGGTACATTAAAGTCACATGGACGTCTTTATTATAAATGTTTGTGCAAATGCTTGAAGTGGCCACTTATTATTACAAATGTCCAGGGAACCTTAATGAAGACAAGAGAGTTAATATAATGCCCTACACATGAGCCCACTGAAGTTTTCTCCTCTCTATAACAAATGTATGATCTTAGGTCGCCATCTAGTGTTCACTGGTGCAACTGCTTAAGATTGCTTTGTCTGCAACACACTGTAATGACTGATGATGCAACATTGTGGCCCTACAGCTATTGCTCAACTACAACTCCCAGCTGCAGAGCCCCAATTTGAAGATAAAGAGGCAGAAATAAACTCATGGGCAGTATCCAACTATCCCTGGCTTGTAATTACATGGAAATAAGTTATAGGTTTAAAAGAATAACACACGTGTTGAATCCAAGTCAAAGTGCCCAAGGGCTGATTTTGGAATCACATATTTAGTCCATTACTCTTTTACCTTTAGCACCTTGCGCATCCTGCTCCTCTGCTTTAACCAATCACCTTTATCCGTTGCAGTTTCTTATATTGTGGCTCTTCTGTATTACTTACACCTACAGCCTCCTCTCCAAGTCACTTCTTAAAGGAATAGTTCAGTGTGAAAATAAAAACTGGGTAAATAGATAGGCTGTGCAAAATAGAAAAATGTATCTAATATAGTTAGTTAGGCAAAAATGTAATGTATAAAGACTGGAGTGAGTGGATGTGTAACATAATAGCCAGAACACTACTTCCTGCAATTAGCATCAGAATTTAATCAGCAAACCTGTAGCATCAGCTTATATTACAGCCAGGGAAGCTCATTTTCTGCTGGATAATTAGTGACGAGCCCTAAGCTTAGCTTCTCAACAGCCAATCAGAGCCCACTGAGCATGTGAGTGTCACAGACACTTTCCAAGATGGTGACCCCCTGTGACAAGTTTGAAGTCCTGGATCATTGCTGCTCAAGCTCAAACTTTAGCCTCGTGCAATAAGTTCACTATATGAAGCAATTTTAGCCATATTCATTTTTAGGCTTTAGTTCCCCTTTAACAACTCAACCTCCCATCATCCCCACGGCACTTTTATGCCTTATTGTTTGTAGCCATAGTGATATACTTCTTTTAAGAAAGTAAGGAGTGTGGAGGGAAGCGTCTCACTCCATATGTTGATATTCTGATTCTCAGAAAAGCCTTATTATGAATTGGCACAATTATCTGTGCCCCATTCTTCTGTACGGCGTGTTAGAGCTCATACTGTAAGAAGTGCTGAACTCTAACACTCCTCTGAATTGTTAATCGCTGCTGCATAGATGCAAGCAAATGGAGAATTCGGATTATTACTGATATGTCCTTCTCTTTTCAGGTACAAATGCTGGAAATTTCCCTCCTGGAAAGAGGCCCGGCTCTAACCCCTTCAGTAAGTCGGCTTTCCCTGCAATATTACTTCTACTCACTGCTTGCGGCAACGTTTTAACAGTTGCACAAAATTGCAAATCTGCCGGAAAATATTTACTTTGCTTTCTGTTTTGATGCCTTTATTTGCGATGATATCTGGATGGATCTTCAGTGTAGTCAGAGTAATGCGAGTTAGCACCGAAGGGGTCACACTCCATTGCACGTCTGTCTGTGCTCTGCACCTGGAAGAGGAGAGAGAATGTGGCATGTTGAGCTGCATTGGTTGTTGTGCTGCATTGGTGGCTGCAGGGGATCATTACCATACGGGGCCCCATTGCAGCCGGCATTCTCCCAAATACTCCATTTAAATACAGCACAGGGGAAAGCCAAATATTTGTTTAGGGAAAGTGCTCCCGTTTATTTTTGCTTTACTTGCTCACAGAATATTTTCTGTTATATTAAAATGTCATATAGAGATATAGGATCTGTTATCCGCAAACCTGTTACCCAGAAGGCTCCGAATTATGGAAAGGCTGCCTCCAGTTTATCCAAATAATCCAAATTCTAAAAAATGTAGGGATGCAATGAATCCAGGATTCTGCCTTTTTCAGCAGGATTCAGATTCAGCCTAGACAAATTTGCATATGCAAATTAGGGGCGGGGAGGGAAATCATGTGACTTTTTGTCACAAAACAAGGAAGTAAAAAATGTTTTCCCTTTCCGACCCCTAATTTGCATATGCTAATTCAGATTCGGCCCAATCTTTCGCAAAGGATTCAGGGGTTCGGCCCGAATCCAAAATAGTGGATTCGGTGCATCCCTAAAAAAATGATTTCCTTTTTGTCTATAATAATAAAACAGTAGATTGATCCCAACTAAGATATTATTAATCCTTATTGGAAGCAAAACCAGCCTATTGGGTTTATTTAGGGGCAGATTTATCAAGGGTCGAATTTGAAAAACTTCGAAATTCGAATTCAAAAAGACCAACCGAAATGAAATCGAAGGTTTTTTTTCTGAATCGGTCTGTTTTTGATCAAGTAGGTCAGTTTTTCGATCAAAATCGAATCGTACGAATGGAAGTATTAGCGCATTCGAAGTTGTTTCCCAAAAAAACTTTGATTTTTCAAAGTCCACCAATTGACTCCAAATGGGTTCTAGGAGGTCCCCCCATAGGCTGAAACAGCAATTTGGCAGGTTTTAGATGGTGAATGGTCGAAGCCGAATTTTTAAAGACAGTACATGATAAATTTAGAAATTTGAATTTTCGAATTTTTTTCAAATTCAAATCTAATTTGGACTATTCCTTAGTCAAAGTACACAAAAATAAGCTTGAAATTTAAATTTTCTTAATTCATATTTTCACTTCGACCTGTGATAAATCTGCTCCTTAATGTTTATATGAATTTCCAGTAGACTTAAGGTATGAAGATTAATCTTTACTAAACTAATTAAAGATTAGTGATGGGAGAAATTCAGCAGGCACGAATTTGCAGCGAATTTCTCCGTTTTGAAATGGGCGAGAAAATTTGCCGGTGTCAAAAGATTTTGGACACACATCGGAAAAGTCACTCGCGTCAGAACCGTTGTGTGTAAACATTATTCGGACGCCCTTTGACTTTAACGCTGGTGTCAAAATTGACGGAGGTCAGAATTCACAAATTTTTTGCCGTTTTGCAAATTTCGCTGCGAAATGCCAAAATCAAATGGGACAAATTCACCCATGACTAGTAAAGATCTATTTTCCGGCAAACACCAGGTGCCGAGCATTCTGGATAACAGGTCCCATACCTGTAGTATGTGACATAAATTGCTGCTACTCTGCACCTGGTGCTATGGATCGGGGCCTTACTTACAAGCCTGGACCTGTACTGAGTGTGGTGTTTATACAAATGGTCTGTAGATGTCACTGTGCTCAAGACTTATACTGTGCATACTTTCTATACAGCTTGTGGTGTTAGAGTTGCTTACTGTTGTGTAATGGCTGCATGAGCCTGCTAATAAAGCACTGGTATATTCTACTCATCCTCGGCTACCAAAACATAACAAATTGGCGACGAGGATGAGCGATTAGAATTATTTGGAGGTCACTTTATTATTATTATTATTATTATGCATCTCAGGGTGAGAGATGTTTGTAGTTTCAATGTGTCTCTCGTCCTTTTTGGTATGTTTATTAATTCCTATTTGCCTTGTGCCGCGTAGGTCGCCTTGTGTAGGAGAGTCGGGGAGAAGCAGTCGCACACGATACGAAGGAGACGAGAGAGAAGAGCGGAATGATCTGGGCGCAGTCGCGGAGCCACCGATGGGTCGCACAATGTTTGCACTTTTGAGTAAACTTTATTCATAAGGTTTTTTTATGTTCCATTATCTGAATGGAAATGAGAAGAAAATGTTGCTTTTTTTGTTTTTTTTATAGATGGTTTTTATAAAAAAATCTGCTACTGATAAATTGGAATTGAACTTGTGACTGAGGGGAAATGGAGCGTCTGTATATAAATGTCTATGTGAATTGTACAGTCCCGTTGTACAGGATTTCAGTGACTTATAGATCACAACCCGTTCCTTTTTTTTTGCTGCTTTGCCTCTTAATGAAATGTCACTCATGTATTTGTATCTGTTCCTTTCATGTGGGTTTTATTAAAGGGGAACTCCGGCTTCCAAACCAAAATCTGATAAAGAGGCCACATAACCCACAAACTCCTAATATACCCATCACAGTTACCTGTTTCTACAAAAAGTCTGAATAAATGCCATTTTCTTCTCTTTCTGCATCATTTAAAATCCTGGCAGGGAAGGAGGGACTAAACACTGATGTTACAAATTGTAACAACTTCTCCACAGCTTACAGACAGCATGCAGGAACTACATAACCCACAATGCATTGCACTGGGATGTTCTGTTCCTTATTGAAATCACGTGTGCAGGGAATTGTGGGGTTTGGAGGATGCAGGCTGAGGACAGATGGCTGTTGATACAAAGTAACAGTAGTCAGTCAGCTCAGCAAAGTAGTCAGACAGATCAGCAGGAGAGCAGGGGGCTGGGCTTAGGGAACTGTAAGAAACCATTAAAAATCATGAAAAATCTGCATATTTTTTAATTGATGTATATTGCAAAGTTGCTTGAATTTATGTTTACTTTTCAAAATGACTAAGTTATTTTTGTGTGGAGTTCCCCTTTAAGGAAAATGCTGTTTAACAAAGCAACAAGGAAAGCCTTTAGCAAATACACGATTCTACAGGCAGAATACACATTATAAGAGAAATCATGTAGCCCAGGTATTTAATAGGAGCATTGGCAGACAGGTCTGTTTAGGGATATCCCTGCCCATGTACCTCTATATAGAAATTTACGTGTTACATCATAAGCCATGAATATCCTGTAAATTATATCCTTATAAACGGTGAGTTCTGATGTCATCAGTTATAAACGGTGAGTAGTGATGTCATTTCTGTCACATGACTAACTAAAATGTGTATATTATAATAAATAAAATACCCCCAGTTGCAAAATACGAGGATATTAGAAGTAACCTTGGAGTTCCATGACCTGTATAAAAACACTCGGCCTTCGGACTCGTACTTTTATATGGTCATGAAACTCCTCAGTGACTTATAATATCCTTATATTTTACAAGAGGGGGTACTTTATTCACTATATAATACACAGAAGCCATGAATATCCTGTAAATTATATCCTTATAAATGACTCTTAGTGATGTCATCAGTTATAAATGGAGTTTAGTGATGTCATTTTTGTTACATGACTCACTAAAACTTGTGTATTATAATAAATAAAGTACCCATAGTTGGAAAATATGAGGATATTAGAAGTAAACTCGGAATTCCATGACCTGTTTAAATGCATCAGGCTTCTGATGAAGTGACGCTCAGTCACAAAACGCGTAAAGCTGGTTCCCCTGTCCGTTTGAATCGAATTTTGACTATTCCCTAGTACACAAAAATCAGCTCGAAACTCGAATTTTTTAAGTTTGAATTTTTACTTCGACCTTTGATAAATCGATTGAAATTGTTATTTTTATTCAGGCCTCTCCTATTCGTATTCCAGTCCAGGAAAAATTGTGAAATCAAAAAGTTTCACAAAAAAAATAGTACAAATTCTGACATTTTCACAAAAAAATCTTGAAAATCGGACATTTTCACTGAAAATAGACGCCCGCATCCAAGCTGACGCTGGCGTTAAAGTCAATGGGCATCCGAATAGTGTTGACACATGCCGATTTTGACGAGAGCGACCTTTCGGATGCGCGTCCAAAAAATTTTGAGAGTGGCACCAACTTAGGCACAGTTTTCGTGGGAGATTTGCGAATGTATTCGTTGGCGTCGAAAAACGGAAATTCTCTGCGAATTTGTGCCAGCCGAATTTATTGGCCTATCACTAACCACGAGTCTAATGATAGTTTCCCAATTTACTTCTACACATTCCAGTAACAGATGTGACATTGCACCATTGTCAATTTATTGTTGAATAATCACATTGTGTAGAACCTCCAGCAGGACCAGACCAAGCGACTCACTGACTTATTCATTTGTAATGACTAAAACAATCTAAGATTTCCTTTAAAAAGTATCCTGGTTTTTTTTGTTTGGTTTCTTTGCTATAGACTTGTAACTGTTGATAAATAAAAGATTTGGATTTTGCCTACATATTCTTCCTCATTCAAACTTGACACCCAACCTTCATTCTCTTTAATTTAGGGGCAGATTTATCAAGGGTCGAATTTCAAGTTGATGGGAGTTTCCAAAGTTTTTTCAAACTCGAAATTTGAAAAAAAGCCCCGACCAATCGAAATTTATTTAAAAAAAAGATTTTTTTTTTTCAAAAGTCAACCAAACGACTCCAAATTGATTGTAGGAGGTCCCCCATAGGCTAAAACACAGGTTTTAGATGGAAAAGTAGAATTCTTAAAGGGACAGTACTTGATAAATTCCCTATAGTGATGTGCCCACACCCGACCCTAATCCGCCCCCTCCCAATCCGCACCCGCTGCTGCCCTATATTTACAGACCAGCGCCCGCCCCCCAGTGACATCACAAAAGAGGCGGGGCAGGCAGATGTCAATAAATTCCAGCAGAGCCAGGCCAACCCGGGCAGGTGCCCTAGGCAACCAGGCTGCCATAGCGCTGGCTGAGTATGTGCTGGAGTGCGCATGCGCAAAATTACGGTCAGGTGCGCATGCGAGAAACTGCGCTCGAGCTTGCAAGCGCAGAAGCGCAATTGTGGAGAAAATATCAGCGCCAGTCGGGGGGAGCGACAGGACCGGGCAATGGGGTAGGCGACATAGCAGGTACGTGCCTGCGCCCCTCCCCCCCTTACTGCCTACCCCTAGTTCCGGCCCTGAATTCCGGCACCATAACTGCCAGGCCGAAGATATTGTGCACGAGTCGGCCAAAACCCTCCCAACTTGCAGGTAAACATTACTAATTCCCTATTTGAATTACTCTAAAATAAACTTGAAATTCGAATTTAGAAATTTAAATTTTCAGTTCAATCCTTAGTGTCACGAATTGCACTTATAAATGTCATTTGTCTCAAAGTAAACTTTATCACATAGCCGTATAAGAAATGCTGTGGGACATGGGACACATAGGGGCACATTCACTAACCAACGGAAATTCGCCAGCTCTGCTTCGCACCCAGCGCAACACTTTTCCAGGCGCAAATGCGCTCAGACTACGCTAATTCACTAATATGCAGAGTCTCGTCTTGGGCGCCAAGCGCTGGCGACTTTCCATATCGGTACTTCGGTAATGGAGCATTTGAAAGCGAAGATGCGCTAGCGTTCATTTCTGCCTAGCGAAAATTCACTAGTGATCTTGTGCTCGGGTCAATTTGCATATGGTAGTAAATTTAAAGCTGTATGGACGTCTTAATTGTCAATGTTGGTTCAAATACTTAACATTACCACTGTTAAAGGGCATGTAAAGGCAAAAAAATAAAACCCTATTTTTACTTTCTACAATGAAAAAGAAACCTATCTCCAATATACTTTAATTAAAAAAATGTGTACTGTTTTTTATAAGAAACCTGACTGTATGCAGTGAAATTCTCCCTTCATTTACTGCTGTGGATAGGAATTGTCAGACGGTCCCTAACTGCAGGGAAACAATCATACTTATGAACAGCAGGGGGAGCCCCCGCCTTACTTCCCAGCCATGCAGAACTCAAGCAGCTTTGTTTGTTTCCCTGTACAGCTGTAGAGTCTTCCCCTAAACCATGATACTGAACAATCTTTGTTTTCAGATCTTTTGAGAGTTGCTTTGAGGATCCCATGCTGTCACTCTTCAGAGGAGAGTCAAACAGAAGCACAACTTGCAATTGGTCACCTTAAATACCTTTTCTCATGATTGGACACACCTGCCTATGAAGTTTAAGGCTTAACGAGCTGATCCAACCAATTTGGTGTTGCCAGTAATCAGTATTGAGCAGTTACAGGCATTCAAATTAGCAAAAAAAAAACCAAATTTTTGCACAGCCAAATTTTCACTTTTGATTTAATCTCATACAACTGAATACTGCTTCACTAAAACTCCCAGTGTTCCTGGGAAATGAAAGACATACCACTGTTATCTTTTTTGTTGAAAGTGGAGTAAATTATTCTGCAGGCTGAGAGGGGTTCCCAAACTTTTTCATATGACTGTATTACAGGGGAAGCTCATTTTCTGCTGGATAATTAGTGACGAGCCCTAAGCTTAGCTTCTCAACAGCCAATCAGAGCCCACTGAGCATGTGAGTGTCACAGACACTACTAACAAAATCCAAGACGGGAAACTCCTGTGGCAACTTTGAAGGCCTGGGTCATTATTAATATAGAGATGCTGAACTTTTAGGCTGGTTCAGTAAGTTCAGCATATAAAATATGGCATTTCTTGCCATATTCATTTTTAGGGGTTTAGTTCTCCTTTAAATCATTGGTTCAAAAACGATGGGGCTGCCTTCTCTGGGGGTGGATGGGGATACCAGCGGCTGGTGGGTAAACTGAGACAGTTAGGGTGAGATTTCATTTATATTTGTGGAAATTCAGCTTGAAAGTGAGTTTGCTGTGTGATATGTTCTAGAGATCGGATGGCTGATGAGGCAACTTTATCCTATATCTCTATCATTGTTCTAAGAACGAGGGTGTCCTGATCAAATGTTTGAGCTAATAGGAACCAAAACTGGCTTGGATGTAACCATCGTTTAGGTTTAATCATCATCACAAGACTGCGGTTAGAGCATTGACAGTGGCCCTGAACAAGTAAACTACTCATACTTTGCTCACATGTAACTCTAGTTCCTGAACCAAAACGTCATCGCACGGGGTAATGTGACAGTTTATGGAAGTTGTTGTTTTTTTATCAGCTGGAATGCTCATTTCAGTTTGCTCAATCTTGTCTAATTTGCCAGCAAACATCTCAACATCTAAGCTACATCTTCGTCTTAAACGGTCAACTCATGGCTCTGAGATCTATTTCATGTTCGGATCCAAATTAAGACAATGCCAGAACAGAAAGTGACAATAACCAAAAATACATCAAGTTTATTTCTCCAAAGAACTGTGTGTATGTGAGAGTGTGTTTGTGTGTAGTTGTATCACAGTCACAACTGGGCTTCACTTACACAGTGTCCTGCAAAACCTTCAGCTCACAGTGTTAATGACTCTTGTAGGAAGATAGCGGTGTGGGGGGGATTTAGGGCAGACACAAGTGGAGATTTAGTTGCCTGGTGACAAATTGCCTTTTCTTCGGACGACTAATCTCCCCAAATTGCCTTCCCGCCGGCTATAATCTAAATCGCCGGCGGGATGGCACTTGGAGCGCTTCGTTTTCCGAAGTCTCCCGAAGTTTCCTAGTAAGGCAACTTCTGGTGACTTTGGAAAAGGAAGCGCTGTGAGTTCCATCCCGCCGGCGATATCAATTCTAGCCGGCGGGAAGGCAGTTTGGGGAGATTCATCGCCCCAAGAAGAGGCGATTTGTCGCCGGGTGACTAATCTCCCCAGATCTCCACGTGTGTCTCTGCACTAACTGTTACTATTATGTTTTACTTTTATGGGGCCAACATATCCCACAGTGCTTGATACTGAGATTACAGGTTATTCACATCAGTTCCCGCCCCAGTGGAGCTTACAGTCTAAGGTCCCTAGTACATCACACACAATAGGGCCACTTTTTATCAGGAGCCTATTATGCTGTCTGTGTGCTTGGGGTTTTCTTCCCCCAGAGAACACTGGAATATCCAAAGGAAACATACAAGTAGAACATACAAACACTTTGCAGATAGTATCCGGTTTGGAGTTGAACCTTGGAACTCAACACTGCCAGGTAGCAATGCGCCCACTGTGCCCCCATGCAGTCGCTCTTGCTCTAAAAACTCAAATGTTTAAAGAGTTTTCATACTTTATGGTTCAAGCACCCCTTTAAAATCTGTTTACAGCCCCCATACCTCAAAGGGAAGAAGCGTTGGATACTCTCAGTGCACTTAAGGATTTTAATGTATCCATGAATGCAAATGGAAGTCCTTCTGACTCCACCATAGTTTAGGAAAATCGGCCTAGGCTATTTTTTACTTTTAAAGGAGAAAGAAACCCTTTTTATTAAAATTCCCTACCCCCTACCCTACAAAGACCTCTTCTCTCCTTCCCCCCAGCCTAGCTGCTACCCCGGGCAAATGCCCCAAACTCTTTACATTCCCCTCGGTGCAGACTCTGTCCAGCGGAGTTCACGGACGCCATCTTCAGTCGCTTCGGTAATCTTCAGGTCGTCTCTCGGCGCTTTGGCAATTTCCGTGAGCTTCGGAGGAAGCACAGTTGTCGCGAAACAGAAAATTGCTCCAACTGCACATGCGCCGATACGGCACTTACTTCCCGAAGATTACCGAAGAGAAGAAGATGACACCTGTGAACTCCGCTGGACAGAATCTGCATGGAGGGGTAAGTAAAATGTTAGGGGCATTTGCCCAGGGTAACACTAAGGCTGGGGGGAGGAGGGAGGGGGGTTTATATTGGGTAGGGGTTTTTCAACTTTAGGGTTTGTTTCTCCTTTAAGGGTGATTGCACACAGGGCACTTTGTGGCCAGTGGGAATTTGCCAGGAAATACTTTGCCATTGGGACCTCCAGGAATCACTGTGGGCGAAACATATAAACTGTGAAATCATGTTAATTCTCTTCCACTGTTTCCCACAGGATCCTAATGGCAATGTATTTCCAAGCATTTTGTTGCCTGTGGTAGAGGCGACAAATCAACTAAAGGAATCGATGTAGCCCAAAACCAAATAAGACAAACGGGGGAAAATCAGGAATTCCATTTGCATACATAAGGAATTAATGAAAGCAAAAATCTATAAACTAAAATTAAGACTAGAGAGCAAGGGTTTCGTTAGCATAGTATAGTCATTAGTTTGGGCTACAGGCAGTTTTGAGTCCATTTCTACATGACACACAGTGTAAAATAGGCAATTAAGGTCATTTTCCTGGGGTGTCAAACATTAACATTTAAAACATACATTTTACAAAATGTATCTATTTTCATTGTGGTGTCTGTCTGAAGAAAATAGTTGCCAAAAGCAGAATTTGATTGTATTACATTTCAGCACCAAGTTTAGATACAAAACACATCTAAATGTGAAATGTTCAAGAATTTCCAAAAGCTGCTAATCTTTCACAATTCGATTCATAAGAAATGTATCATGGGCTCTCCGAATGGTTCATAGATGCTCAACCAATCCCACCCTCTAGAATAAACTCATGTTCTCTCCATATTATTTGCAATTTAAAGAAATAAGACGAAAGAGGTTGATAAACGTCAACATTTCCCCTTAAAGGGATAATGTCATGGGAAAAAAATTTTCAGTTAATAGTGCTTCTCCAGCAGAATTCTGCACTGAAATCCATTTCTCAAAACATTTTTTTATATTCAATTTTGAAATCTGACATGGGGCTAGACATATTGTCAATTTCCCAGCTGCCCCAAGTCATGTGACTTGTGCTCTGATAAACTTCAATCACTCTTTACTGCTGTACTGCAAGTTGGAGTGATATCATCCCCTCCCAGCAGCCAAAAAAAAGAATAATGGGAAGTTAACCAGAACAGCTGCCTGGTAGATCTAAGAACAACACTCAATAGTAAAAACCCATGTCTCACTGAGACACATTCAGTTACATTGAGAAGGAAAAACAGCAGCCTGCCAGAAAGCATTTCTCTCCTAAAGTGCAGGCACAAGTCACATGACCAGGGGCAGCTGGGAAATTGACAATATGTCTAGCCCCATGTCAGATTTCAAAATTGAATATAAAAAAATATGTTTGCTCTTTTGAGAAATGGATTTCGGTGCAGAATTCTGCTGGAGTAACACTATTAACTGATGCGTTTTGAAAAAAACATGTTTTCTCATGACAGTATCCCTTTAAAGGGGACTGAAACGCGATCTCCTTCCAGAGCCCATCCCACCTCACAAACAAGGAGCCTATGACTAAATGTCCCTGGTAGACATGAAACGCGTCAGGCCTTGGTTCTTAATTATGGAGAATAAAATGTAAGCATTTTAACCTTTTACAATCTGACTCCGGCTTTACTGCTTTGTGGGTCCAGGCTTGTGCCAACCTCTCTTGATGTTTTCCCACAAACAAGATGGGTTTAGGGGGGACTAAATGGTGCAATTTGGGAGAGCACTGGAGGGGGACCCACTTATTTGTTAGGGGTTTTGTACTACTTTAATAATGTCTGCTGGTGCCAAAAATCTATTTAGTTATGTAAACATCACAGCAACAATATCAAATTTCATGAAGATTTTGATTTCCTCATTTCTTAAAAATACATCATTAAAAAAAGCTAAAGATATGAGAAAAATGAGTCAGCACCACTAGTGGGGAACTTTCTGATAATATGATTGGTTCATGGCTGTTCCTGGGCGGGAGATCACCAATCAGAATTAACTAGGGGTCTCTTTATGCAGTAGATCTTGGCAGGAAAATGGGGACTAAGGAATTAAACTAAAATAAGTGGTCTGTTCAACTGTGTCTTTTTAGGTGTTTGTGCCTTTTTAATATAAACAATGTAAACAAAACAGGCAGGACAAGCTTGATGCAGAATAATAAGAGCACTTCATGTAGACAAAAAAAAAAAAAACGCAGTCCTTCTCTTAAACAAGACATTGGCCAAATCTTGAGAAGAATCAATAGTAGTTTCGTTTTATATCAAAATAAATTTCTTCAATAGAATTCTCTGTTATAATCTTTATCCACCTCAAAGCGTTAAAATAATACTTTTACATCTCTGTGTATATAAAATGAACACGACCCTTTGTTTCTTGCCAGTAGGGGATGTGATGGACCTCCCATGGTCGAACAGGGGTTTATATCACTCACCTTTCGAAGCCCAGGAAGAAGACCTGGTTATCACCACTGCATGGACAAAAACGCCACGTGTGGCCTACTGTACACACAAAGTGATACCGTTACATACATCATCATATAGCTTATACTTGTAATATAGGGAAGTGTGAAACCATAGAGTGCGTCTATATTATTACATGAAAGTCATGTCTATGTTGTTGATCTGTACATAATTGATGCACAGGTAAGTTTATCCCTCTGCAACTCTATGTACTGCGGAGTTGTGATGCACAATCTGCTTCATGTTGGGACATCTATGTTTTTAGGCCCATTGTGCACCAGCCTGCAAGATGGAGAAGACAACTCTAGCTAAAGGTTATTACAGATGGTAAGAGTTTGCTAGAGCTTCCTCGATGCCATACTGTAAGCAAATGAATACACACATACCTTCCATAAAGAAAATCGAGTGTAGTGACCTGCCAGAGAGAACGTGGACACGTCCTTAGGGGCACGCAGAATCTGCACCCATTTTTCAGAAAGTAGATAGTGCCTGTACTGTGGTTTTCTCAAGTTAAGGTTGAGGTAAAGACCTGTTGGGCATAATTGAATGAATATCAGTGTGCAAAAAAAAATATTTGTGGCAATGTCACAATGGCTATTTTAATCACCCAGTATGGATATATAAGGGTTTTATACAGTTGGAATGGCAGGTGCCTCCATAATTACTCTAATGGGTGCCTGTGATTCATAATACACTATGTGATGAGGAGGAGGAACGTGGTGGTATCTGCAGTAGAGGGCTAAGAAAACTCTCCCATATAGTGAAATTGTGGCGAGAAATATGCAGACTCCTGGAAAGACAGCGGGCTGAGATGTTGTCAACATGTTAATGCAAGAGAATGTAGCTATTACTTTCTTAAAAGGATCAAAAAGCACATATTGCCTCCACCTGTTAAATTGGCTTTACTTGACCTTAAAGGAGAACTAAACCCCTTGCTATTAAAAATCGCTACCCGCTACCCTACATAGCACCCCCTCCCTGGTCCCCCCCCAGCCTAGGTGTTAACTCCTAATTCTTTACTAAACTTTCCTTGTAGAGTCAGCGCAGAGAAGCTCAAGGGCCCCATCTATGGATCTCCGGTCTTCATCGGGAAATGAGCGGCATATCGGCACATTCGCAGTTGGAGCAGTCTTTCGGTTCGTGACAACTACGCATGCGACGAAAGTGACAGAAATTGCTGACGGGAAGAAGATCCGAAAAGGACTGAAGAGCCAGAAGATGGCCTCTGTGAGCTCCGCTGCGCTGACTCTGCAAGGAGAGTTAAGTAAAGAATTAGGGGCAATTACAGGAGTTAACATCTAGGCTGGGGGGGGAGCATGGAGGGGTGCTATGTAGGGTAGTGGTAGCATTTTTTATAAGTAGCGGTCTTTGTTCTGTCATGATTTTTATGGTATAGTTTTTATTGCTAAATTATACTGTGCACATTCATTCTGCCATTTCAGATTTTATTTTTGAACCAATAAATGTATTTTTTTAGTTGTAATTTTGCTGTGTAGGCCACCATTTTAGGTCATTTTGTTTTGTTGTCAGGCTGCTGGAGAAAAAGTAAGAGGGGTGATATTACTCCAACTTGCAGCACAGCAGTAAATAGTGACTCGAGTTTTTCCAGAGAACAAGTCACTTGGCTGAGGGCACCTGAGAAACTAAGAACATGTCTAATTTCAAAATTAAATATTGAAAAATCTGTTCCCTCTATTGAAAAATGGATTTCAGTGCAAGATTCTGTTGGAGGAGCACTATTATCAGAAGTTTTCCCATGACAGAATCCCTTTTATACCCTACATAATAATACTGTCTATGTTTTCATGTAACGCAGATCAGTCACTTTTACTGTTTCAAATTTAGCATAAATGAAAAATGACATTATTGTACACCACTGCAATATATATTTTATTTAAATTATATTATAAAATATATATTATAATATGCCCCAACCCTCTTATCCTACTGCTGTAATTTGTACCCACCCCCTGATTGTTATAAAATGATTGTAAAGTGCTGTGTAACTTGCTATATAAAAAAGGATGATGAGGCTGAGAGTACAGCACATTGTCACATAAGAATTCAGCTTCTTGTCTTCTTACTAGTAATGGTGTTGTGATGCTGTTTCCAGTAAAATTAGTACAAATGTGAGTGATGCCCAGTGCTCAGATGCAATGGAATGAAAAAAGGTGTAAGACCGTTTTAGAAATTTTTGGATCATTGTGTGCCTACACCTAGGGATGCACCGAATCTACTATTTTGGATTCGGCCGAACCCCTGAATCATTCACGAAAGATTTGTCTGAATACCGAACCCCAATTTGCAAATGCAAATTAGGGGTGGGAAGGGGAAAACATTTCTTACTTCCTTGTTTTGTGACAAATTTCATGCAATTTCCCTCCCCGCCCTTAATTTGCATATGCAAATCCGAATCCAACTGAAAAAAAGGTTGAATCCTGGCCGAATCCCGAACCAAATCCTGGTTTTGGTGCATCCCTACCTACAACTAGTCTCAGAAACCCAATTTTTTTTGGAACACTGCTACACAATGTCTCTGACCATAGCACTTGCTGTCGGCTCTCATAAAGGGCTGGGTCTTCCATGTTGATGCGCTTATTACTTTGAATGTTGGCTTAAATTCCATAATATTGTCATTTCAACATACTGTATGCCAAAAGTTCCCATTAGCAATAATGGATAGTAGTCATTCTGCAAGCCCATACCATAGTCCAAGCACTTGGTGGATCCTTATGGTGGACAATTAAGAATGATTAGTCTGGGAGGCGATCCTATGGCTGACCAAGGAATTAGCACCCTACTACATCTACTCCCAAATGATCTATAAAGAATGGTAGAGATTAAGCAGTAACATCTGTCCTTGCTGACATGTTCTACCACTTTCACTCAAGTCATATATTAAGACTATACTATACAACGTCCTATTCCTGTGCTAAGGATAGATATGAGATCCATCCAAAAAATGTAACCCCTTCCATAGCCAGGTCTTTGAGATAACATACAGAATATCTTACTTTCGTTTTAACATTTTTTTCCACCAGTTGTACCAACTTTCAACCCAACACATGGTGGGACTGTGGTTTTTTTTTTTTTTCTACAAGCAGAACATAAAACTTGAAGAATTATTCATGCAGACAAATGTACTCACGTCTTTGATAAATGATATTTTAATCCCACTTTACGTTGACGGGCTTGTATATGGTAAAAACATGGGAGTAAATAAATTATTATGGGTCTGGGAAAAAGCAAAATATATAAAGATCAAAACTGAAAAATTTTAAAAATTTACATGAATTGGTGACATTTGTTCAAAAATGCAGCAACTGGGGCTAAATGGCCAAAGCAAAGGAGTGATCTGTGGGCAAGAGCTCTGCAAACAGCAAAAGGAAAGAAACTCCTTCTGTCACAGTAGACATTGCCAAACCATTTGTGAAGATACCAAAGGTGCTGGAGAGCTGTTTTGGCTAAAAGCAGAGAGGTAAAAGAATCCTAACACACACACACACACACTCACCATTTTTGTTTTGTAACCCATATAAAAGACATCAACTTGTGAGCACAGCCAATTCCATAACAAGATTCCTAGAGTCCAACTGTTTAACAGGAATCATTTGTCCTTGTGTACTCTTTTCTCACACTGCCTGTATCAAACTATAGTTCTAGATATTAAAATAGGCTTTAATTCTACTCCTTGGCATTCCCCATTGCCGTTCCCTTCGATTTGTCATTAGACAGAAGAAAAAAAAGAAAAGAAATGAAACAGGAAATAACCATTTATCCATCCCCCAGTCAGTTTCAAAATGGAGGTGCTTCTGAGGTCTAAATGCTGTTCTATGAATGACATATTATAAGTAGAGAATAAATAAGGACTTTTTAAAGCAACTCCTTAGAGAGTGGGGGGGGGGGAAATAAAGTAAAAACAAATATATCAGAAACATAATTGCTGGTTCTAAACCATCGGATTATTGAGTTCATGGTTAAACGGTCGTGTAACTTGTTACCAAGTGGCACATTCGCTATTTTTTTTAAAAATAAATAAATAAAAAGACTGAATTTCAAACCATGTTACCTGACCTGTTTGTTAGGATCTTATAGTGCTCTGGTACCTGATTAGAAAGCACTTGAGAATTGAATAGGGGTTCTTTGCTTTCTGTGTACCACTACCTCTTGTAATGCACTTCAACCAATAGTACCAGTCTGAATGTCCTTTGGATCGGGTTGTTATTAACGTCCAGCAGTTTCAAAGATGGTTTTTCATTGGCTGGTATTCCTTCTGCTCCTACTATCTTGAGTCGGGAGTCTAATGCAGAGTTGATCTGGCCTCACTTTAGAACCCCTTAATATAACAATATGCCTCCAGTGTAGCAAACAAGATGTAAAGTAACCAGAGGCTCACAAAAAGTAAACTTGTGGCGAGTCTGTAGCCCTTGGGGCCACCCAGTTCTCCACCAATATGAGGTCGCCTCCTGTACAGCAAGACACTGATGCAGACAAATGCAAAAATGGTGAAGAGGGTTACGGAGAATGCCAAGGTGCCTGCAGACACATGAAACTCCTGTCCTTGTGAGGCCCAGTAGATGGCAGCCACAGACCACGCCAGACCAATACCCAGAAACACATTAACTGCGTTACTGCCAGTCACGTTTCCAATTGAAGCATCTGCATACACATCCTGGGTAGCAGCCACTTTACTTGCAAATGTATCTAGAAAAAAAACGAGAGGAAAAACAGAAATAGTGCATCAGGGGATAGACTTTTACCCTGTATCAAATAATTCCTGCAATATATATTTTCCAAATAAGCCGATGTCCTTGGATAACCTAAAAGCCTACCACGGCCTAGAAAAAAAACAAACCACTATAATGAAAGAGGTGAATGTACACGTATAATATCCAACTGTCATGCATATTGCTTCATTAATGCTTTATCCTATATTTATCCTTATACTAAAATTGTGCCATATTTATAGGCAGACATTTTTGTCTGTTTTTTTGTGCCTGTTGGAGCACTTACGCATAGGCTAGTGACACACCCCTACATAGGTCTTTGTATGTCTTCTGTGTATACTTTGCTTTTCTGATTTCAGTCACAACCATTATAAAAGAGGTGTAGGGGTGTGCCCACTAGCCTACGAGTAAGTGCCCCAACAGGCATGAAACGAGTTAGGCTTCTTTTTCATGGTCTCATGTTCTGGTTAAAATATTCTTTGAATGAAGCAAACAATATTTTGGTGCATCAGCTCCAGCCTTTCACATTTGTCAATGGTATTTTTGGGGATGCGTCACCTTAAAGGGATACTGTCATGGGAAATTTTTTTTTTCCCAAAATGCATCAGTTAATACTGCTGCTCCAGCAGAATTCTGCACTGAAATCCATTTCTCAAAAGAGCAAACAGATTTTTTCATATTCAATTTTGAAATCTGACATGGGGCTAGACATTTTCTCAATTTCCCAGCTGCCCCCAGTCATGTGACTTGTGCTCTGATAAACTTCAATCACTCTTTACTGCTGTACTGCAAGTTGGAGTGATATCACCCCCTCCCTTTTCCCCCCAGCAGCCAAACAAAAGAACAATGGGAAGGTAACCAGATAGCAGCTCCCTAACACAAGATAACAGCTGCCTGGTAGATCTAAGAACAACACTCAATAGTAAAAACCCATGTCTCACTGAGACACATTCAGTTACATTGAGAAGGAAAAACAGCAGCCTGCCAGAAAGCATTTCTCTCCTGAAGTGCAGGCACACGTCACATGACTTGGGGCAGCTGGGAAATTGACAAAATGTCTAGCCCCATGTCAGATTTCAAAATTGAATACAAAAAAATCTGTTTGCTCTTTTGAGAAATGGATTTCAGTGCAGAATTCTGGTGGAGCAGCTCTATTAACTGATGTGTTTTGAAAAAACACATATCAAGAGTTTAACTTACCAGGCACAGATGTGCCAAAAGCTACGAACACCACTGCAGTTACAGAGTCTTTCAAACCAATGGTGCAGCCAAAATGGGAGGCAAGGTCTCCAATGATCGCAGTAAGAATGCCAATGACGATAATTGACACCACAAAACAAGCCCACCCATTTAAATATTCAGTGGGAGGCACACAGGCAAAAAGCACTTTCCAGAACACGGTCAGGAAATGCATGACGTAGTCAAAACAAGATGGCAGCCTTTCCTCTCCAGAGTCATCTTCTTCTTCATCTCCAGCTACAATGTAAAGGCAAGAATACAGAACATAACTGGTCAGGTACATTATAATCAAAATAAAAAATATAAATCCATTTAAATTTGAATATACAGAATACAAATAGCCCGTGCTGAACAGAAAATTAGCAAAACTCTGGTCCATGTTTGTTATCTAAATATGAATTTTGTTGTTTTCTACCATAAATCTGCTCATGTTCTGGTTAAAGGATAAGTAAACCTTAAAAATAAGTGGATGTAAAATTGATGAGGGGGCTATTCTAAGCACTTTTGTAATTTACATTCATTATTTATTTTCTTTTAATTACAAGATATTAAGGGATACATGTGCTGTTAATATTAAAGAATTTGGTTAGGACAGCGCCACCTGCTGGTCAGTTTCCAACCTGTCTGACCACAGAGTAGTCAAGGAAGTTGTCAGATTAAGAAAGAGGCTGCTCTGATGTTCTTCTGCTTAGGAAAATAATTAGAAAACATTTCTCAAATCTTTCCTAAGCAGAAGAACATCAGAGCAGCCTCTTTTTTTCTCCTGACAACTTCCTTGACTACTTGCTGGTCAGACTGGTCAGGTAAATGACCAGCAGGTGGTGCTGTTGTAACCAAATTCTCTTATATTTAAAGTACATTTATTCCTTAATATCTAGGAATAAAAACAAAATAAATAATGAATGTACATTGCAAAACTTCTTAGAATAGCACAAACATCAATTTTACATTCACTTATTTTTAAAGGTTTACTTATCCTTTAAAATATTCTTTGAAGGAAGCAAACAATATTTTGGTGCATCAGCTCCAGCCTTTCACATTTGTGAAGGGTATTTTTGGGGATACTTCGCCTTAAATAAATGCATGAGTTCCATTGCTTTTATGGGATACAGAATGGATAGATTAATTAATATAACTGCAGTGCCAAATGGGAAAAGAGAAGCCTACAGGCAAACGTCCAACAGTTGCGCTATAAAGCATGCTTGATCAACCAGCTGTTACTAAACACAAAGAATCCTTCTGTAATCTCTGTCGCTGTAGGGTGTTCACACTTCATAATGTGATATAGTTCACCTTATAGCATACTTTCGCTATAATGGAAATTACCATTCAAAATACATCAATTTGAAACGGATGGCTAACCATCCCTCCCCCTGGAGGCATTGTGAATAATAGATGGGATTGATATTTACAAACGGTTATCTTTTATAAAGTCTTCTCGTGTAGCTACTCTAACTACTAAAGAGCATTATTCATAACGGAACCGTTGATGCTCTACAGGGTGCACTTTCATAAAAAACTGTAGGCTGAACGAGAATTATCCTGGAGTTACCACCAGAGACATTCCACATTAATTTTGTTCTTCAGGGAGAAAGAAATAGCATTTCATATTTATATGTATCTAGGGTGAAAGAATACAACATGATAAGAGTGTTATCTCACCAGCACTGACAGTAATAGCTTCCATGAACTGATCCCTCCATGAATGTGTCCCTACTACCAAGGCAAGGTTGGTTTTCTTAATCAACTTGTCCACAGTGCTCTGCAAGGAAAATAATTCACAATACAAAAATACATACTGAAGAAGCAGCAGCCATCAATACAAGGTCCCATTTATGACTATGAAGATTTTCATTCATCCAGGTCATAGTATATCTAGTATAGGTCAATCTAAAAACAACTGGACTTGCTGAGTAATCTTCATTGATTACTCAGCAAGTCCAGTTGTTTTTAGAGTGACCTATACTAGATAAGGTCCCATTTAGTTGCTAGATGGAGGAGAACATACTGTAGGCTATCCACCATTCCCTTTATCTTTGCTCAGAACACAACCCCATTCACTAACTCGGGTAACATCTGAAAAAGCTGGTGACATTTCACATTTACGCGTGTCCCCAATCACATTATTTTTCTGCGGGATAATCTTGAAATATCAGTGGTGGAAAGGGAGAACAGTCCCTCAACTGGGAGAACTGTCCCTCAACTAGTTTAAAGTAGCAGAACGTTTACATTAACAAATACAGGATCCCATGACCCAAGGTTACCACCTTCTGAAATGCAGAAGAAGTGAGTTTAATTTGAAGGTTGATTAATGTCGTTGTAAAGGACATTAAAAAAATGGTGGAATTGGAATCGGGTGCCTGATAAAGAGAGGTGTAGATCACCCCCTCCAAAAAACAATGTCCTTGTGATATAACTGACTAAATAAAATCATAAATCGCAAAGCAAGTAGACAGGCTGATTTGGCTTCTTACAGGTTATGTCCAGCCTGTGACTTTCCACCTACATCTCCCTTCATCCTCTACATCTGGCATCTTGCTGAGGATAATGGGAAATGTATTTTCACAAGTGCAGATCCAATGGCTGGTGGACATCCCAATTTAAAACTAGACTTTAGAGAAATAATGGGAAATGTGTTTTTCACAATTGCAGATCCAACGGCTGGACATCCCAGTTTCAAACTATACTTGAAAGAAGTAAAATTGATTAAGCCCGGGAAGACTATGGCATATAATAAGTCATAACTTGGCATTCCCATATAATCAGTTTATAACGTCATTTTGCTCTCCACTCTCCTGATCATGCCAAGACACAGAAATACCAAACATATCAGTCTTAATGAGCGATCATAATCATAATCGTATTGTCCTGTATTTTGTAATTATTCATTTGAGCAAACTCGTATTTTATAGGCCACTCTGTAAGCAAACACAATTTTCCTCCATTAGCTGTACCTGCCCTATCCTCCCAATTACCTCTGAGACAGAAAATTAATTTCAGGAAGCTTTTCATAGAAATGTTTAACAAGGCCGGCTTATTCTCTACTGCAAAATCTAAAGCAGGTTTTAACTGTTTGTGGCACCTCTTTTTCCTGCTGATCTTTTCTATTCTTGCACATGCAAATATTTAAAGGGATACTATCATGGGAAAAAACATTTTTTTCAAAATGAATCCGTTAAAAGTGCCGCTCCAGCAGAATTCTGCACTGAAATCCATTTCTCAAAAGAACAAAAATACTTTTTTATATTCAATTTTGAAATCTGACATGGGGCTAGACATTTTGCCAATTTCCCAGCTGCCCCAAGTCATGTGACTTGTGCTCTGATAAACTTCAATCACTCTTTACTGCTGTACTGCAAGTTGGAGTGATATCTCCCCCCCCCAGCAGCCAAACAAAAGAACAATGGGAAGGTAACCAGATAGCAGCTCCCTAACACAAGATAACAGCTGCCTGGTAGATCTAAGAACAAAACTCAATAGTAAAAACCCATGTCCCACTGAGACACATTCAGTTACATTGAGAAGGAAAAACAGCAGCCTGCCAGAAAGCATTTCTCTCCTAAAGTGCAGACACACGTCACATGACTTGGGGCAGCTGGGAAATTGACAAAATGTCTAGCCCCATGTCAGATTTTAAAATTAAATATAAAAAATCTGCTCTTTTGAGAAATGGATTTCAGTGCAGAATTCTGCTGGAACAGCACTATTAACTGATTCATTTTGAAAAAAATTTTTTTTTCCCATGACAGTATCCCTTTAAGGTTTTATTTTAATCAAACCCAAACTCACCTTAAACTCATATGATTCTTCAATGACGACTTCAAGCTTCGGGTGCTCACCCAAAATTGGTTTCCCCATTTCAGCAATTCGTTTGGCTTCTTCCTCCTCCACCGACGGCTTCCTTTGTGCAAAATCTGCTGGTAGAAAGCATCAATACAATTGGGTCAGTACAGAATTGCACTTCTCACCACATTCTATATGGCTAATCCCCAAGTGCTGGGTAAACACAGCGGAGAAGAAAGTGGAATGGTCACAAACATTTCAGGTTTTAAGCTTTGAAAAAAAAGAAAATGCACAGAATTAGCAAAGAAATGATCGTAGATGATCTGTGTGTGTGTTTTCAAGTCAAACGAACAATGATTCAATTCAATGCAATTTGGTTATCCATGTGTGTGCCCGACTATTTCTAATAGGAAGATCAGTTCAAATTGAAATAGGCTAATTTTCATGATTTTCTTCCACCCAATTTGTACAGTTTTGCTAGACACAATTTTTTTGGCAACACCCATTTTTTGTGGCCACACCCCCTAATTACCATGTTCATTTTACAAAATTTGGCAGGTTATAAAAGTTTGAACATATTTCTGTGTTTTTTTCCAAGTTATTACAGTTTTGCTAATGAAGGTGAACTGCCCTTTAAGCTGTGAGTCTAACTTCTCCCATGGGACCTGTTATCTTATATTGTTACAATTACTTATCTTGAAATTGTTACAAAAGTATCTTATCTGCAGCCGTGGCTGTTTTGGGCTCTCTGCCAATAGCCAATTAAGTAATGGAAATTAGTGGGTGTGGCCACAAAAATGGGTGTGGTCAAAAATACTGGCATGCTGTCCCCAGAAGTCTCCTTGTGAGTCAACTTCGGAAAACGAAGCATTCCAAGTGCAATCCCACCGGCGATTTAGATTCTAGATGGCGGGAAGGCAGTTTCCGAAGAAGAGGCAATTAGTCGCCGAGCAACTTAATCTCCCCGAATCTTCGTGTGTTTCTCTGCCCTTACAGGAATTCCAACAGGACTTACAACTTGTGAACTACAAGTAACACCTCTATCCATTTCCCATGACTTAAAGAGCTTTACAGTTGTACAGTACAAATACAACCCAACGCAACTGCATGACAAAATGATTTCATGAGATAAAATCCCAATTTCTATTTTTCATATTCTCATTTAAGATTGTGTAACGGTGCTGTGTACATGTTTCCTGATGCATACAAGATTATTGGCCCCATTTACTAGTGCAAAGTGCAAAATATGCCCAAACAATGCTATTGCTATTAGGCATGCACCAAATCCAGGATTCGGTTCGGGATTCTGCCCTTTTCAATAGGATTTGGATTTGGGCCAATCCTTACGCCCGGCCGAACTGAATCCGAATTTGCATATGCAAATTAGGGTCAGGGAGGGAAATCATGTTGTCACAAAACAAGGAAGTAACTTTTTCCGTCGGATCGCAACTACATCTGTTCATTGATGCAGTCCCGCAATCCGACCGCCCACATAGCCTCCATTCTGATCCGATAATTTGGCCCAACGTCCGACAATCGGATCAGCCCGATATCGCCCAACTCAATGTGGACATATTGGGGAGAGATCAGCTCATTTGGCAACATCTCCAAACAAGCGTATCTCCCTGTGTAGACGGATGTCTGTCTTAACATAGTATTTATTTTTACCTTTCTGTACTCTGCAGTAGACAACACACACCAGAGGGGATTGGGGCAGGTGGTTTATTAATGCTAAATGCTAATAAAGGCCAAGTAAACCATAGTATGTTACTGCAATAGCCTCTGTTTGTAAGTGTGAGTAGGGTTGCCACCTTTTCTGGAAAAAAAAAATACCGGCCTTCCTATATATTTATCTTTTTTCCCTATTAATAACATTGGGATCAGCCATTTTTTTTACCGGCCAGCAGGGGCGCTTCTATAATGAGGCGGCCTGAGAATCTCGCCTCAGGCGGCAAAATTTGGGTCAACGGAAGGGGCGGCATTATAGCCGCTCTAATATCTGCAACTAACGTAAATTAAATATGCGCCTTCCGTCGGTTCCCTCCTGTTGCCCTCACTTGTCTGGTGTGAGAGTATGTGCACAGTAGTGCAGCGCTCCGCTGCTTACATCATCCCTCCTGCTGCCCTCACTTGTCCAGTGCAAGAGTACCTGCGCAGCAGCACAGAGCTCCGATCCTTACATCATCAGTTCTGTGCAGCAATCGGGTGAATTCTAGGGCTAGGTGTTGGCGCTGGACCGGTGCTGGTGCGTCTCGTGTGCACAAGCTCAGGGCAGGCAGGGTTTATTCAGAAACCACATCCACCACAGGTACAGAACAAATCTTTGGAATAATTATATACTAGTACTGAGTCTGCCTGTTATTTCTCCAGTGTGTGTCATCAAAGGCCAGTATGTATAAAAGTCCGCACTTGCCCAGGTGCCCTTGCCAATTCCAGGTGATTCCAGTTGTGCAGGCACCAACAAATCTCACAATATTAGCCTGAGGGCAATGGCACCTAGGGTTACTTTGGGCACTATGCGCACCTGATTTTCTAGTAGCCTTTTATTTTTATTTTTTTATAAAATTCACAATACAAATTTCATTCCTGACTTGGCATGGGGGCGTGGCATAGGGGCGCATTGCTATGCTTTTGCCTCAGGCAGCAGAAAGGTCAGAATCACCCCTGCCGGCCAGGCAGGTAAAATACCGGCCAGGTGGCAACCCTAAGTGTCAGTTGTATGTAAGTCGGGTGTATGTAACTCAAGGAATTCCTGTATGTGATAGGTTGCTATGAATTGCAAGCCCTATTACAAATGCTAACATCTCTTAGACAGCAGAGATTGAAAGGTGGCATGTTCTGAATTGCCAGCCCTAGATGACAGTTGATGATTGCACTGATTCCTTAAATGCATGGCAGCTCTTCTTCCCCTACCAAGAGCCAGTGACTTTACTGCTTATTTCTGTCAACAGCAAAAAATATCAAGTATCAAGAGATGTGCGTTGGTATTTGTCTTCCTTACCCAAGAGAAAAAATAAGAAAATCCAAAAAGACAGTGGTTACATTATATTGATTTTTTGTGTGTGTGAAACGGCGCATAGACACAAGTCTTTTTGGTATATGGAAGGAAATTCCATTTAACAAACCTTTATGAAACTCAATTTAAGGACCTCATGTAGGAATTCCTAGCAGCCGACAAATTAACAAGGACTGGTGAATCTATGGTTCTGTTTGCCTAGTCTTCCTCTGGCTGGTTCCATCCCCTTGGGTTATACAGTACTAACAAGTAGTCAGAATAGGGCATGATCTGATAACATTAGTGCATGGTCAATCAATCTGAAGCCATACTCAATAGTAGGATTAATGATCTAGGTCTTCTCACTGCCTTTAGACAGATACCATAACAATTCTATTCTACTAATTGCAATATAAAGAAATTGAGGTTACTGTATATTGTTTCCATCACATGCATGAAGCCATGTTGGCACAATTTGTTTACCGTATATACTCGAGTATAAGTCGACCCGAGTATAAGCCGAGGTACCTAATTTTACCTACGAAAACTGGGAAAACGTATTGACTCTAGTATAAACCTAGACACAACTACAGCCCTGTCTCCCAGCAGCGCACATTCAGCCAAAGCGACCCCCCCAGCGATCAACCGGACTTCTTTGCAAAGTTGATGGTGACAGAGAATTGCCAAATGGATTACTGTGTGAATTTTCCCACTGTCCCACTACCATGTGCAGAGGGTGCTGTGTGATATTGCCATCACTGTTAATCTTTCGTATAACCAACAGAGGGCGCTGTGTGATATTGCAGTCACTGTTATTCTTTCATATAACCAACAGAGGGCGCACTGTTATTCTTTCATATAACCAACAGAGGGTGCTGTGCGCTATTGCAGTCACTGTTATTCTTTCATATAACCAACAGATGGCGCTGTGTGATATTGCAGTCACCGTTATTCTTTCATATAACCAACAGAGGGCGACACTGTTATTCTTTCATATAACCAACAGAGGGCGCTGTGTGATATTGCAGTATCTCCCCAAGTGAACTGTTGGTATAGGAATGATTAAAAGTGACTGCAATCTCAGCTACTGCCCGCTGACCCGAGTATAAGCCGAGGTAGACTTTTTCAGAACATTTTGGATGCTGAAAAACTCGGCTTATACTCGAGTATATACAGTATATTCAGTAGGCATTATCATGTTATACCCACTTGATAAAAATGAATCAACTGCAAAATGTCAAGGGTTAGGTAGGGGGCGCTATGAAGGCAGCAGGAGGAAGGTGAGTCATTTAGGCAAGAACTGGCTGAACCCATGGGACACAGACAGGAAAAGGGCAGGAACAGGGTGTGTCAGACTTGAATAGGTGCAGGAACAGGACGGATAGGGCGAAGATCCGGACTGGACTAAACAGGATGAAGAGGGCAATGAGTCAGAACAGGAACAGACTGGATAGGAACAGGATGGAGCAGGAGTGGAACAGGAACAGACTGGATGGGATAGGACGGTGCGGGATCAGACTGGGGATTGAATGCAGAAGGACTGGAGCAGAAGGAGCAGAAAGCAGGAGGACGGGATAGCCAGAGAGGGGACTGGATAGCAGGAGAGGGAGGAGAAGGCAATGCAAGATGCAGAGCGAGAGGAGGGAAGATATAGACAGGATACAGATATAGATATAGAACAGAACAGAACAGGAAGCAGAAACCGGAAAGGCAATGTCAGGTCAAGGCAAGGCAGAATAAGGTTAAGGCAAGGGTTAAAGTAAGAGTGGAGCAAAACCGGGATGGGAAAGCAAGGCAAGATCAGAATAAGGCAAGGTAAGGTAAGGAGGAAAGGTTCAATTTAAGGCAGGGCAAGGCAAGGCAAGGAAAGGAGACTAGAGCTTGAACCCTTAGCTAGGGACAATGCCACACTGGTAGTTTCAGAAGCCAATGCTCAGGCAAGTGTTTTCGAGGGCAGAGTCAGCCATGATTAGCGGACTGCAAACCAATCAGGCTGCTGCTAGGCTAGAGCTGCAAGGCCAGGTTACAGACAGTGAGCAACTTTGCAGGCTTCTCATCTGGCCCAATGCTTTAGGCACTGAGCCAGAAACCCAAAGGTCTCTGGCTTGAATACCAGCTGAGCGTGACACAAAAAAAGTTCCAAGCTCCCATAATTACTCAATAACTTACCTTGATTCAACAGCAGAGCTTTTATACAAATCAGAAAAGGAAAAAGAAGGGAAAGAGAGAAGAAAACATCAAATTAAAACGTGGTTTCCAACTAAACCAACAAAAATATCATGAGTTATGTAGAGATGAATGCACATGTACATACATGTCAACACCAGAGAATTCTAGAACATGATTGGTTATCCAGGTTAGACTGGGACATTTGTCTCCTTCAATGTCTGAAAGACTATTATGGAAAAGAAATTCTGTGTTCTTGGACTGTACTGATCCATATTGTTGAGTCATACCAAAACCAGTAAATGTTCTACAGGATTTTTCCCCACTATAGTCTCCAAAAAGACTGCCCAGCCGGAGTACCAGAAGCTCTCCCAGTGGGTCCAGCCAAGGACAACCCTCATCAGTTCTTTGTTAGTTTAGCCCTATATTGTAGGCATACGTCACTACTATAACATTCACCACTGTCTACACCCAATTATTGTGAGAGTCAGCCCTGAATAGGACATTCCAAGTGGGGCCCTATGAAACTTACTCCAACACTGCAGATATATCATAAATGTTATTTCTTTATGCAATCTAGGACTGCTTTACAATGGTACCGACACATGATTAACTCCCATTAACTATGCAAGAATAATAATCCATTGCCACATTAGCATTCTGGAAAGATCTTGGAAGTTACGTTGATGTTTTTATTGCACTTAGCATTTTTCCGATTAAACAAAAGGAAATTGGGAACAGATTAAACTTCATGGATTTATGAATAATTCACAGACAAGGATGCAGAATCGTTTTAATAACAGTTTCTATCCTGTGAAACAGGGGGGGGGATTATAAAGCCATTACCATATGCACGCAATAAATATTACATTCTGCCATAATAAATCAATGCTTTAATGTGAAAAATGTCAGACCAACGCCTTTACAAAAAACAAGTTATGGTAACAAAGGCAACTTAAAAGGCATCTTAAAGGGCACCTGTTGGGTAAAAATGTTATCCACAACATCCCGCATTCCAGTTGGGGATAATAGTAGTTTTTTTGTTTTTTTTTTAAATCCTTAAATCCCCCCTCCCCCTCCCGAGAGCGCTAGGCTACCCGCAGCAGCCATGTTCGGTCACTCGCATGCGCATAATGAAAAGCTGCCTGAATTGCTCAAAATGAGCATGCATGTGACGTGGGGCTTTAAATAATTTAGGGTTAAATTCTCCTTTAAAGAATTTCGTATTAAAAGATTTTTTTGAAATGTTTCTACACTTCCTGTTGGGCCAAAACAGATCATCTATGTAGCGGCAATACCAAATGATATGGCCACCACGCGGATAATCACTCCCAAAGATGTGTGTGCATTCCCGCCAACCCCATATATATAGTTTGGCGTAGAAGGGAGAAAAGGCAGCGCCCATTTCCGCCCCGCGTCTCTGGAGATAATATGACCCATTGAAGTAGAAAATTGCAAGCTACTTTTTAGTTTGGGTTTTTGAGACTAATTCAAAATTCGGTAGACGCACCGAAAATCGAGTTTCTGAGTTTCAATAAACAAGCAGACATTTGACATTTTTGAGTATTACATTTTTTTTTTTTACAATAAAAAACATTGTTACTCTCTCTCTTTCTTAGGTCCCTGCCCTGTACAGCTTACGATTCTAATTCTAATGGCCTTTAATAAGGTAACGGTTAAAGTTCATACTCATTTATGAACAACACAAACACAAGTGCAAAGTGCTATCGTTTGGATGCAAAACGGAGCATAGATTGATGCTATTATCTAAAGGATCTTGCGCCAGTGCTACGCAATATGTTGGCGCTATATAAATACATGTTAATAATAAATAATATATGCTCCTAATTACGCTGGGTGTCTGATTAGCCTGTTGTGATGAAGAAACACTCAAGTGTAAGGGGCAGATTTATCAAGGGTCCAATATCGAGGGTCAATTAACCCTCGATATTCGACTAGGAATTGAAATCCTTCGACTTCGAATATCGAAGTTGAAAGATTTAGCGCAGAAAATTCGATCGAAGGATTATTCTTTCGATCAAACGATTAAATCCTTCGAATCGAACGATTCGATGGATTTTAATCCAACGATCGAAGGAATATCCTTCGATGAAAAAAACTTAGGCAAGCCTATGGGGACCTTCCCCATAGACTAACATTGACTTCGGTAGCTTTTATCTGCCGAACTAGGGGGTCGAAGTTTTTTTTAAAGAGACAGTACTTCGACTATCGAATGGTCGAATAGTCGAACGATTTTTAGTTCGAATCCTTCGATACGAAGTCGTAGTCGAAGGTCGAAGTAGCCCATTCGATGGTCGAAGTAGCCCAAAAAACACTTCGAAATTCAAAGTTTTTTTTACTTCGAATCCTTCACTCGAATTTAGTGAATCGGCCCCCCAGTATGTTATATAACATTCAACTTCTGCTTATCTTACTATGAAAAAACTAAAACCATCATTATATTATTATTATATACACACTTTTTACTGCCTTACTGGCATTTAAAATCCCTACAAATACAAAAAAAACCCCCAGAATATTGGTTGAAGCAGAGATTGTCCAAAGCAATTAACAATCTGCATTTTACTGTACCTTTAATGTTCTGATAATTCCTGAGAAACCAAAGTCTTTGAAGCACAATGGAGTTGAAAAATCTATTTATTTTTTACGATTACTTGAAATAATTTGATTCAAAATGTAAAACTGTTTTAATGTGATTATAAGACAACTATAACGATGGCGATCAACCCTGACATTTTTTGTATCAGTAACAAAGTATTGTTGAGACATCAGCGGCTCTTTATAACGTGAACATTTATGTCCAACTTGGTTTTTGTTGTTTCCTTTATTCAGACAACGGCTGGAAAAATGTGCAAGTTGAGTTTTGTAAAGCGCCAGCCACTTATTATATGACATGGCGCTCTTCACAACAATGAAGTCGGAATCAAAATGAAGAGGTTAGAGGAGCTAACACATATATCGCAGAACAATAGTAAAAAATACTGGAAAATATGGTCACCCTGGCACAATTATTTAAGGATTTCTTTTTATGCTAAGGAAAGAATAAATGACAATTGATAGGTGTATGAGATTGATTATGCACTACATGAATAATATGTTTAGAAATATCCAATGTATAAAATATACGTGTAGATACATGTAAGGGTAACCACACCACCCTTTATTCTCTTTTTTTTTTTTTTTTTTTTTTTTATATTTTCTCCCCCTTAATTTCTTCCCCTTTTTTTTTTTTTTGTATCCTTGTTAGAAAATTGAAAATAAAGAAATTTTAAAAAAGAAGAGGTTAGAGATTTAGAACTGAGAGGCAACTCTTTGCAATTCACAGGCAGCATGTGCGCCCTTGACTTCTCATATATTCACTTTAATCCTCTTTTTGTTGGGATGAATACAAATACCCAAGTTGCCATTTGCTGTGGGTGTTCGAGCCCTGACAAGAGAGTTGTGAGCTGTGTCGCTAACAAACACTTTTTATGTGGGGCTGGAGAGTATAATAACGTTCTACACAATAACTCAAAGAAATGAGTATGTTGCTTGAAGTCCAGCGCTCTATCTAAGGAGAGATTCTTAATAACCATTGCACTAATATTTACAAGGGGGTTATTTATAAGTCTGAATGCCAAAAACTTGAAAAATTCGAATTTTTAGCAATGAAAAAACCGTGAATTTCTCAGTATTTATTAAACCCAGAGGATGGAAAAAGTCAGAATCCGAAAATCTGGCATCTTAGACTTGCCACGGTTGTATATAAGTCAATGGGGCAAATTCACTAAGATGCGAAGTTGTGCCAGGCGCAACTTCGCTGCACTTCGCCAGGCGTATTTTCGCCAGCGCGCCGCAAATTCACTAAAATCCGAAGTTGCGCACAGGGGTAGCGTAAGTTTTCGAAGTTGCACTAGTGTTAATTCACCAAGCGAAGCGAAGTTTCGCTAGCGATGGTTCATTTGCATACTGCGCGAAATTCAAATTTCAATGGAGGAACACGTATCAGCACTACAAATGCCTAGAAAACCTTCAAATCAGCAAATCTAAATGTTATTTTGCCCTACACATGTGCCCACTGTCTAGGTAAGTCAGGAAATGTAGGGGGGAAGGAGGGGAGCCCCAAAAAAATTTTCGATCTTTTTCAGCCTATCACCCATCATGTAGAAAACACGCCAGCGTTTTTTGGGACTTAGAAAAAAATTTGACTTTTTTGGAAACAATCCCTATCTACTCTATTGCGCTTCGCCAGGTCTGAGGTGGCGAAGGAAGTCTAGCGTAAAAGGTAGCGTTCAGTACACTGCGCAAGTTAGTGAATTTGCGTAGTTACATCGCTAGCGAAAATTCGCCTGGCGTAAGTGTGCGAAGTAACACTAGCAAATTTACGCCAGCGTTCGTTAGTGAATTTGCGCAGTAACGAAAATGCCAAATGCTAGCGAATTAATGCTAGCGTTCGGCGCTTAGTGAATTTGCGCCAATGGGAGAAGCCCTGAAGATATACTGATATCCAAAATCAGAGTTTTCACGGTGGTATATCCAAAAAATTTTACGATTCGAATTTTCGTACGTTTTTCACGAGTTTTCCGTGGAAAATGCATTGATAAATAAGGGGAAATAACTGTAATGAGATATTTTTGGATTTTGATAAATAACCCCCTAAAACTACTGAATTTTTTAAACAAATGTATATTAGATAATATATTGAATTCTTTTTTTTTATTGTGCAAAAAAATGCACATCTCTTTTGAATTTGCTTGAATGATCTATATATATCAGATCATTGTTTTGCAAAAGGACACTATCCGATAGGCTGCTTAAAAATGCTTTCTTAATGAATTAAAATTAAGCAATTTCCCATTTCTGGGCTCAGTGCAGGTGCAAAGATTGTTGGCAGTGGAGAAAGAGAGAGTAAAAATGCTACTATGTACTGTATGCCTTGATCACTGGCATTTCTATTTCCAGTAATCTGGTTGGCTGACAATGAGACCGAGAAGGCACCTAACTACCCTCTTAAAGCATTATATTGGGTGCTCTTCTTCTTCTCCAAAGTCCTATCCCTTTGGAAGGGCTTTGCAAAAAGTGGATATCCTCTTTGAAGAGATACTGACACCAGAAATGAAACCTTTTTTTTTTTACATCTCTCATAACATTGTATTTACATGCTAATGCTTTTACATTACTTATCTTCTCCCCCACGTTCCTCTATGAAGGGGCTGCCATATTTGTCCAGAAGAAGTCTATTAGCTTTAGAAACTGTAACTGTCAGGTTGAAAGCTACTTCCCTATAAAACATTATTGGCCATATCAGATTCATAAATGTAAGTAATTTCAGTAAGTTTTCCATATCCTTTCTCCCTGCATGCAATTTGATGAGGCAACAGGCTTTCAGAAGAAACGCTCCAAACCTTACTAAGGGCAGAAACACACGCTGCAATTTGGGAGATCAATCTCCTCTACGCCTAATCTCCCTGAACTGCCTCCCCGCTGGCTAGAATGGAAATCGGCGGCGGGATGGCACTCGGAGCGGTTTGTTTTCCGAAGTCGCCCCACGAGGAAACTTCGGAAAACGAAGTGATCAGAGTGCCATCCCGCTTGCGATTTCCATTCTAGCCGGCGGGAAGGCAGTTCGAGGAGATTAGTCGCCCGGCAACAAATCTCCTCTTCTTAGGGGCGACTAATCTCCCCGAATCGCGTTGTGTGTCTCTGCCCTTAGGTAGCATGTGTCATGTGCAAGTCCTCAGCTTTTCATCTAGTTTTCTATTATCGTTCTTGATGACTTTATGCCCTTTTCTATTGTCGTCATTTGCCCCCTACGCACCTCTCTCTAACCTTGATTATGGCAACCTGTCTTCCATTCCCAATTCTCCTGAGGTACATCAGCTTCATATATACTGTCGTCCTAAAGCTGTCACCCTAAAAACGACAAATCTCTTGAACAATATATTGCCCACCCTTCTGTCCCTTACTTTTACTAGTATCTGTGCCCATGCCCAAGGCCAGAAAAGGGCTATTGTTGTTGGGCGACCATGACAGTGCACATTGGATTGGCCTTGTAACATAATAATTGCATTATGAAACTATTTCTCGTGGTTCATATATTGCAGGGATCCCCAACCTTTAGAACCCGTGAGCAACATTCAGAAGTAAAATTAGTTGTGGAGCAACACAAGCATGAAAAATGTTCCTGGGGTGCCAAATAAGGGCTGTGATTGGCCATTTAGTAGCCCCTTTGTGGATTGTCAACCTACATTGAGGCTCTGTTTGGCAATTCACCTGGTTTTTATAAAACCAAAACTTACCTCCAAGCCTGGAATTCAAAAATAAGCTCCTGCTTTGAGGCCACTGGGAGCAACATCTAAGGGGTCGGAGAGCAACATGTTACTCACGAGCTACTGGTTGGGGATCACTGATATATTGCTTGATAAATCTAGGGCAAGTACTTTTTCAATGTATGTGGACACAGGCTTTCCCTTACCTCTGCTTCTGCATCCTACACATAAATTCCCCAGAGCTTTTTTTTAATTATGAGAAAGTCGAAGGGCTCTTCTGGCCTTTGGGACTTCAAGCACCACAATTAATTTGAAGTGATAGTTGATATGTGAAGATTCCCAGTCTCAAATTTTTTTGAGAACTTGAGAAGAGGATTCAACACACGGAGTTTGACACAGACGTTCAAGGGCACAGCGGCACCTTTGCTTCATGCCGAGATGTCTCAGGGAAGCCGTCATATCATTTAAAGACAAAAAAAATCAACAAGACAGTGAATAGGTTATCAGGATACGTTTTCGGTCCTGCTCCTTTCCAAGAGTGCAAAATAGTGTCAACACTTAGGGGCCGATTCACAAAGGGTTGAATATGGAGGGTTAATTAACCCTCGATATTCGACTGGGAATTAAAATCCTTCGACTTCGAATATCGAAGTGGAAGGATTTTTGTGCAGATAGTTCGATCGAACGATAAAATCCTTTGAATCGAACGATTCGAAGGATTTTAATCCAACGATCGAAGCAATATCCTTTGATCAAAAAAACTTAGGAAAGCCTATGGGGACCTTCCCCATAGGCTAACATTGATTTCGGCAGCTTTTAGATGGCGAACTAGGGGGTCGAAGTTTTTTCTTAAAGAGACAGTACTTCGACTATCGAATGGTCGAATAGTCTAACGATTTTTAGTTCGAATCCTTCGAACTCGTTCGAAGTCGTAGCCGAAGGTCGTAGTAGCCCATTCGATGGTCGAAGTAGCCCAAAAAACACTTCGAAATTCGAAGTTTTTTTTACTTCGAATACTTCACTCGAAGTTAGTGAATCGGCCCCTCAAAAAGCTAAGAGCCGAGAAGAGTAAACTAATGCCAGAAAGTGAAAAGAAAGCTCAACTAAGCTGTCAAAATAGCTAAAATCTTTTGCTTCTCAACTGCTTTCATTTGCTGTTAGGAAAGTCCTCAATCAATGGACTGCTATTACCTGAGAACAGATTATAAGGCAGGGGTGTCTGGACTTTACTGATGAGGGATCTATCAAATCACATATCTATCACTGTTATAGCATCGTAAGGGTTTTGTTATAGTTCCATGGAAGATATCATTTTATGTATTTATGTAGTGATGGGGGAATAAATTCGGCAGGCACGAATACACGTCAAATTTTCGTGGTTTGACGACGGCGGATAAATTCGTGAAACTGCAGTGAAAATTCGGTGGTGGAAAATCCGCCGCTTCAAAAAAATTTGGGTGCGTGTCAGAATAGTCGCGCATAAACATTGTCGAATGTCAAACTTATTGCCATTGGCTTCAATGCATTTGGCCAAAATAGGTGCGCGTATAACAATTGTTGCGGGCTTCAAAATTGATGTGCATCAAAATAATTTTGACGCCCATTAACTTAAATGCGTTTCGCAAGTTTTTGACAACGTTTGCGGGAAATTTGTAAATTTTTCAGCAAAGCGAAACAAATTCACCTATCGATATATTTATGTTAAAATCCAGTCAAACTACCACCACCTATTTATTGATAGCTATTACTTAGAGATATCTGCATAATAATAATAATAAACAATTAGGAGTTATTTGTAGACAACACTTTGCTCAAGATCTACTACCAGCCAGCTAAAGATGCCATTACTGGGCAACATTTTTGGCATATGCAAGCATTAAGGCTTGGCTTCTGGTTTTTGACTTTGTTGCCCATTACCCCCCATGTATTCAGATAGAAAGAACTGGCAAAAAGGTATAAGTGAACCATAGGCGTCCACAGAAAATTTTGCGGGGGGGGGGCAAGTAAGTAAAGTAGTAGTAAGACTATTGCCCTTGAATGAGCCCCTTTGGCTCTTCGTCTCTCTATTCTAAATCTTTCTGCTTCTTGCATTTGTCTCTCTGTCCATCCCTCTACCGTCTATCTGTCTGTTGTGTTTCATCAATGTATCTGCTTGTGTGTGTGTGTGTGTGTAAGCAGGTATAGTAAAGTATGAGTATGTCTGTCCGTTGTTTGTCTGTCACTGCTGTACATCTACCTGTCCGGCTGTCTGTATGGGTATGTGTCAGTGTGTGCATAGGGCAGGTAGCACCAGCGGCCAGAGCTGTGGGAGCCTTAGAGGAAGGTGCCTGTTTGGGAGCAGTGGGTGCGGTGGATGACTTTGCTTGTAGTTGGCAAAAAAATCTGGATACACACGTCTTTGTGTATCAAAAGTGGTTTATTAAGCCCATATACATCACAAAAGGGCAACGCTTCGGACCCCTCCGGGCCCTTTATCAAAGCCCGAAACATTGCCCTTTTTGTGATGTATATGGGCTTAATAAACCACTTTTAAAACAACTTTAACAAAAAGGTGTGCATCTGGATTTTTTGGCAATTACTCTGCTGACCCTAATGCAAGGGAAGGGTCTTCTGGGTAAGCACCCTGTGTTATTTTTGGGATTAAGAGGAGGGAGGGGTCAGGGATAGCCAGAGGGACAGTGATATTTGCCTTTTCCCATGAATTGCGCTTGCCATGATGTGGTTGTAGGTTAGCGCTAGGTAATCCCGGGGTACAGAGAGGTTATACAGTCCAGAGGTGGAGTCATCTTTTTCATTTAAATGTGTGCCTATATAGGTGCAGTCGGGGCGCTCCGCCAATGCAGCGCCAGATAGATTTCCAGGGGTGGCAAAAAGCTACTTCTGGTACCTTTAAGAGCTGAATTTCCGGTTTTTAAACCAGAAATTCAGCTTTACTAGTGGGAGAGCAATTGCCCTCTCCGTACTAGTGTTCCTGCCTCCCCTCCCGACAGGTAAGCCGGCCAGGGGGGCGGCGCTGGATGCAGAAGAGTCAGGCTAAGTACCATGTTGCACTGCGCGGGGCCCCACAACGGCAAACTTGTGAAACACATGGCCGTCTGCTGCTGCCCCGCTTCCTGCTCACGGTGCTGATGCTGTGGCTGCTGGATTACCAGTGCGTCAGGAGGAGGGTCCTACTGTCCACCAGAGAGGAGAACACCGCCGAGCACGAAGACCCCCAGCTGTGCGTCTCTCCTGCAATTTTGCCACACGTGCATCATCCCCTGAGGTGCAAGATCCAGGGGGGGGGGCAAGTTTATGTGTGGAGGCCCATGAAGTGAACATGTGCTTTAAACAAGAGTCCAACAAATGGACTGTCTGATACAGAACATTAAACTATGGTTCAGCGTTTATGTTTACTGCAAATCCGCCAGTCCAAGGTCCTTAGAGGACATTTAATCTACAGCCCTCCAGCCGACGTTCAGTTCTAGTTCTCGGCATCCTCAACAGGTGTTGCCATTCACAATTCAGCAGGAGGGCAGCAGACTTCTGATCACTGGGTTTAACTGTAATTGTTTCACCATCTTGCTTCTGAATGTGATCGTTAATACACATACTGTAATGAGGACATTTTATCAAATGTGGATTATCCTCTATCATATTCACGAGATTTAGATGAAGTTCCATGAAACTAGATGGCAAATGAGCTTGACTTTTTTTTTTTTAAACATTTTTAATTTGGTTACATACATTTAATATCCCACTTCCCAAGACGGTTTTAATGAGATTACCACTAGTCATTTAGGGAATATACGACATGTGCGCTGCTGTTAATTTGATGGAAATAACTCAAGTTTATGCAGAGTCTCTTGGCACAAAAGTATTGCGCTCTTAACAGCAATCACTCGCAGACAATAGAAAAACAAGATGTACCAAAAGGCGCTGAGAACTGAATTATCTGTATCCCGTGTTTTTGCCAGCTCTCATTAATAATCCCACTGACAATAGAGAAAATCCTTTTTTGTCTGGTATGAAATCTGTCACGTAACCAATTGTGTTGATGCATATATTTGGAGTATTGGAAAATATGGTTTGTTCCTGAGTTGTCTGATTGATTCTCAATAGAATAAGTTGGTTTGAGGCCAAGGCACAGAGGGTTGAGCCTCCTCATCAGCAAATGTTCTTAGTAAAATGACAAAGTACAAATAATTACAGTGTTTGATATTTTGGTATCTGTTAGGGATGTCCAACCTCATATGGAGACCCCAGTCTTCCTGCAGTACCTTGGATATTCTCTTTTTTTAGCGCCAGCCTTGTTTATTTAAGATTAAAATCTCATCTGCCTTCAGAAATGATGGTGTCCCCTATGCCTCAGAAGCCCTGTCCCTCTGGCACAAGTCTGGATCCCTAGGGGGTTATTTATCAAGATCCGAATAGCTGAGCCTCGAATAATTCGTAGTTTTCGGAGCAAAAAAAAAAAAAAAAACCTATGAATTTTTTGAGATTCATTACAGTCCAATGGTCTAAAAACTCCGAATCCGAAACCCCGGCATCTAAAAGCTTTTTCTGTGCAAAAAACTTGAAGTTATTGTGGAAAACTTCAAACTATTCTGAGTTTTCGGCAAAAGCCCTGAAGATTGCCCGACCCTGTTTTTTCAGTCTTTTTTCTTCATAAATAAGGTCCATTCGGGAATTTAGAGTTGCTCGGATTTCTAACTTAGAAATACTGAGATAAACTTGGTCCTTGATAAATAACCCCATTAATCTCATACTGTGCTTCCATAATGGTTTTACATTTATAATCTTGCTGAGCTAGAGGAATCAACAATAACCATTTTTGACCAAACTCAACAACCACTGTTCCAAGGTGGGGTCTCACAGACCATTGGGCAATTTCATAAGACTGCATTTGACCTACTGAATCATTGTTGGCCTTCCACAAGATATGATTGCTTTCCATGTGATATAATTAAGTGTATCTGCTTACTTGCGGTTATCCTATAGTCACATTTTCACATGACTGATAAGCAAATGACCTATTTAACATATAATGGCCCTTTTTTTCTTTTTGGGATCATTTTGGAGATCATGAGACAAGCTAAAGTCTAGATAACGTGAAAATAATTGTATTTTTGTGTCTACGGATCCAAATATAGACTGTGAAATGTAGAGCACAACACTATTGCTGGAAAATAGCAAACAGCAAGAAAAGTTTAGGGATGCACCGAATCCATTATTTTGGATTCGACCGAACCCCCCGCATCCTTTGCGAAAGATTTAGCCGAATACCGAACCGAATCCTAATTTGCATCCTGATGCATATATTTGGAGTATTGGTTTGTTCCTGAGTTGTCTGACTGATTCTCAATAGAATAAGTTGGTTTGAGGCCAAGGCACAGAGGGTTGAGCCTCCTCATCAGCAAATGTTCTTTGTAAAATGACAACGTACAAATAATTACAGTGTTTGATATTTTGGTATCGGTTAGGGATGTCCAACCTCATATGGAGACCCCAGTCTTCCTGCAGTACCCTTGATATTCTCTTCCCTAGCGTCAGCCTTGTTTATTTTAGGGGTGAAAGGGGTAAAACATTTTGACTTCCTTGTTTTGTGAGTAAAAAATGGGTGGGGGGGAAACATTTTTTTATTACAAAAAGTCACACGATTTCCCTCCCCAACCCTAATTTGCATATGCAAATTAGGATTCGGTTCGCCTTGCAGAAGGATTTGGCCAAATCCGAATCCTGCTGAAAAATGGTGAATTCTGGCCAAATCCCGAACCGAATCCTGGATTCGGTGCATCCTTAGAAAAGTTTGACTGCGTAGTACAAATTAAACTGCTCTGAACAATCAGAATTACGGGGTCCATAATCTTGTGGTTCCCAAACTGTAGGACTGGTCTGTCCCCATGGGGTGCATTGAGCACTAGAGGGCACAGCCTGAAAGTCAGTTACGGGGAGAATGGCTCTCCTTGATGCACCTATAGCCGTTAGCACCTTTCTAATGGTACTTCTATTGCTTATACCAGGTTTGCTGACCAATACTCACATTTCAATTCAAGCCAGTCATATTATCATTGTGGGTATATTCCACTCTCAAACTAATAACCCAATGGCCTATAAGGAATTTAGTTTTAAATAAACTTTCCTTTCTTCTCCACCAAATCCTAACACTAAGCCTATTTGCCAGTTAAATATATAACGAAAGCACTCAGGACCTTAATAAATGTTCCAGAATTTAATCACAAGTAAATTAGATTAGGAATGCATTGCTGATGCAGAGGGTTGGAGTGATTTAGACAGAGCTGTAAGGCATTTCCTAGAAAATCCACAATAATGAATATATTTAATGGACCCTGAAAACAATACACTATATCGATATAATTCCTTGGAACTGAAAACTGCTGATTGACTCGACAGTAAAGCAAGTAATCAGGCAGGGACCCTAAGTTATGAAAAAATCCATAGAACTTTAAGCAGACTGTTTTTGTGCTTTTAGGCTAGAGACACACTGCACATATATATATATATATACACACATACATACACACACAAGTTTCTGTAAACCAAACAAGCACACTATGGTACATTTTAGTGTGCAACCATGGAAGTACAAAGCAAAGTAGAGGGTAAAAAGTGCTTAAAGGGATTCGGTCATGATTTTTATGATGTAGTATTTATTTCTAAATTACACTGCAAATAATTGACTGTACAATATAAAATGTCATTCCTGAAGCAGCAAGTGTATTTAGTTATAATATTGGTGTGTAGGTGCATCTCAGGTCATTTTGCCTGGTCATGTGCTTTCAGAAAGAGCCAGCACTTTAGGATGGAACTGCTTTCTGGCAGGCTGTTGTTTCTCCTACTCAATGTAACTGAATGTGTCTCAGTGGGACATGGATTTTACTATTGAGTGTTGTTCTTAGATCTACCAGGCAGCTGTTATCTTGTGTTAGGGAGCTGTTATCTGGTTACCATCACATTGTTCTGTTGTTAGGCTGCTGGGGGGAAGGGAGGGGGTGATATCACTCCAACTTGCAGTACAGCAGTAAAGAGTGACTGAAGTTTATCAGAGCACAAGTCACATGACCAGGGGCAGCTGGGAAATTGACAATATGTCTAGCCCCATGTCAGATTTCAAAATTGAATATAAAAAAATCTGTTTGCTCTTTTGACAAATGGATTTCAGTGCAGAATTCTGCTGGAGCGGCACTATTAACTGATGCGTTTTGAAAAGAAACATTGTCCCATGACAGAATCCCTTTAAAGACAGTGGCAGATGGTGCTATTTTGCATTTATTGGAATCTATGATAAGCAGCTCCGTGGTGGTGGCAAATTGCCCAAAATAGCCAGCTCCTCTGCTTAGGCAATCACGTGAAAGCACTTTTACCTGGAGGATACCAAGACATAACGAGAACATACATTCTTCTTGTGTACAGAGCCTAAGAGAGACTTGAACTTACAAATGCCGAGGGGTCTTTTACTAATGCAGAGAGTATACGATTACATTCAAATATAAGTAATTATATCCTGCACCACTGTCTAGTGCTGTTGGGCCCATGACTGTAGCACTTATCACTGTGTGTCTGTGCCAAGTTATACTTATCCATGTGCAAATTAATGGGCCTAGAGCAATGCTGTAAAGGTGAATTAGTGCAGGAGGGACACCACAACTGCACTTGATACAGAAATTAGTGTCAGCCAATTAAAAAAAATGTAGTTTTAGTACAACATCTGAAAAACCCCAAATTGGCCAGCCCTGTGCTATAATTATATCTACAGATATAAATGACCCCAGTTCACAAGCATTTGGGGAGCACACAAAGTACCATCAGGATAATAAACATTGTATCCTCAAATCACAAATAAATGAAATGCAGGGTCTAAAGCCGTGGCACTGTGAATGGAAGCCATGCCATAATATGTTATTATAGTGGCATTAATTGAATAAAGTTAACGAGAAGATGAATTTTAAGACATTAATTAAAAACAATGCAGAAAAAAAAAGGGTGGAGGTGAGTTGAGGCATAGATGACCGAAAAAGGGTGAGAGCAGGAATACACAGGAGGAAGAAGAGAATTGATTTACCAAAAAAAAAGAGAGGAAAAGCAAGAGTTAAAAAAATGATGAAAAAAAAGCCATTACTGGTTTGATTTTAGGTGAGGGAAAATGGGGAATAGTAGTTGGTTCACACCTGATATTCCTCGCTTCATCCATTTCGGTTCACCAAGGGCAATGAAGAAACTTTCTTGCCTTTCGTATTCCTCCTCATCAATAATTTTAACCCTTATGGTTTTCCTGTAGGAACATAAAAGAAACAGTGGTATATAGAGAGAAAAACTGCACGGTATAATATATTGCTTAAACATGGCCGCCAGTCAAAGCCACAAAAAAATAAACAATTTAATGTATATGCATTTCATTTCTAAAATACTTTTTTTATATTTAGCTTTAGAATTATATTGGTCAAATATTGGTCAGTCCCAATGTACTTAAAGGTAGGGAGTCTGTGGCCCTGTTCCATAAAATGTTTGGCTACTGGCTTTAAAGGGATACTGTCATGGGAAAAAAATTTTTTTTTTCAAAATGAATCAGTTAATAGTGCTGCTCCAGCAGAATTCTGCACTGGAATCCATTTCTCAAAAGAGCAAACAGATTTTTTTCATATTCAATTTTGAAATCTGACATGGGGCTAGACATATTGTCAATTTCCCAGCTGCCCCAAGTCATGTGACTTGTGCTCTGATAAACTTCAATCACTCTTTACTGCTGTACTGCAAGTTAGAGTGATATCACCCCCCTCCCTTTTCCCCCCAGCAGCCAAACAAAAGAACAATGGGAAGGTAACCAGATAACAGCTCCCTAACACAAGATAACAGCTGCCTGGTAGATCTAAGAACAACACTCAATAGTAAAAACCCATGTCCCACTGAGACACATTCAGTTACATTGAGAAGGAAAAACAGCAGCCTGCCAGAAAGCATTTCTCTCCTAAAGTGAAGTGAAGTCACATGACCAGGGGCAGCTGGGAAATTGACAAAATATCTAGCCCCATGACAGATTTCAAAATTGAATATAAAAAATCTGTTTGCTCTTTTGAGAAACGGATTTTAGTGCAGAATTCTGCTGGAGCAACTCTATTAACTGATTCATTTTGAAAAAAAAAATTATTTTCCCATTACAGTATCCCTTTAAGTACATTGGGATTGACCACATCCCACCTCGGAGGAGGGGTGGTGATTGTTAAAATATTCTCCTTCAAAAGGAGGTATTTTGGATCAAAAAATTAAATACCTTAACTCCACTAGGTCTTAATGAAAATTGCCCTTTTTAAAACAGAGGTATATACTCATATACACACAGATATATAGATACATGTAAACATATATATATAATGCTAAATTACAGTAGGAGCAGTTATGTAAATGCTTCTTGCAGCTAATGGTGATTATTTTTCAGTTCAGGTCCACATGTATTTGAACGGGTTGGTTTTTGGCTGTAATTCTCGTTGCTTTTCCTAAAGGGGACAGGAGCCAAGCACCAACCATGCAGAGAACATGATCTGCAATTTACTGCGCTCGACACACAGCACGGAGACAATATTACAGGGGAAATTGCTTCTCATGGTCTGATGAAAAATAAAAAAGCGGACAACTATTACAGATTTTCATGGGCAAACGCTGTTTTCAGGTATCAGTCCCCAAGTGCTAATGTCTACACACCTGTCTCTGGGTTTTACAGTAAAGGGCACATCCATTCTTTAGCTGTTACACTGCAGAATTCTTGCAATATATATAAATATCAACTGGCAGGTACATTATTGGCCCAGCAAGTGAAACTGAAGCTTGATGCCAATGTTACAGGAAAGATAACAATGATGGGCCAGTGCTGCACAAAAGTTGGCAACGCTACTCATAGGACATTTTACCCACCCCTATGCAGCTGTATTCCCTCACAGGCTTCCCTAAATACATACACGGGCAGCTTGAGATGTAGCACATTCATTACTGGATTTACTACTTAAAGGAAAACTATACCCCCAAAATGAACACTTAAGCAACAGATACTTCATATTATATTAAGTGGCATATTAAAGAATCTTACCAAATTACAACTCTTGCCTTTAGCCACCATTGTGTGATGGTGTCTGTGCTGTCTCAGAGATCACCTGACCAGAAATACTGCAGCTCTAACTGTAACATGAAGAGATCACCTGACCAGAAATACTGCAGCTCTAACTGTAACATGAAGAGATCACCTGACCAGAAATACTGCAGCTCTAACTGTAACAGGAAGAGATCACCTGACCAGAAATACTGCAGCTCTAACTGTAACAGGAAGAGATCACCTGACCAGAAATACTGCAGCTCTAACTGTAACAGGAAGAGATCACCTGACCAGAAATACTGCAGTTCTAACTGTAACAGGAAGAGATCACCTGACCAGAAATACTGCAGCTCTAACTGTAACAGGAAGAGATCACCTGACCAGAAATACTGCAGCTCTAACTGTAACAAGAAGAGATCACCTGACCAGAAATACTGCAGCTCTAACTGTAACAGGAAGAGATCACCTGACCAGAAATACTGCAGCTCTAACTGTAACAGGAAGAAGTGTTGAAGCAAAAGACACAACTCTGTCCGTTAATTGGCTCATGTGACCTAACATGTATGGTTTGTTGGTATGTTTGTGAGTACAGTGAATCCTAGGATCCCAGGGGGTGGCCCTTATTTTTTAAAATGGCAATTTTCTATTTATGATTACCCAATGGCACATACTACTAGAAAAGTAGTGTTTTTCTATGCAGTTAAAAGTGGCTGAAATATATATATATCTATATATCTATATATATATATATAAATATATATATGTGTGTCACACCGGAAGGGAGCGCCTGGTACAAGTGTCCATGTTGGGCACACGCATAATAAGCAAAATATTAGGGATGCACCGAATCCAGGATTCGGTTCAGGATTTGGCCTTTTTCAGCAGGATTCAGATTCAGGTGAATCCTTCTGCCCGACCGCAGCTAATCCGAATTTGCACATGCAAATTAGGAGCAGGGAGGGAAATCGGTGTGAATTTTTGTCACATAAGGAAGTACAAAATATTTCCCTCTTCCCTTTGCATATGCAAATTAGGATTAGGTTCGGTACTCATCTGAATTTTTTAGGGAGCTGCTATCTGGTCACCATCCCATTGTTCTGTTGTTAGGCTGCTGGGGGGAAGGGAGGGGGTCATATAACTCCAACTTGCAGTGCAGCAGTAAAGAGTGACTGAAGTTTATCAGAGCACAAGTCACATGACTGGGGGCAGCTGGGAAACGGACAATATGTCTAGCCCCATGTCAGATTTTAAAATTAAATATAAAAAAATCTGAAATGGATTTCAGGGCAGAATTCTGCTGGAGCAGCACTATTAACTGATGCGTATTGAAAAAAAAAAAAAAACATTTTTTCCCATGACAGTATCCCTTTAAAGGCCATCTATAGATATAACTTGTAGATATGCTAAAAGCAAATGGCAAATTCTGGCTTACTCCAGCAGAATATAAGATACACTGAAGACTTTGTTGATATTGTTATCTTCAGCAGGTAAAAGACACAATTTGTTGACTACAGCTGACCACACAAGATATTGAGACCTGGGATCTCGGTTTAATTCATTCAGTCAACAATTACTGTCCTGCCAAATCTTAAATCTAAAGAAAAGGTTATCCTGATAGGAATCAGACCCGGAGATTATTTGGTTCCATGCACTTAGCTGCCATTATGCTCTAAAATGCTGAATTGTAAAAAGACAAGTGTTATGGACAAAGCTTAAGTTCTACAAAACATCTCACACTATTCCACCTGGTGAACTAATATTTAGGTTGCAAAGACAGAATTATTGTGTGAAGGGCAGGCTACTTATATTGCCGCACATTTGCTCCTTTGTTAAGATATGAGAAGTGACCAAGACAATGATTTAAGATGATCTAAAAGCAATCCAACTGTGTAGATACGTGCTACAAAACATTTACAGGACAAGGAAGAAGAGGAATGGTAGATGGCACAGAAATATTTCACATAAAAAAAATTTGATGGTTTATTATTTTGTATAACAATGTAAATATAAGGGCATACGTTCATAGGGGTACATTTACTAAGCCTCGAAAATCCGCCAGCGGCAGCTTCGCAGCCATCGCAACAATTCAACTTTAAAGGATAAGTAAACCTTTAAAATAAGTGAATGTAAAACTGATGAGGGGGCTATTCTAAGAACTTTTGTCATTTAAATTCATTATTTATTTTGTTTACATTCCAAGATATTAAGGGATACATGTACTGTTAATATGAATGAATTTTGTTACAACAGCGCCACCTGCTGGTCAGTTTCCCACCAGTCTGACCAGCAAGTAGTCAAGGAAGTTGTCAGGAGAAAGAAAGAGGCTGATGTTCTTCTGCTTAGGAATAAAAGTAGAAACCTTTCTCACATCTTTCCTAAGCAGAAGAACATCAGCCTCTTTCTTTCTCCTGACAACTTCCTTGACTACTTGCTGGTCAGACTGGTGGGAAACTGACCAGCAGGTGGCGCTGTTGTAACAAAATTCATTCATATTAACAGTACATGTATCCCTTAATATCTTGGAATGTAAACAAAATAAATAATGAATTTAAATGACAAAAGTTCTTAGAATAGCCCCCTCATCAGTTTTACATTCACTTATTTTAAAGGTTTACTTATCCTTTAAAGTTGAATGGACGTATATGTTGCAGCAAATACATTACATTACACAAGTCCAGGGAACCTTAATAAAGACAATAGAGTTGTTATATTGCCCTACACATGAGCCCACTGTATAGTTTATGTTCCATATGTTAGGAAATGTAGGGGGGAACCCGGTTACCCAAAAAAAATTTAAGGACTTTTGCAAAATATCACTCTGAAAAAAGGAAAAGACGCCAGCGTTTTTTAGATTTAGAAACTTTTTCCACTAAAAATATGATGTAAGTAACAGAAGACTGAGGAAGATCTATTCACTCCAATGTACATCTCCTGGTCTGAGCTGGTGACGGCAAGTCTGGTGAAAGAGGTAACGTTCAGTAAAATCCGCATCTTAGTGAATTTGCGGAGTAACGTCCATTCGCCAGAGCGAAAAGTCGCCTGGTGTTAGAGTGCGAATCACCTCTAGCGTCAATCTCCTTCGTAAGCAAAGTGACGCCTGCGGCTGTTTGGCGAAATCCCTGGAAACGGTAACGCTGGTGAATCTTCACCAGCATTAGTCACTTCATCCTTTAGTAACTCTGCCCCATAGACTGAGAAAGAAACCTATAATTACTAGAAACCATGACTAAATTGTTATAACTATGACCGTTAAGAAGGCATTTTCAGTTTGCGTCTGTTTGTTCTGAATACAAATTGACTATAATATGCCAGATTGCTACATTTGGATGGGATGCCGACTTGTGAATTCCTGATTTCCTACTATACACTTGTTTTCTTTATAGTATCATATCAAGAGCAATACATAATACTAGTTCAACCTTATCAGCCGTACTCTATATAAGAGTAGAAGAAGCCAAATTTATGAATGAAGAGCAATATTCAGAGGCAAAGCTTTATGTGTTTTTCTTCCAGAATCTCAGCATAATTGTGTGTACAAAAGAATAACCACACAAGTTGTGATGGGTGCAATGTCACTTTTGGCTATTGATGAAACTAAAAGAGATCATGAATTAAGGCCAGTGTTCCTATGTGTGTAATTCATTAGTAAAGGCTGGGCAATTCATCGATTCAGCGTTCCTGTTTAAGAATTATATATTCAATCAATTATAAGGCACAGGGTTTTTGAATCTCCCGGGGAACTTATATCGCCCTTAGCATCGCTCACCGTTTAAGGCTAATGGTCCGGGTGCTGATAGCCCCGAACCCTGCACTGAAGCTCTATACACTCGTACGTCCCATCGGGCTCCCCATCATAAAACATCAAGTTATTAGTAGATAAGCATCTGTAGAGTCTTACCCTGTCCACGTGGTGACCCGGGTGCAGCCGCCCCGAGTCCGTCACAGAGGAGACGTATTCACAGCACCACCGATTTTGTAGCAGCGCACACCGGCATCCCAAGGAATCGCCCACACAAGGTTATGGTTAAAAAGGTATAACTTTATTTTCTCATCTGATCAAACATCTAGCGTCTGAGGTCTGACGCATTTCGTCACGAAACATCTAGCGTCTGAGGTCTGACGCATTTCGTCACGTTTCGAGCCATGAAATGCGTCAGACCTCAGACGCTAGATGTTTGATCAGATGAGAAAATAAAGTTATACCTTTTTAACCATAACCTCGTGTGGGCGATTCCTTGGGATGCCGGTGTGCGCTGCTACAAAATCTGTGGTGCTGTAAAGGCTGGGCTCATTGGCGCTACGTTATTAGGAGCATGTATTGGTGCAAATGACTTTGTGAATGGGGTCAATGGATGCTCAATTTTGCATCCATTAAATGAGGCAACAATTAAATATTTGGCAACAGAAATCTGTAACTTGCACCACTATGAATTCACAGCTACCATCCTATCCTTGTTGGTGCAAATTCTCAAGGCAAGACTATCATGGACATATTTATACGTGACATTACAATTCTACATAAAATGCTCAGTAATAGGTGCAAATGAATGGGGTGGAAGATACTTTTTGGAGAATTGTTTTTTCATCCATCAATAAACATGCACCTATACCCAGTCCAGCGGGTGCAGATTTCTGCATTTAGGAGATCATTGGATGATGACAAATATGTTTAGATGAAATAGAAATAATATAGAATATTCCTCTGGCACTCACTTGTATTTATTTTGATCAGTAAGGCATTAGCACACAAGTTATAGGGCGGAGAGTAGGGTCTTGTACATGCACATTGGCACTGGGGCATCATCAGAGACATGCTGACTGCATTGCTGTACATTCAAATAGGAACATAGGGAAAATGCACACGCAATAAAGCATGCTGATCAGCTGCATCTGTGCAATTAGCAATCTCAAAAGTTATGAGCAGAAAAATCAAGTTCCCTTAAAGGAGAAGGAAAGTCTGTTTGCACTTGCCAAATGCTAGGCACCCCCAAGTGATTGTATTGACTTACCTGAAATCCCTGGGCCGGTGCTCCTATCAGCAGAAAACTGCACCGGCCCAGGGTTATACCAGTGAGAACGACAGAGTGATCCGCTTCTGGCTTCTTATTTCTTCAAATTTCCCCGAGCAAACTCATGCACAGTTGAACAAAATAGCTGACTTTTTAGTTGGAAGTTCAGCTTTTTGTTCAACTGCTCATGCGCAACCGCAAGAGGAAGCAGGAAGAAGATCGCTCCGTGGTGCTCACTGGTATAACCCCGGGCTGGTGCAGTTTTCTGCTGGGGTTTCAGGTAAGTCAATACAATCATTTTGGGGTACCTAACATTTGGCACCTCCAAGTGCAAACATTTTTACTAGGGATGCCCGGAATCCAGGTTTCGGTTCGGGATTCGGTCAGGATTCTGCATTTTCAGAAGGATTCGGATTCAGCCGAATCCTTCTGCCTGGTCAAATCAAGTCCGAATTTGCATATGCAAATTAGGGGTGGGGAGGGAAAATAAACAAATGATTTATGCTTTCAAAGTTGGCGACAGGGGGTCACCATCTTGTAACTTTGTTAAACATCTTTGCAAGACCAAGACTGTGCACATGCTCAGTGTGATCTGGGCTGCTTAGGGATTGTCATAAACAATCAAAACAGCACAAGTCAAATAATATCTGCCAGAAGACGATACCGCAAGACTGATTAATAATCAGAATATACAGACTGCACTGGGTCCTGTGTTGTCATGTAATCTAATGTGGATTTTATAGTTTGTGTATTGTTTAATACAAACTTTCTCCAACTCTGCAGAACCAGTGGCTGCAGCAAAATAATCCTCCAAATAGAATCCCAGTTTATTTGTTTAAATCTGGCTCCATGATCTTTGTCCCTGCAGCTGGAGTTGGAAACAGTAAAGGGGATGTAAAGGCAAAAATAAAATCCAATACAAATCTCTATACAGTCGCCGACTGCTCTACAGGGAAACAAACAAAGCTGCTTGAATTCTGCATGGCTGGGAAGTAAGGTGGGGGCTCCCCCTGCTGTTCATAAGTATGATTGTTTCCCTGCAGAGCAGTTAGGGACCATCTGACAATTCCTATCCACAGCAGTAAACGAAGGGAGAATTTCACTGCATACAGTCAGGTTTCTTATAAAAACAGTACACATTTTTAATCAAAGTATATTGGAGATAGGTTTCTTTTTCATTAAAGAAAGTAAAAATGGGATTTTATTTTTTTGCCTTCATATGCCCTTTAAAAAGTTTTCTATGCCTATTAACACTCCTTATATAAATCCTTATGATTCTAAAACGAATGCAAGCTGCTCAGGCCTTATGTTGACAAGTCTCATGCTATCAAATATGCACACACAGCATTGTTAAAGAGAGGGGTAGGAAAAAAAAAATTGTTAAATTAGTTAATTTATTTTAATTGAAGCTCAAAAACAAAGAATGGAGGAAAAGGAGGAGAAAAGCACAGAGGTTAGAGGGAGCAGAGTTACAAGCGAAGGCTGTTAGTAGCTACTCCACCTTTCTGTACACTCAGATCCACAAGGTGGGGCTCCCTCAGTTCAATGAAGAAAGTCTTGTTTTTCTCATACTCCTCGTCATCAAATATTTTGATCTGAATAGTTTTGCTGTGGATGGAAAAACAATGTAGGAGTCACAAGATAAGGCTAAGGAAAGAACGAAGGGAAAATAAAGAGTTGAAAGGTTTCCTCCCTCAGGTTACTCTGTACACAGTGGGGGTTATTTACTAAACTCCGAATGCAAAAATCACGAAAAATGTATTTATTTTTTTATATAAAATCGGATTTTTAAAGATTAACGAATTTTTCAGCAATTTATTAAACCCAGAGGATGGAAAAGTCAGAATCTGAAAATCCGCCATCTCAGATCTGTCGATGCTGCTTATAAGTCAATGGGAGAAGTCCCAATGATTTTTTGATGTGCGCTTGGGTTTCATGCAATGCCCCGAAGTTTTTCTGGTGAAAAATCCGAATCATGAAAATGTAATAATAAATAAGCGTAAAAAAACCCGAACGGATTTGATCGATGTTGTAGTTGAAATTTAGATAAATTTGGACTTTGATAAATAACCTCCCGCGTGTTGAGGAGATGAAAAAAAAGTGTCAGAAAGAAAGTTAAAGAGGCAGCCGTTAGGTGAGAGATGTAAGAGTCACTTGCCAAAAAGCATTTCTTTGTTATTGCAGAAAATGGATGTTGATTTAGAGCATGCATTCAGAGGAAGACTGGGGAGTCGAAGTACCGTATATATACTCGAGTATAAGCCATCCCGAGTATAAGCCGAGGTACCTAATTTTACCTCAGAAAACTTATTGAGTATAAGCCTAGGGTGAGAAATGCAGCAGCTTCTGTAAGTTTCAATCAAAAAATTGAGGGTTTCTGCTCCCATTGGAGGTGCCAGCGTCTCGTTTTTGGATGCCGGCGACCATTCTTGGACGCCGGCGAATATTCTTGGACGCCGGTGACTATTCTTAGGCGCCGGTGACTATTCTTAGGCGCCGGCGACCGTTTTTGCGCTTGACCCGAGTATAAGCCGTGGTAGAGTTTTTCAGCATATTTTCGGCTAATACTCTAGTATATACAGTAGTAAACTAACCAATCAACTGCCTTGAAAGGTAGATCAATGTAAGAAAGGAACCATAGTTATTATTACTCATAACAATAATCCAGTGCTTGGTTCAAAAAGGAATCGGTTTTCACCCTTTGATACTCTTAGAATCCCCAGGAAAGAATAACATGCATGAAAGTAGTCTGGTCCTCTGCACACAAATCCTATAGATATTCTCTTTGAATTGCATCAATCTGAACCTAAACATCTGACTATTGGATTCCTGGGCAGATAATATTCAATTTTTGCCATTTTGAATCAGAACACTTGGCTCCGCAGAGCGCTGAGGATGAGGTTTAGCTGGACTCCATCCATAAGTGAAAGGAGATTAAATATACATTGCTGGGTTTCCCAGATGCAATGACCTATATAATCCAGTAAGCACCCCACTAACATCAATAAAGAAATATCTTCAACAGATATTAACGGGTGCTTCAACTTCACTTATGTGGCCTATACCATGGGGATGGTACCCAACAAATACCAATTGCTCCAATAAAAGCAGCCATCAGCCCCTATGCGAAGGATCAATGCAACTAAAAGAGATATCAGCACCAAACAAGTCATTGTCCTTGGAACTTAACTAAGGAGGCTATTCACTAAACTCCAAATGCAAAAATCGTGAAAAATTTGTGATTTTGTTTTTTGATAAAATCGGACATTTAAAAAATCACAAATTTTTCAGAATTGATTAAACCCCGAGGGCAAAAAAAATCGTTTTCTGGTGAAAAATCCCAAAAAAATCTTGAAAATCGAATGAAAAATTCCAAAAAAATCGTGAAAATTTGATTTTTTTTCCCCGCAAACAAATTTTCATGTAAATGTAATAATAAATAAGTGCAACAAAAAAAAATGCGCAGATTTGATCGGAGTTTGTAGCAGAAAATATTGAGATAAATTCAGAATATGATACATAACCCCCTAAATGTATAATACAGGTATGGGTCCTGTTGCTTGGGACCTGGGGTTTCTGGATAAGGAATAGGGATCTCCATACCTTAAATCTAATATAAAACCATTGAAAGATTGCTTAGATCCAATAGGATTGTTTTGTCTCCATTAAGGATTAATTATATCTTAGTTGGGATCAAGTATAAGGTACTGTTTTCTTTATTTCATTACAACTGAGTTGCCCTTTCTGTAATTTGGAGCTTTCTGGATAACGGGTTTCCGGATCCCAACTGGACATCCAAATGGAAACTGAACGGACAAAATACAGCCACTGTCTAAGATTATAAAAACGGTTAATGATAAGCCCCTGATTGGACACCTAGGGGGTTATTTATCAAAGTCTGAATTTATCTCAATATTATCTGCTACAAACACCGATCAAATCTTCTCGGGTTTTTTACTCTTATTTATTATTACATTATCCCGAAAAATTTGCTTTGTTGGAAAAAGTCAAATTTTCACGTTTTTTTTGGATTTTTCATCCGATTTTCAGGTTTTTTTTAGGGTTTTTCACTCAAAAACTTTGAGGTATTGCACTAAACCCAGCGCAAGTCAAAAAAACATTGGGACTTCTCCCCTTGACTTATATGCAACCTCAACAGGTCTGAGATGCAGGATTTTCTGATTCGGACTTTTCCATCCTCAGGGTTTAATAAATTCCGAAAAATTTGTGATTTTTTAAAAGTCCGATTTTATAAAAAAAAATTAAGAATTTTTCGGGAATTTTTGCATTTGGAGTTTAGTAAATAACCCCCTTAGTGAATCGGCCTAGCTACATCTCATGCACAGATACATTTGGAAGGTAACACGTGATGTAACTGTCCCCAATAAAATGTCCAAATATTAGCCCATGCTCTTTTAATTTTTATTTCCTTCCCATTCACAAACCTTGTTACAGTGATTGGAAGCTGGAAATCATCTGTCATTACCCAGTGACTGCGAGAAAACCGCTAAAAATAATGATCAGGAGAAAGGTCTTAATCCTCAGAAGAAAAGCAATCTGCTGGCGGCTGCTGCCAAGGTAATGTTGCCCATGCATCTTAGAAATCAATTTCCGCTGTGCACAGATAGATGTCAAATTCCTATTATAAATAAAGTACTCTGCTTTATTCTGCTAAATAAGGTAATTTCATTAGCAAAGGTACCAGAAACATTACCTTTTCATAAGACTGGCTTTTGATTGATTTAGCATTGCTGTACAATGGTCTTTTTTTTTTATAGAAACAAAGGGTTATATAGCCGAAAATAATCAAATCAATATACATATAATTGTATTTTTGCATTTTTAGCCTGCTAATATCTGGCGTTTGCCTCGAATGAGAGCCAGCAAGCCTAGAGGAATCATGGAATCCAGAAAATGCATAGACACTTAAGGTCAGGGCACATGCTCAGATTCGGGGAGATTAGTCGCCCGTCGACAAATCTCCTCTTCTTCTGGGCCACTAATCTCCCCGAACTGCCTCCCACCTGTGAGGATTCGGGTCTGCGTTCTTGCCGGCGCAGGCGCGTTAGCGCGCGTCGGCGCGTGACGCCGGGCTCTGGCGACGGTCGCGGAGGCGCCGGTCGCCGACGCGAACGCCTGAGACGGACGTGATGTCAGCACGCCGACGCCGGCGGAATGACGCCAGTTGGCGCCAAATGGACACTATTTAAACCTGGTTCTGATAGAGATGCATTGCCTGGTTATTAGGTTATCTAACTGAAACCCTAGCATCTCTTCTCTTGTGATTTCCTGTTGTTGACCTTCACCTGTTCCTGGATTACGATTTCTGCTGCCTGTCTCGACCCTTCGGCCTGTCTCACCGTTTACGAATCTTGCTGCTTGCCTTTGACCTCGGACCTCCTGACCACGACTCTGCCTAATCCTCTTGTACCTCGCTATCGTCTCATCGGCTACTCTCCACATCCCTACTCCCTGTTCCACTCCAGGTGGGTAGTGGTTGTGTGAGGCGCTTGTGGGTTCACTATCTACGGTTCAAGCTCCTTCTACGACTGGATTATACTGGTAAGCTTGACACCACCGGCTAGAATGTAAATCGATGGCAGGATGGCACTCGGAACTATTCGTTTTCCAAAAGTTGCCTCACAAGGAAGCTTCGGGCAACTTTTGTAACACAACGTTTATCAGAGCACAAGTTACACGACTCGGGGAAACTGGGAAACTAACAATATGTCTAGCCCTATGTCAAAATTAAATATTTCAGTGGAGAATTCTGCTGGAGCAGCACTATTAACTGATGCGTTTTGAAAAAACATTTTTTCCCATGACTGTATCCCTTTATGGCTGAGTGTCAGTGCCGTGGGTTAGAGTGGGGCGGGTACACATGTGAATACATTCAATTGGAAATGACCAGGAGCTTCCAAAATAACAATCTGTCTTTTTCCATTTCCCCTCTGTTTACAGTTTTCTGAATTTGCTGCCTAATCCTTCCAGCAATCTACAGTGGCTTTGGGCTTTTAGTCGAAAGCTTGGGGATTTGAAATCTATATTTAGAGTTATTTTCTGTGGAAATCCTGTGTTACTATGGTGATGACAAGGAGGCAACGGAGAAAGAGAGGGCATAGAATGCAAGTTGTGAAAATGATATGTATGGGGCTATTCCTTATGGAACGGCTCTGATCTGAGTGCTCAGGATGGCACGGGGCTTGACAGAGATCTCTGCACAATCAGACATTAAAAAAGGGGAAAACTAGGCAAAATCAAGTCACCGAGGGGAAGAAAGTCATACATCAAATGCAGCTCACAGACACCCAGGAGGAATGGGAAAAACCAAAGAAATCAGGTTACTGTGAGTCACAGCTCGGTTGCTAGGCTCAACTGGGAAACTGGCCACTATATATAGAATAAAGAAATACACTTGGTTCCTGTTTGTTTGTTTGTTGACTTTAAAGGAAAAAGCTTGAAAGAAAAATCTTTCTTCCTGAAAGAACTGAAACCTCAGAAAATCTGAGATATTGTACTTTTATAAAAGAGGAGAGAAATAAAATGCCATTGTATGAGACCTTGGTCTGTCAGGAGCCCTGCCAACAACTCCATTCATCCCACAGGCGACTGCAGGTTCCAGTAGCACACAGATAGACACATAGACAGAGAGATAGAGAGATAGACAGATGACAGATTGAAAGAGATGTATACATAGATGATTGATAGATAAATAGATAGATGATAGAGATAAATAAATAGAGAGAAAGAGATGGATAGATAGATGATTGATAGATAAATAGATAGATGATAGATAGTTGATTGAGAGAAAGAGAAAACTTGACCCCCAAAATGAATATTTAAGCAACAAATAGTTTATATCATATTAAGTGGCATGTTAAAGAATCTTACCAAACGAATATATATTTAAGTAAATTGCCCTTTTACATCTCTTGCCTTGAACCACCATTTTGTGATGGTCTGTGTGCTGCCTCAGAGATCACCTGACCAGAAATACTGCAGCTCTAACTGTAACAGGAAGAGATCATTTTACCAGAAATACTGCAGCTCTAACTGTAACAGGAAGAGATCACCTGACCAGAAATACTGCAGCTCTAACTGTAACAGGAAGAGATCACCTGACCAGAAATACTGCAGCTCTAACTGTAACAGGAAGAGATCACCTGGCCAGAAATACTGCAGCTCTAACTGTAACAGGAAGAGATCACCTGACCAGAAATACTGCAGCTCTAACATAACAGGAATAGATCTTCTGACCAGAAATACAGCAGCTCTAACTGTAACAGGAAGAGATCACCTGACCAGAAATACTGCAGCTCTAACTGTAACAGGAAGAGATCACCTGACCAGAAATACTGCAGCTCTAACTGTAACAGGAAGAGATCACCTGACCAGAAATACTGCAGCTCTAACTGTAACAGGAAGAGATCACCTGACCAGAAATACTGCAGCTCTAACTGTAACAGGAAGAGATCACCTGACCAGAAATACTGCAGCTCTAACTGTAACAGGAAGAGATCACCTGGCCAGAAATACTGCAGCTCTAACTGTAACAGGAAGAGATCACCTGACCAGAAATACTGCAGCTCTAACATAACAGGAATAGATCTTCTGACCAGAAATACAGCAGCTCTAACTGTAACAGGAAGAGATCACCTGACCAGAAATACTGCAGCTCTAACTGTAACAGGAAGAGATCACCTGACCAGAAATACTGCAGCTCTAACTGTAACAGGAAGAGATCACCTGACCAGAAATACTGCAGCTCTAACTGTAACAGGAAGAGATCACCTGACCAGAAATACTGCAGCTCTAACTGTAATAGGAAGAGATCACCTGACCAGAAATACTGCAGCTCTAACTGTAACAGGAAGATATCACCTGACCAGAAATACTGCAGCTCTAACATAACAGGAATAGATCATCTGACCAGAAATACTGCAGCTCTATCTGTAACAGGAATAGATCATCTGACCAGAAATACTGCAGCTCTAACTGCAACAGGAAGAGATCACCTGACCAGAAATACTGCAGCTCTAACTGTAACAGGAAGAGATCACCTGACCAGAAATACTGCAGCTCTAACTGTAACAGGAAGAGATCACCTGACCAGAAATACTGCAGCTCTAACTGTAACAGGAAGAGATCACCTGACCAGAAATACTGCAGCTCTAACTGTAACAGAAAGTGTTAAAGCAAAAGATACAACTCTGCCTTTTAATTGGCTCATGTGACCTAACATGTATGTTATGTTTGTTTTGTTAGTGTGCACCATGAATCCATCCCAGGGGGCTGTCCTTATTTTTTAAAATGGCAGTTTTCTATTTAGGATTTCCCAATGGCACATACTACTAAAAAGTATATTATTATTATTTTTATAAAATGGTTTATTTACATGAAGCATGAGATGTTTTATAGGATATATTTTTATAGAGACCTACATTGTTTGAGGGGTATAGTTTTCCTTTAACTGCATGCTTCCCTACACATCACATAAGCACAGAGGGTACATAAAGCTATGGACTCCTTGGGGATTTCTTTGTGACCTTAATCCTATAATGGCAAACATGCAAGTGAGGGAAGCATTTTATGGGGCCATATTGATAGTATAATTATAAAGGAAACATATATGCAGCTAGGAAAATAACTACATATTATAAACCAAGTCCCATATTCTAAATGGGTCAACAGCCTAGAGAGGTAGGAGAGGAACAAATGGGACAGAAAGATTGTTCTACATGTGGAGCATAAGGGAATAAAGAAGCCACAAAGAGACGGGAAGGGAACGGAGTCTAACAGACTGGAGATATTGCTCATATGTTGGCCCAATAAGATATATATCAGTGCAGTCCCTGCTGCCTCATTAGTTCCATAACTGGACCCCTTCTATCTGTCAGTTGTATTTTTGGAGTTTTACCGGTTAATCCCACCCTTCTAAATCAATTCTAGCAGGCCTTATCTTTCCACCACTTATTGGACAAAATAAAGACTCCATGTACAACACCCCCTTTTCAAAATTTGGTGGAAGTGTGAATATACTCTAAAATTGTTCTAAAGTTGTCCTGAAGCTTTCTGCACAGAACACAGTAACTACGAGAGAGTTTAAAGTTATCTTCTATACAGGCTACGAGTACATTTATGGTTTTAGTTCTTCAGCCATGCCTGGGCACTTCCATTATCACAAACATTCAGACTGACAGCAGACCAGCTCCCCCAATCTGTTTGGCTAAAGGTGGCCATAGACACACAGATAATACCATACAAAACAAATTTTTGTACAATATTGGGTGCGTGTATGGTGGGAAAAGAGCCGACCGATATCGGCAGAAGACTTGGATATCGGTCGGCTCGTCGATCAGGCTGGACGGAAAATTTTGATCGGGTGATCAAAATAACGCATTTAAACAAGAAATCGCATAGCCGTAGCAGTAATATTTGGTAAAAAAAAGTATGTGTCTATTACTAACACCTTCAGCACACAGGCAGCCGTATAGACCAAGTGGCAGATCACTTCACTATGTGCCCAAATATTACTGCTACAGCTACATGATTCCTGATCCGCATCGCACTGTGCTGGCCTCATTATTATTAATTTCATGATGGAGGCTGAGGGCCGCTGTAAATTTGAAAACAGGCCGATTTGGCCCCTGGGCCTGACTTTGGACATGCCTGGACTATACCATGGAAAGTCTTTATACTACAATTGTAAAGCAGGTCTGAGGGTCGAATGGGAGCAGAATATTTCTGATGGCAACCCTGTTGCAAAGTACATTATACCCAGAGCACATGCAATAATAATCCAGACTGACTTGTTCCTTTCAGAGTACACAGTTCATATATAATGCACAGGCACGAATGGGCTCCAGCATACTGACCCTGCAGGGCCGGGCCATGGTATTTTGGCACTATAGGCAAAGACTTCAATCAGTGCCTCCCTCACCCCATGTACTTACCTGTGCCAGCAGCATCATATTGCCCCCTTTTGTACCTGTGCCAGTCCAGCAGCAGCCAAACCTGTGCCATCAGCAGCCAAGGTAGCGCCCCCCAAATCTGTACTTTTAGCCAATCCATATTGCCCAAAATCTGTACTTGTGCCAGTAGCCACCTTATTGCCCCTAGAATTTCTCAACCCGCACTGGACCCTAAACCATCCCCTCCCGAACCGCACCTGGTCCGGGCCCACTACTGCCCTCTTTTTATAGACCCACCCCACAGTGACATCACAAAAGGGGCGGGGCAGGTGGAAGTCTATAAATTCCAGAAGCCAGCAGTACTAAGTTGCTGGCGGGGAGAAGAGCGCAGATTTTGTGCAGAAGTCGGCCCGAACCTGCCTGACCCGCGGGTTTTGGGCCTGCCCACACATCACTAGTGCCTGTGCCAGCAGCCATTATACTGCCCCCCTGTCTCTATGCCAGCAAGTCCAGCAGCCATCATATTGCTCCAATCTTTAGCTGTGCCAGTGGCAGCCAAAAATACATCAGATCATATTGCCCCCAATTAACTATGTAGATTTGCCATCAACAGCAACAGAAAATATTCCCCCCAAATCTTTACCTGTGCCAGCAGGAAGTATCCGAAAACAAACCCAGGCGGATTTTCTCTGACTCTGCTGTTCAAATATCTTCGGTGCAAGCCACACCAACGAACCAGCTCTCTACCGCCCAGCCATGTCAGTGACGCATGCATGCACGGCTGCATTACAGCGCATTCAAGAGAAGATACTACTACTCACCAGCAAGAGGGAGGTGGGGGGAGACGACAGAGATGTGGATTCCATCTGCATTATTAGTAGTATAATGCTTTGTATAATGCCACAGACGGTCGGGCAGGCAAATTATTACATACTATTAAAGCCAAGCAAATTGCTTCTCTGCCTACTCCTAGTTGCGGCCCTGGAGCCGGGCAATTAGGGTTGCCAACTGGTAAATAAAAAATGGTTTCCCCTTCCCACCCTAATTTGCGTATGCAAATTCAGATTCGGTTTATATTCGGCCGAATCTTTCACAAAGGTTTCGGGTGATCAGCCTAATCCAAAAGAGTGGCTTCGGTGTATCCATAATATAAACACACGCCGGATGCAGGTTAGCTGGAAGCATCACAGGACCCTTTCTTCTTGATGCTGCAAAATCCTTAGCTAAAATAGCCCCTGTTCCCTTACAGTACTTGCCTCAGACAGCAGCGCCCCCTGGTTGCCGCTCCTGGTAACTAAGAGCCAAATTTCCGGTTTTCAACCTGGAAATTCGGCACTTCTAGCTCAGACAGCGCAATTGAGCTCTCTGCACTAGCGACGTGGACCCGTCTGGCGCTGAAGGCGAGTGCCGTGGGGAGGCGGCAAAAACGAAGGCCCCCTCGGTCGGCAAATTGGGCAGGATTCCCCCTGTATGTTATGCATCGGAACACATATCTCATGAAAAAACTCTCAATGTGCCACAGTCTGCAGGTGGTAAAAATATAAAGGCCAACACTCGATGGCTAGTTTAGCGAGGTTAACCCCTGCGTGTTTATTGCGCCATTGAGTGTTGGTATTTTTCCTGATTATACTGTGAGTGAGGCGCCGACCTCTCTAACCAGCACCAGGCAGTCGCACAAGGAGGGGGAAAGAGGAACACATTGGTTCGTACAAAAATATAAAGGCCCCATCCGTTACACTTGGGCAGTCTTGAGTGCGCTCCCTTGCACATGTCACCGTCTACTATTATAATAAAATTTGACATCTTGTTCATTACCATCTTGATGTCGTCCTCCTTGTGATTGTGTGAGAGATGGCAAGGGATAGAGGTCTCCTCGCTACTCGTCACAGCAAAAGAACGGGGAGCTCGTGAAGGTGAACGTTTTCTGTACTTTAAGTGCATAACAAAGTGTCATCAAAAATCTTTCTGACAGTTTCTTTCATGCGTGACATATGAGCCCATTCACCTCCAGCTAAGAGCAGCCGGAGACGGGCAGTTTTCCTGCTACAAAGGAATGCCCCTGATGTATTTTTAGTATCTGGCACGTATGACAGTGGCAAAATAACTCAACTTATCATACGTTAATGAGCAGCAGTAAGAGTATTATAAAATTGACCTTCACATACTGGATGACTAGTAACATCACCAGTCATTCTGATCTCTAGGCAAACTCTGATAGGGTAATTCACAAAACTCCGAATGCAAAAATCACGAAAAATTTTTGATTTTTTTTTATAAAAACGGACTTTTAAAAAATCACGAATTTTTCAGAATTTATTAAACCCCAAGGATGGAAATGTCCGAATCGGAAAATCCGGCATCTCAGACCTGTCGAGGTTGCATATAACTCAATGGGAGAAGTCCCAATGATTTTTTGATGTGCGCCGGGTTTCCTGCAATACCCCGAAGTTTTCGGGTGAAAATTCCAAAAAAATTGTGAAAATCGAAAAATCTGAAATAAATTGTGAAAATCTGATTTTTTTTTACCGCAAAGCAAATTTTCGAGTAAATGTCATAATAAATAAGCGTAAAAAACCCGAGCGGATTTGATCGGAGTTCATAGCAGAAAATATTGAGATAAATTCGGACTTTGATAAATAACCCTCTTAGTAAAAGGGATTCTGCCATGATTTTTATTGTGTCGTTTTTTTTATTTCTAAATTACACTTTTTACAAAGCAAATAATTCACTCTACCATATAAAATTTAATTCCTGAACCAGAAAGTGTATTTAGTTGTAATATTGGTGTGTAGGTGCATCTCAGGTCATTTTGCCTGGTCATGTGATTTCAGAAAGAGCCAGCACTGGCTGGATGGAACTGCTTTCTGGCAGGCTGTTGTTTCTCCTACTCAATGTAACTGAATGTGTCTCAGTGGGACCTGGATTTTACTATTGAGTGATGTTCTTAGATCTACCAGGCAGCTGTTATCTTGTGTTAGGGAGCTGCTATCTGGTTACGTTCCCACTGTCCTGTTGTTTGGCAGCTGGGGGGGGGGGGGTGATATCACTCCAACTTGCAGTACAGCAGTAAAGAGTGACTGGAGTTTAAAAAAACGTTAAGCCACATTATGCAGAAAGGAAAGCCAACACAAAAGGAAACCTAGTTATGCTGTAAGTCCTACAAAAGGGAATTGTAAATAAAGGTTTGATGCAAAATGAGTTTCTATACAATATAATTATGTGGTGACTCGTCTAAAAAGAAGGGGAGTCAATAGCAAAACATAAATAATGATTATTGGGAAGTATACACAGCACTAAGCAACACAGAGCTCTTGAAAAAGAAATGGCTCATTATACTTTGCAAGTGTTTCCACCTCCAGATACCAGAAACACACTCATATAGCACCCAACAAAGCCCAGCTCTTGGTGCACAACTGGTGAGAATGGGTGGGCCAACACTGGACATCCCTGACATGGATACCAAGAAAAGAGACTGCCAGACTGAAACCTAGGCAAGCTGCTCATTCTAAGAAAGCACATGTAAATGTGATTTTCTAAGTATCATAAAGTGATTCCAGCAGTGGCTTAGTATGCCACATATGAGATCCTATGAGATGAAGCTCAACCTTGACAGGAAAGAGCAGAGCAGAAGATCCCCAGCAGAAGAAAAGGGTCCTCTACCAATGCATAGACTGCCTGGTGGTAGAGTTCTGCAGCAGGTCGGGTACCCGTAAAAACCTGCGGAACCAGTTGCAGGTAGAAGTTTTAGACGCAGGTATAGACAGCAGTTCTCCGGTTTTGTGGGTCCCGGGTCGGGTCGCAGGTCTTCTCTAGCGAGTTTTACTCCTTTTTTTCTGATCACTCCTACTTCTAATCATGTCACTTCCGGTTTATAATGCCAGCACTTTCGGTTTTATTCCTTTAATTTCTGATCACGCCTTTTTCTAAGGATGTCACTTCCGGTTTACAATGACAGCACTTCCTGTTTCTTGATGGTCAGCGGGTCATGGATCAGGTTAAGGTACTCGGAGGAATCGGTCCAAGCAGGTATGCGCTTTGCGGGTCCTGGGTTGCGGGTCAGGTTCGGGTTTAACAAAAGCAATTAGTCCAATAAAGTTTGCGGTACAATAGGATTAGGCAAAAGAGTGGTCAAAGTCCAGGCAAAACGGGTCAGTCCAGGCAGCAAGGTTCAAAATTTGTGATTTTTTTTTTTTTTTTTTTTTAAAGTCCAATTTTATAAAAATAAAATCACAAATTTTTCATGATTTTTGCATTCGGAGTTTAGTATATAACCCCCTAATACTATCTCCTTTATTTTTATGCTACACACAGAATGAAGAGTCCATAGCCTTCAAAGTTGTATTGGTATTTCTTAGGGTTTTTAAATATATGTTGCTCTAAGATGAGCTTGTGTGTGTACAAGTTGTTATTCCAGACAACAAATGTGATTGGTCAGTGTTCATTGCATTTTTTTGCGCTACTGATCTGGCTAAAATAACTACAAACACAAAAAAGGAATTCATAAGTGTTCGCTTAAGTAGCAGGTGAGTAGAAAGAAATCCAGGTGGCACTTACCAGGGGAGAAAAAAAAACCCATCTTCCTACCCAAGCACGAAACGCAGTGTCATCAAGTTGCATCAAGTCTACTCAGAAACGCTTCTATGTGTGGCCAGTTGGGAAGCACTTCCACTACACTTTACTTATGCTTTAATTAACTTTGGAAAGTTCCAACAAGTCCCTCAGTGTTTTGTACTATAACTTATACTATAACCTCTCAAGGACAACTTAGTCTAAAGAAAAAGCAGGTAAATCTGGTTTAGCAAACTCTATCCGATTCTTATAATGGGGAGTCATTAATACTTTAAAAACGGGTTCGAGTCTTTGAGATCTCTCAGTCTTTTAAAGGAAAACTATACCCCCCAAACAATGTAGTCCTCTATTAAAAGATACTGAGTAAAACAGCTTCATGTAAATAAACCATTTTCATAATAATATACTTGTCTAGTAGTATGTGCCATTGGGTAATCATAAATAGAAAATTGCCATTTTAAAAAATAAGGGCCGCCCCCTGGGATCGTAGGATTCACTGTACTCACAAACATACCAACAAACTATAATTGTTAGGTCACATGAGCCAATTAACAGACAGAGTTGTGACTTTTGCTTCCACACTTCTTCCTGTTACAGTTAGAGCTGCAGTATTTCTGGTCAGGTTATCTCTTCCTGTTACAGTTAGAGCTGCAGTATTTCTGGTCAGGTGATCTCTTCCTGTTACAGTTAGAGCTGCAGTATTTCTGGTCAGGTGATCTCTTCCTGTTACAGTTAGAGTTGAAGTATTTCTGGTCAGGTGATCTCTTCCTGTTACAGTTAGAGCTGCAGTATTTCTGGTCAGGTGATCTCTTCCTGTTACAGTTAGAGTTGAAGTATTTCTGGTCAGGTGATCTCTTCCTGTTACAGTTAGAGCTGCAGTATTTCTGGTCAGGTGATCTCTTCCTGTTACAGTTAGAGCTGCAGTATTTCTGGTCAGGTGATCTCTTCCTGTTACAGTTAGAGCTGCAGTATTTCTGGTCAGGTGATCTCTTCCTGTTACAGTTAGAGCTGCAGTATTTCTGGTCAGGTGATCTCTTCCTGTTACAGTTAGAGTTGAAGTATTTCTGGTCAGGTGATCTCTTCCTGTTACAGTTAGAGCTGCAGTATTTCTGGTCAGGTGATCTCTTCCTGTTACAGTTAGAGTTGAAGTATTTCTGGTCAGGTGATCTCTTCCTGTTACAGTTAGAGCTGCAGTATTTCTGGTCAGGTGATCTCTTCCTGTTACAGTTAGAGCTGTAGTATTTCTGGTCAGTTGATCTCTTAGGCAGCACAGAGACCATCACGAAATGGTGGCTCAAGGCAAGAGATGTAAAAGGGCAATATTTATTTAAATATATATTCCAGTTTGGTAAGATTCTTTCAAATGCCACTAAATATGATATGAACTATCTGTTGCTTAAGTGTTCATTTTGAGGGTATAGTTTTCCTTTAAGGGACACCGTAAAGAAGATCAAACTGTAAACCGAGAATCCCACCTCTTCAGTGAGTATTTGTAGAAATAAGTCAAATAAACTGGACTTGCTGTGTTTTTCTTGAAGACTTTTCCCCAGTCATCCAACTGGCTTTCTCAATTCAGGATAACTTGTAAATAAGATCTTTCAGGAATAAATACTCTGGAATGTTGCTCCAATCAATATAATCTGTTTATCATAATCAGCAGGGATGTCATGAAGTTAGGTGTTAATTGTATTAGCAAGATTGGAGCTTTGAGGTGTTATTAAACCTTCCAGGGAGAAGTGCCAAAACAGTATTGTATGTGGCAGACAATAGACGTCGCACCACCCACCTATTAAAACTTTTTTTTTTTGTTTTTACATATATGGCTTCTTTAACACCTCTTTTGTACCAGTCGCTCTCCCGGTCTAGAATCTTGGCAGTCTTCAACAGTATGTCCTTTTTCTTTTACATGCAGGTGCAAACCATAGGTAGAAATATGGTTCTACCCATGTGGTTTTGAATTGGACATCTCCGTTTTTGAAAGGGCTGCCCATTAAGGATTTTTATCCAGTTCAAAACTTTGAAAAAATTGGACAGTACTAATGTACAAACCATGAATAAGCTTAGAGGGTTGTTCCTGCTAAATTTATGCCTAGATTATGCAATTTCTTGTTGAAAAACTTAGGTCGTTCATAGAGTCTTGGCTTATAGATCAGACACATTGCTAGCTTTTTGTAATTCGATTTGAAGTATTTAAAAAAAAAAAAAAACATTGATATTTCAAAGTCCACCAATTGAATCCAAATAGGTTCTAGGAGGTCCCCCATAGGCTAAAACAGCAATTTGGACTATTCCCCAGTCGAAGTACACAAAAATTAGCTTGAAATTCACATTTTTTCAATTTGAATTTTCACTTTTTTGATAAATCTGCCCCTAAATCAGTGACCATTTTATAGAAGACAGGGAATACAGAAATTCATTAATTTATACAAGTAGCCCATAACCTTTTCTACTGTCTATTCAAAACTCCTGCTTTGTGTCCTTTATAGCATTCAGTCAGAACAATGTAGATTTGCAGTTCTGTGCTGTAGTTTGTAATGTAGTTTTACCCACCCAAAGAGACATCACACATTTTACAAATATTTAACCACGTATAAACAGGTATAAAAACAGATACAAGCCTTGAACGATAATAACAAAGAAATATATATATATATATACACACACATAATAGCCATGAATATTCAAATTTATGTGTATTTTTCTGTACTCTAATAAATTCGGATATACTTCAAAGAAAAAAATTGAACGTCTAAAACTCAAACTAATTTTACAGACTCAAAAACGCGAATCGAATTCGATTTGAATTCGACTAAACTCGAATGGAGTTTTTTTCTCTAAAAAAAAAAAAAAAAACTTGAATGTCAGGAAGGCTATTAACATCTTCAAATGGATCACTAGTCTTCTCCCATTGACTTATCCATGAAATCGGCAGGTTTTAGGTGGTGAATAGTCGTATTTGAATTATTCCCAGGGTTAAGGTTTTATAAATCTCGAATTTCAAATTCGAATCGAGTTTGGATTATTTTCAATTAGAATTTGCGAGTTTTGACCAAAAAAACGATTCAAATGCGAATTTCCTATTCAACCCTTGATAAATCTGCCCTTTAGTGATGTCATCGGTTATAAATGGAGGCTAGTGATGTCACATGACTCACTATATTATATATATTAGGGATGCACCGAATCCACTATTTTGGATTATATTTTGCATATGCAAATTAGGGGTTGAAAGGGGAAAATATTTTTTACTTCCTTGTTTTGTGACAAAAAGTCACGCGATTTCCCTCCCCGTCCCTAATTTGCATATGCGAATCCTGCTGAAAAAGGCAGAATCCCAAACCGAATCCTGGATTCGGTGCATCCCTACATATAACATCCTTATATTTACAATATGGGGTTCTTTATTCACTATATTTTTTTTTTTTTGAGCATACACTTCCCTCAAAACCCAAACGTAGACTGTACATATAAGGAGGTCAACTTGGTTCCAGTAATTCTTAGCCTGCAGATTTGAACTTTCTGCATCATATTTGCTATTCTGCTCAAAGCCGAAAGCCTGAGAAGGTTGAGCGACTAAACTCAAGGGATTTGTGCATTCTGCCTAAAAAATAAAAGCACCTCCAAGCTGCTTCGAACCTCAAGGAATCATTTGTATTCTGCTCAGCTACCGAGACATTAAAGCAGAATATCATGTTAGGAGGTGAGTGTACATGCTCGATGCTGTTATGATACAAGGCAATGCAGAAATCCATTAAAACGCTGCAGGCTGGGTATAATCCATTCCTGAATGTTTAAACGAGAAGAATAAATGTAGTCCTAAATACTGTTCTTTTTTTTTTTTAAATAGCTTTTTTCATAAATGACTGAGGCCTGATTTATCTTTACCTGCAGCCTGAATAAAATCAGATGTCCTTGCTATCAGAAAAGCATTAGATTGCCACCTTGATCCTAGAGAGCAAATATTGGGGATATACTATATCCACAGTAGTGTTAGCCATATCATTTGAAAAATGTAGGATATTTCCAATTAAATTATATACAATAAGGGGGTTATTTATCAAGGTCCGAATTTATCGGAGTATTTCTAAGTTAGAAAGCCGAGAAACTCCGATTGCCCGAATGGACCTTATTTATGAAGAAAAAAAGCCCAAAAAGATAGGGTCGGGCAAACTTCGGAGCTTTCCCTGAAAACTCTGAATTGTTTGTGGTTTCTGAGCAAAAAACTACGAAAAAATCACAGAGTTTTTTTGTGCAGAAACCACAAACTTCTCGGTACGGACATCAGCACAGACACTGGGACCTTCCCCATTGATTTATACAGGACCTCGAGAGCTTTTAGATGCCGGGGTTTTCGGAGTCGGACTTTTAAGACCATCAGGCTTTAATAAATTCCAAAAAATTCATCTTTTTTTGCCCAAAAACGACGAATTAAGTTAGTAGCAGTTTTCTACTTCTATACTGGAACTCTCATCTCAGTAATTATTTATCAGGGATGTTGGGTTGGCAATACAAGGTGGCGTGTAATGAGATGGTGCTCTGCATATAGCTCACTGTGTTGATCTGTGCTGACAACCAGAAAAAATGAGAGGCCTCCAGCTCCGGATTTCTTTGCGGTCCGACCAGGCGGCCTCGCGGTCCTAGCGCCCGCCTAAACTTCCCCTTCCCAGCTCGCCGGCGAAAAAACGCTGGCGCAGCTGGTGTTATTGAATGGGGACGCACACGTCCCTATAATGCAGCTGGGCGGCATGCCGCCCCTATTTTTTGCCGCTCTAGGCCCGGGCCTATGCGGCCTTGCCGCAAATCCGGGCCTGGAGGCCTCCTTCTAGTGCAACACAGGTTTTTATATCTCCTACCAGCTAAAATTCCAAGGGGACAAAGAGAGCTGTGCGAAGTGCTGGTGTTTTATCGGAGATACCTATATTCAAACCTGAGATGGAGACTTCAGTTTATCAATGTTAGCTTCTAAACTACAGAAAATTAAAAGGTAGACTACAGAAGTGCACTCTAAGCAAGTTTACTCTTGGATTTTTTTAATTTTGACTATATTATCGTTGGAATTGTTTTATTTGGACACTGCAATCTTTAGAAACCCAATTTGGCATAGGTTAAGTCTTGAGCTGCAATACAGTAACAAACATTCTACTGTTCTTCCATATATGCCCTTGCTGCTCTCAATAATGCCCTGGATGAGGCAAATTGAGCCATAAACATGTCAAAATAACACTAAAAAGACATTTTTATAAACATCAACAAACAAAAAAAACAAGAAAATTGCAGGTACAACTGAAAACAATTTCTCCACAAAAATGAGCTTATTTTGTAAAAGCTCAGTTGTTTTAGGGAAAACCACTTTTCAATGTGCTGCTAGACAAGAACATTAGAGATGCCCAAAGGGGATGGCAGCTTTGTTTTAAAAGCTTTTGTACAGGAAACATTACCTTTGAGGGCTAAGAATAAAATGCTATATTTTCAGTGTTGTGATAATACCACTTTGCTGTTTACAATGTAACCTACATATGTAGCAACAAGAGTTTTGACTTTTGGAACATTTTTACAGATGCATTCCCAGCCCCATAACTCTTTTCTAGTAAAATACATCATGTAGTCCAACTTATAAGACCTCCTTAACCAAAAATAGGGAAATGCATAAAAATGGGTGCAAAGCTCCAACAGACACAACTCATTGCACTCACAGAATGGAGAGTGGCACCTCTCTCTCTCGTTATGAATATAGGAAGGGCAGTAGGTAGGTGGCAAATGGGCATCTATTGGGATGACCCTGGTTTGCAAAACAGTCAAGCCAGGAGCACCAGGTAATGTAAGGTAGTCACGTACTCACTAGGGGTAATTTACAAAGTGCAAAGAACAGGCACAATTCTTGCCCTTTGCTGCACACAACTGCCTAATGAAAGTATCTGAACATGCCTGAAGTTGGCCATAATATTGTGGCACTTTGTGCTCCTGCACTTGTGTCCAGACCTTCATAAATATCCTTTAAAATTACAGAACACATTTAAGTATGTGATGCAGTTTTTCTTTGAAAGTACACTAAAGCCTCAAACTGTTGTTTTACTATACATTATTATCATTCCCATTAACGGTAATCTTATGCTGTAATGATGCTTGGGTGCACCCGAAGCCTACAGGACCCATGAGTCTGGTGGGTTCACCTGTCAAGGAGATGCCTTGGTGCTGTCTACACTGGGCCCCTCACCCTTGGTGACATAACTAACAGCCGTGAGCAAGTGAAGGGATTTGGGTGGAAGAGCTGGTGAGGGTCAGGTGCAAGGTGGCATTTTTATGGCATATTCAGTTTCCAAGTGCACATGTATGTTATGCAGTTCAGTATCTGAGACACATGTTTCTGTATTTAGCTCCAAGTAATTTCCCAGGGACAGTAGCTAAGATACACATAGGCAGTTCAAAACTTATTAAAAGCTTTAGGCTTGCAAAATACATTGTTACTGGAGCATGTAAGTGAATAGTGAGATTGCCTAACATCAGCCAATCAATTTAAGCCTTTTAAAGACTTTGTTACTACCATTGGTCTCTAACATGACCCACTCAATTCCCAGCTCCCTAACTCCGTAGCTGTAGTTTGCTCCCCAGTGACAACATATATCTACAGAAAATGTTTCTATTGTATCAAGCTGGCGTTTTTACGGTTTACTGGCTGATTTAGAAAAGCACCAGAACTATGTCAGGGGGTTACCGACCTCCAGCTGAGCCCCTATAATATATTTAAAGGAGAAGGAAATCTTAAAGACAGTTTATTGCCAACAGATTAGCCACAATAGTGCAAGCTAGAACGCTATATTTATTCTGCAGAATGCTTTACCATACCTGAGTAAACAGCTCTTGACAATCTCTCTGTTTGTTTGTTTGTTTAGGATAGCAGCTGCCATATTAGCTTGGTGTGACATCACTTCCTGCCTGAGTCTCTCCCTGCTCACTTACAGCTTTGAGCTCAGATTACAGCAGGGATGGGAGGAGTGAGGGAGAGAGAGAAGCAAACTGAGCATGCTCAAGCCCTAGCCCTGGAGGTTTAAGCTGAAAACAGGAAGTCTGATACAGAAGCCCATGAGTACACAATAGAAGGAAAGAAATGTGCTGTTTCTTTTGACAGAGGACTCAAAGCAGCACTACTACATTACTACTGAGGGTTTACTGGTGTATTTATATAGACCTTTCTGATAAAGCTTACTTACTTTTAGCCTTTCCTTCAACTTTAATGGAAAAAGCATAAGTGTGATCAGGTCTGGACTGGGGTTTAAAATTCACCCTGGCATTTCATTTCAGCCCAAACTGTCCCCAACAGTCCACTAAATAGTGACTGTCTATGGAATCTTACAGCAGCCCCTCTGGTATTTGCCAGAATTCACAAATTGCCAGTCAGGGACTGAGTGTGAGGCGTTAGGGCAAAGACAGAGTGTGTGCTTTAAGCGTAGGAAATTTCCTTAGGGCAAATGTTTTCTCTGCCCTATGCTAGATACAGGATTTCACATGGGGACAGTTACATTGATGGAACTCGTTAGTTGGTTGCAAAACTCTATCCACTTCAATTACAGTGACAACCTAAAGAGACAACCTATTCCACAAATTATTATTTCATCTCCTTCTGCAAAGCTTCTGAGAAACAAAATTTCCAGTGTGGTGGGCATACAAATAACCCATATACACAAATATAAATATATTTACCTGCCGACACACAGATAACGCATACATCTACTTAAGCATATGGATGTTTTCACAGTTGATTCACCCTCTTACTACATTAGTTACAGAGAATATGAAGAGAAAGACAGTTTAACCCACACAATAAGATATTTCAGTTATCACAGCAACGGAGTGAATTTATTTCTGAAACTGAATTTGCTGTATATATTTTTTACCTGACAATGGGAGGTAGTTTGCTTCTAGGAACCTTTACATATTGTAGAACTGGCCTACTGGGAAACCAGGAAAACTCCTGGTGGGCCCAAGCGCCAGTGGACCCTCTTGCTTCTAACTATTTTATGGTAATTCCCTATATCTGTATGGGAACCAGCAGGATAAATAGATAGAAGAATATATTATAGTTGTTACGGTCTGTAGGAAATAGGAGCCCAAGGACTGACAGAATATACCCTTTCGATGTAGTTGGAGAGCCCCACCTAAATCTGGTTTTCACCAATGCCCTTATGGGGCCCGGGAACTTTCTGCTGCGGAATAGGCGGGGATCCTCAACATGGCCAAGGTATATCGGAGACAAGGTACAAAAGGATCAGGCAGAGACAAGTCGTGGACAGGCAAGGTTCGGAGGTCAGAAGACAGGCAAAAAGGTTAAAAACCCAGAAGATCCAATTGATAAAGACTTTAGCTGCAGTCAGGAAACTGAAAGCCACCTTGGGCATGCAATAGAAGCCAAAAGTGGCTTTTATTTTTTTAATTTGGTGCCATACGTGACGTCAGCTTGTCCACCGACGTCACAACGCACCGTTACTGCGCATGCGCGTCAATGCTGCCATTTCGCATGCGCATCTTCCCATACTTGCGGCCAGAGGCACCCGGGGACCGGCGCGTCTGAAAGTAAGAATGCACGCCAGTCTCCCGGGCCGCCTTACAATAGTATTTTAGGGGACTGACTGATAAATATATTGCCCTTTTATATTGCATTCCCCTAATGTTTGGCCACAGAAGGGTCCCTTATTTATACAGGAGCTAGACTCCATTTCCTGGGTCAAAGCATGACTCCTAATTATCCCAAGTTTAACCAATAAGTGGCACTGTGTCATAATATATAAGTTGGCACATGTGCTTAGGGTCCATTTTGCCAGTCCCCTTACCTGGACAGGCAGGAAGTGTTGCACTTAGAACCTAGGTCAGGTCTAGCGAGTGATAGGCTACTCACTTTCATAGATCAATCTAGTGGTGATAGATAGTTTGACTATTTATCCAAGCAGCTGAGGCTTCACCCAGGAGTGTTGAGTGCGATTAGGATCCCAAGTAATTGCCCAGAAGTAGGGACTTTGCGTCAGAGTTAGCTCCCCTTAGGATAAATGCTGAAAGCTGGGAGTACCTCTGTAGATTCTGTAACCTCTCTCTTACCCTGCCTTTGTCAAACCAAAGCAACTAATACACACACTTATGTGTTTACTGTTTTTTCATGTACTTGTATAATGTATTGTCTATACTGCGTTCTATAATATAAGCAAGAAGGACCAAAATTTCCTTTCAATTTGTAGTATAAGGTAGGGACGCCCCAAATCCACTATTCTGGGATTCGGGCAAATCTGGAATCCTTCCTTAAAGATGTATCTGAATACTGAACCGAATTCTAATTTGCATATAAAAATGAGTACAGGGAAGGATTAAAGAAAACCATGCAAGCAGCGCAGTCAACATTTTTGTAAATTTCCTTGTTTGTGTGACGAAAAGTCACAAGAATTTTAGGATTCGGATTCAATTCGGCAGGCACTTGGATTCGGCCAAATCCAAATCTTGCTGGAAAAGGGCAAATCCTGGATTCAGTGCATCCCTAGTATAAGGAAGAATACCTGCCTACAATATCTTACACCAAAACACACAATCCATATTTAAATTATGGTCATAGAGTTATAATATCGGCTTATACAAATGTCACTATCCATTTAGGAAATTTAGAGGCTTTTAGGTATCTGACATGTAATGAGCAGATATTAAAAGCAAATAAGCAAATATACATTCCTGGATTCCGCTTGTTACACAAGGCCCAGTGGTGTCCAGTACATGTCCGTCTGATGTCCCGAACTCATGGAATGCAAGCACGGGATTCAAATTCTCTGGCCTCGCTGCAGTTCCTGAATGTGTATTATGTTACTGCCGAAAGGATAAGGGCCGGTGATAATTCAAAGGCCACAAGTAAGGAAAGGGCTATTGACTTATGTGGGAAGAACAGACATCCAGATCCATCATGTGTATGAAAAATGAAGGAGGTATTGAAGGATGACCCTACGTATTGAGCTACTGTGAGACAGCCATGATTGATACAAGACACAACAGGCTTCAAAGGCTCATGTTTAACATCTACTAAGATTTGTTTATTCAAGGCTTGGGATTTGGTTTTAAAAACGTTACCTTATTAATAAAAGAAAACACAAACCTTGTTCTTTTATTGACGTGATGCAATTTAAACCACTGAGATCTATCATTAGAGGAACACAAATAGATGGGGTGGCATACTTCATTGTCAAATACTATGTCAGTAAGAGATGAATCTGTAACTATATCCATCAGAGGTCAACTCTAAGTCTGAAGTATAAAAAGCAAATGAATAATCACTCATATCAAACCCATCATATTACTTGATGAGATTGTTAAAGCCCCATCCTTCACAAGAACTTCATTAAAGGAGAACAAAAGCAATGAACCTAGATGAGGACCCCTGGAATTACCTCCCTTGTACTTTAACTGCACGCCGTATGCTAATTAGCCAATGCTACCGTTACTTCGAACTGCTGAGCGTAATTTTGCTGGTACCCTGTGCGCAACTTCGGATCTTCGTGAATTAGCGTTGTCCAGGCGAATTTTCGTCTGGCAAAGTGTTGCGATGTGCGCGCAGCCAGCGCTGGCAAATTTTCACCGGATAGTGAATTTGCCCCTATATTTCTCCTCAAATTCCGCGTTCAGCACCATACACACTCCACAAATACACACATACACACCAACGTGTAACTGCAATACACTTCACTACCACATGTTTTTAAAAATAGGTGTTGGTTTGGGCAGTCTCTCCCTCTTAAAAACCGCATCAGAAGTCGGTGGGAGACGATTTAGCTCACAGTTTTAAACCAAGGCGCAGGAGATGTTCATACAAAGTAATGCTATTAAGCAGAGAGGTAAAACAACTTTTATACTATAATTATAGGTAAACAAGTTAGGGACCACCGTGTGGGGTTTACCTTGACGTGGTATGGTGGCTTATCAATTTTATGATCATAACTTTGTAACAAAAAAATTACATGCACTTGCATATTACTTAGACAGGGCTTTAAATAATTAGACATTTGCCTTAGGTGTGCACCCACAACCCCTCCCCCCCTTTCTTGTATTCCTATTACTTACCTTAGATTCGGCGCATCCAACATGATGCCTGCGATTCATCTCAGCGCATCGGAACGGATGCTATCGCAGGTAAAAGCACTTGAGTAGTTCTACCCTTAATTACACAGAAACTTCTCTGAAAATTCATACCTGATTCTGCTGTTTCAACATCAACATTTTCTATAACCTCAGTTCATTGCTGCACCCAGGACCCCTGTCCTGCTATACTATAGAGTCCTGCGCGGGTCCATGTTTTGGAACCCATACCCGCAACCCTCAACCCGGACCCGCAACCTGCATTCTTACCTGATTGGAACCGTTACCCGACCCACAAGTACTTTATCCACACACCGGACCCGTGACCTGCTGACCATCAAGAATCAGGAAGTGCTGTCATTGTAAACTGGAAGTGACATCGTCGGAAGTAGGCGTTATCAGAAAAAAGTAGTAAAAATCTATATTGAAAAGACCTGCAGCCCGCAGAACCGCGTCTATACCCGCAACCCCGAACTTCTACCCGCAATCCGCAGGGCACCGCAGGTTTTTGCAGGTAACCCGCGGGTACCCGACCCGCTGCAGGACTGTACTATACTATACTAACTCACTACCTCATCAGGCTTCTTGCAACTCCAACTATTCTTCTCTAAGACCATTCTGTTGAAAAATACAGAATTTCTCTTAAGCTCCCCATAGACGCAACGATTCTTCTTGCCGAACGACCAATTTTTGAGAAGTCCGACCAATCCGGACCGATTTTTCAGCCGACATCTGTCAGGAAATTGATCGGCCAGGTCAAAAAATCTTTGTCGGTCCCAGTGCAATGTATCTATGTTTGCAGGGCCAAGCAGCTCCCCTTTGTTTTCCTGGCAAATTTGTCTTTTTAGTTGATGGGCAATTCGTACGATCGTTCCGAGAAAATCGTGGTCTCACGATGCGGTTCTGAACTTTTAAAAATCTTAACATCTATGGCCAGCTTTAATATTCTTCGAAGAAGTTACTGTCCCCACATCTGTATTATGAGTATCCTCGTAATATCGCCCTGCTATCTTGTATCTAATGTGTTCCATTGTACTTGTAGATGGTATAAGAGCAGGGCCCTAAGCCTTAGCTTGTGATACTGTCTATTTAATTTCCTTTATTACAGTAAAGGGGGAATATGCTGGTGCTTTATAAATAAAAAATATATTGCAATACATGGTAATATAAGTAGCACAGCAGCAAGAAAACAGACGTTTCACAAAGAACTGGCAGTCGACCAAAAATTGTTTATTAAAACTATGAACAATATATTGTATCAGAATGACCCCCAAGTAACATTTACTGGTCTGTTGTTTGAAAGAACCCATTTGATTGGTTGCTATTGGTTAGTAGGCATTAGGGATGCACCAAATCCACTTTTTTTGGATTCGGCCGAACCCCCGAATCCTTCGTGAAAGATTCGGCAGAATACTGAACCGAATCTGAATCCTAATTTGCATATGCATATTAGGGGTGGGAAGGGGAAAACATTTTTTACTTGTGATAAAAAGTCAAATTAGGATTCGGTTCGGCTGGTAGAAGGATTCAGCCGAATCAAAATCCTGCTGAAAAAGCCTGAATCCTGGCAGAATCCCAAACCGAATGCTGGATTCGGTGCATCCCCTAGTAAACATTGTACAGGTATGGGATCCATTATCTGGAAACCCGTTATCCAGAAAGCTCAGAATTATGGAAAGGGTGTCTCCCATGGACTCCATTTTATCCAACTAATTAAAATTTTAAAAAAGAATTTCCTTTTTCTGTGTAATAATAAAACAGTAGTTTGTACTTGATCCCAACTAAGATATAATTAATCCTTATTGGAAGCAAAACCAGCCTATTGGGTCTAATTCATGTTTACAGGTCTTTCTATTAGACGTAAGGTATGAAGATCCAAATTATGGAAAGGTCAGTTATCCGGAAAGCCCCAGGTCGCAATCATTCTGGATAACAGGTCCCATACCTGTGTTTACCTATTGTTTAAAATCCCTTATTTAAAGCATCCCTGGGGCATATTAATAAAGGCACAGGAGAAGAAAAAGCAAAGGGGCATAAGCATGCAGCACATAAAGTTATCACTTGTGTTAGCTAGATAGATAACAATGCATACCTCCCAACTGTCCCGTTTTTAGAGGGCAGTCCCTCTTTTGACAGCTAAACCTGCAGTCCCTCGTTTGCACTGAAAAGTCCCGATTTTCTCGGCACTGAACAGCCAGAAAAAGAAAAATTGTTTCTAACTTAATTGGCTTTTGGCAGAGAGCCCGGAACAGCCACAGCTGCAGATAAGATACTGTTGTAACAATTTTGAGATAACCAAATAAGTAATTGTAACAATATAAGATAACAGGTCCCTTGGGAGAAGTTAAGAATCACAGCTTAAAGGGCAATTCACCTTCATTAGCAAAACTGTAATAGCTGAAAAAAAATATATGTTCAAACTTTCCTAACCTGCCAAATTTTGTAAAATGAACATGTTAATTAGGGGGTGTGGCAACACAAATGGGCGTGGTCCAAACATTTTTTTGTCCCTCTTTTTATTTCCAAATTGTTGGGAGGTATGACAATGACATATGGCAAGCTCCACTACCGCAGCAAAACAATGGTGTGCTCACATCGCCCTTTATTCAGCACAGCTCACCGACAAAACACAAAGTAACAGTACAGTTATGGAGGTGACACATTTCATTAAAGGGATACTGTCATGGGGAAAAAAATTTTTTTCCAAAATGAATCAGTTAATGGTGCTGCTCCAGCAGAATTCTGTACTGAAATCCATTTCTCAAAAGAGCAAACAGGGGCAATCTCCTATAGACTCTCGGCCACTCCAGCAATGGCAGCAGACAATGGCCAGTTACCAGGGGTGGCAAAAAGCTACATTTCCATTTCAAACCCAGAAATTCAACTTTTAAAGTTACCATAGGCAGCATTTTTGCCACCACTGGTAACTTCAAAATGAATCAGTTAATAGTGCTGCTGCACTGAAATCCATTTCTCAAAAGAGCAAACAGATTTTTTTATATTCAATTTTGAAATCTGACATGGGGCTAGACATATTGTCAATTTCCCAGCTGCCCCAAGTCATGTGACTTGTGCTCTGATAAACTTCAATCACTCTTTACTGCTGTACTGCAAGTTGGAGTGATATCACCCCCTCCCTTTCCCCCCCCCCAGCAGGCAAACAACAGAACAATGGGAAGGTAACCAGATAACAGCTCCCTAACACAAGATAACAGCTGCCTGGTAGATCTAAGAACAACACTCATTAGTAAAAACCCATGTCCCACTGAGAAACATTCAGTTACATTGAGAAGGAAAAACAGCAGCCTGCCAGAAAGCATTTCTCTCCTAAAGTGCAGGCACAAGTCACATGACCAGGGGCAGCTGGGAAATTGACAATATGTCTAGCCCCATGTCAGATTTCAAAATTGAATATAAAAAAATCAGTTTGCTCTTTTGAGAAAGGGATTTCAGTGCAGAATTCTGCTGGAGTAGCGCTATTAACTGATGTGTTTTGAAAAAAGGTCTGAACTTTTCTTTTTCCCAAAGTTGTTCCTGATCCAAAGGAGAGATTGCACTTGGCAGGCTCTGATGAATCATAATCAAATTCAACGCACTAGACATCATTTAGCTTCCCCTGGCTGGCACCGACGACTTTTTTTTTTGGCAAAGCTGTTCAATATTTTGTTTGTCTTGAAATGAGCCGATTATGAATGTGCTTTGGAGAACAGAAACAATAGCTCTTGCCCGAGACAGTCACATACCTGCCAACAATCTCTAAGCCACCCACATGCGCACAACCCGATTGGTTATTTTATTTATGTCTCACTTACTGCAGTGACGCTGCCAAGAAATGCAAAACAATCGTATGCAAAGCCCCCTGATTACAAGTCTGCTAACAATAGGAAATGAATCCCTTGTTTCCTAAATGACAGCAAAGGCTTTTGCAGCATCATTATCGTGTTTTGATTTGTTTCCCTCGATTCCCACAGTTTGGCTGAAATAAATCGTATTTATTGTATTATTTTTGTTACTGCTGGAAATGTACAGGAAGCTATTCTATCCATTCGACAGTGGCGTGTATACGAATATTCATAAGATACTTGTTCCATTTGTTTCACATTGTGGAGTACACACAGATTCCGGGGAATTACAGCTCGGAGCAGTAAAACATCACACCATGGGGTAAATTTACTAAGCGGTGAAAAATCGCCAGCAACGGCTTCGCAGCCATCGAAACCCTTCGCCAGGTGAAAATTCGCTCAGACAACGCTAATTAACTAAAATGCCAAGTTGCCTCCAGGGAGCTGAACGCTCCCTGAATTAAGATATAATTAAGATATATAAGATATAATTAATCCTTATTGTAAGCAAAACCAGCCTATTGGGTTTATTTAATGTTTCAATTATTTTCTAATAGACTTAAAGGGGTCCTGTCATCGGAAAACATGTTTTTTTCAAAACACATCAGTTAATAGTGCTACTCCAGCAGAATTCTGCACTGAAATCCATTTCTCAAAAGAGCAAACAGATTTTTTTATATTCAATTTTGAAATCTGACATGGGGCTAGACATATTGTCAGTTTCCCAGCTGCCCCTGGTCATGTGACTTGTGCCTGCACTTTAGGAGAGAAATGCTTTCTCGCAGGCTGCTGTTTTTCCTTCTCAATGTAACTGAATGTGTCTCAGTAGGACCTGGGTTTTTACTATTGAGTGTTGTTCTTAGATCTACCAGGCAGCTGTTATCTTGTGTTAGGGAGCTGTTATCTGGTTACCTTCCCATTGTTCTTTTGTTTGGCTGCTGGGGGGGAAAGGGAGGGGGTGATATCACTCCAACTTGCAATACAGCAGTAAAGAGTGATTGAAGTTTATCAGAGCACAAGTCACATGACTTGGGGCAGCTGGGAAATTGACAATATGTCTAGCCCCATGTCAGATTTCAAAAATGAATACAAAAAAATCTGTTTGCTCTTTTGAGAAATGGATTTCAGTGCAGAATTCTGCTGAACCAGCACTATTAACTGGTTCATTTTGAAAAAAAATTTCCCCCCATGACAGTATCCCTTTAAGGTCCGACACTGAAGTCAAGTCAAGACTTCCTGAAGGTCAAAATTCCCCTAGCAACCATGCATTGATTTGAATAAGAGACTGGAATATGAATAGGAGAGGCCTGAATAGAAAGATGAGGAATAAAAAGGAACAATAACAATACAATTGTAGCCTTACAGAGCATTTGTTTTTTAGATGGGGTCAGTGACGCCAATTTGAACCCTTTAAAGAGTCAAAATAAAAAAAGCAAATCATTGTAAAACTATAAAAAATAATGAAAACCAACTGAGCATCACACATTTCTTATTTTGGGGTACATATATGGGACCTGTTATCCAGAATGCTTGGGACCTTGTGCAGCCAAACCTTCTCTGCCTCCTTCAGGTGTCAACAAAGATAACCTGTTGCAACATAAACTGCAATTTACATCTACAAAGTAGCAATTAGGGGTATTTATAGGCAGGAGTGAAACATCGAGCAGCATTTAGTGCCGATTTACTTAACAACACATTAGCCTTGCCTTTGTCTGTAGGCTTGAGATACTTGTAGGTTGCTTCTCAAACTTGCCTTTTTATCTTACTGATATACAGTAGACACTGGGCATGTGATAAATAAATAACTGGCTATCCTGCAACTGAAATCAACTCGGGACGTCTTTATGTCTTTGGAAGCATAATAAAAATGCATCTCAGAGACTCACAGAGAGGGATAATTTCCCCTTTTGCAACATTCACATTTAGGGGCAGATTTATCAAAGGTCGAAGTGAAAATTAGAATAAAAGAAATTCGAATTTCGAGCTAATTTTTGTGTACTTCGACTAGGGAATAGTCCAAATTCTATTTGAATTTGAAAAAATGCAAAAATCCCAAATTTATCATGTACGGTCTCTTTATAAATTCGACTTCGACCATTCGCCATCTAAAACCTGCCGAATTGATGTTTCAGCCTATGGGGGACCTCATAGAACCCATTTGGAGTCAATTGGTGGACTTTGAAAAATCTAAGGGTTTTTTTTTAAATCAAATTCAATCGAATGCGATGTTACTTCAATTCGTACGATTCGATAGAAATCAGACTTTCCCATCTCCCGACCTGCCATTAAACATAAGTCTTACCATTCAGATCAAATATAAAGTTGTAAGAATAGATCAGCTGATGTTCTGCAATCGTACGATAGTTAAAGCCGGTGACAGTTTCCTTCTGAAAATCGTACGATCGGCAATACACGCAGAGATATTACCCGCAGAGATATTACCCGCAGCCGACAGAAATTTTCTAACCTGTCCGATCGACCAAATGACCGATCTCTGCCGGACGAAAAATATCTGGACTCTCTACACACGGTCCGAAAATCGTACGAATCCTCGATTTGTACGATTGGATCTTTGCGTCTATGGCCAGCTTTAGTGGCATATTTACTAAGGTTCGAATAGTAAATTCGAATTCAAATTTTCAACATTTTTTTTTGTTGGTCAAAACTCACAAATTCGAATTTAAAACCACCAACTCGAATTTCATTTTGAATGTGAGATTTATCACTAGGGATGCACCGAATCCAGGATTCAGGTCGGGAATCGGCCAGGATTCGGCCTTTTTCAGCAGGATTCGTATTCAGTCGAATTCTTCTTCCTACACAGCAGCTTGTTCATATAAACTATAGTAGTACTTATCTGTTATCTACTGTGTATCCTGTGCTTGAATGGCTGCCCCCATGACTACACAGCAGCTTGTTTATATAAACTATAGTAGTACTTATCTGTTATCTACTGTGTATCCTGTGCTTGAATGGCTGCCCCCATGGCTACACAGCAGCTTGTTTATATAAACTATAGTAGTACTTATCTGTTATCTACTGTGTATCCTGTGCTTGAATGGCTGCCCCCATGACTACACAGCAGCTTGTTTATATAAACTATAGTAGTACTTATCTGTTATCTACTGTGTATCCTGTGCTTGAATGGCTGCCCCCATGGCTACACAGCAGCTTGTTTATATAAACTATAGTAGTACTTATCTGTTATCTACTGTGTATCCTGTGCTTGAATGGCTGCCCCCATGGCTACACAGCAGCTTGTTTATATAAACTATAGTAGTACTTATCTGTTATCTACTGTGTATCCTGTGCTTGAATGGCTGCCCCCATGACTACACAGCAGCTTGTTTATATAAACTATAGTAGTACTTATCTGTTATCTACTGTGTATCCTGTGCTTGAATGGCTGCCCCCATGGCTACACAGCAGCTTGTTTATATAAACTATAGTAGTACTTATCTGTTATCTACTGTGTGTCCTGTGCTTGAATGGCTGCCCCCATGGCTACACAGCAGCTTGTTTATATAAACTATAGTAGTACTTATCTGTTATCTACTGTGTATCCTGTGCTTGAATGGCTGCCCCCATGGCTACACAGCAGCTTGTTTATATAAACTATAGTAGTGTTTCTAACCAAACACACCAGTTTTACCAGTGCAGGGCAACATTGCATTATTATTTTTTTTATTACTTTAAAAAATTAGATTTTTTTTGATGTTACTGTTCCTTTAAAGGGGTTGTTCACCTTACAAAACTTTTTTCAGATCAGTTGTTTTCAGATTGTTCCTCAGAAATAAAAGCTTTTTATCAATTGCTTTCCATCTTTTATTTTTTAAGTGTAAAGTTGAATGTTGGTGTCTCTGGTGTTTGAGTCCGGCAGCTCAGTAATTCAGGTGCAGATTCTGAACTGTTACAATTTTGCAACATTGAGTTGATCCATTTCTCAGCAGCATCTCTGGAGTATTAGCAACTATTGTATCAAGTCTAACAGCTGCCTGTAATGTAACCCAGAGATTCTGCTCAGCAGGGATAAAGATAAAAAATGGATCAACTAAATGTATCAATTTAGAACAGTTTACAGGGTCGGCGACCCCCCTCCCCAGCGCTGCTGTACTTTACACTTGAATATTAGAAAAACGGTGACACATAAAAAATAGAAAGTAATTGGAAAAAGTCGTTATCTCTAGTGATCTATCTGAAAACGACTAGTTGTTTGAAGGTGAACAACCCCTTTAAGCACTACGGATAAGGAGGTCTATGTGTTGGACTGTAAAGGGGGTCTGAAGTTTCCTTACTTAGAACTATCCACTGATACCCGACATACAGAGGAAATACAAATATTTTCTCTTTTCTATCTCATTCTAGCTATACCAGTTAGTAAACGTAGTATATACATAAATCTACGTAGATAAAGAAGCTCTTACACTTGTGGCCTCTCCGGAACGCAAGGCCTACAGATGCTGTTTCCATGGAATAAGCTATTTTGTTCTGCAAGGCTGGTGTTGCTTGGAGATGCAATCTCTGTGTTGACTCATCAGCCAAGTCATAACATTGACTGGTATTTTTGCAAAACACTGCTGTGCCTTGAAACTGTAGGGAAAAGCTAGGCAATGCTGGCTCTAACCTATAAACATTGTTATAGCCACACAAGCAAGATGTGCTAACTATAAAAACATTGAAATAAAACCTGGTTTTATAACAGCTGGCGCTTCTCTTCAGAAATGGTGACACAGTGACGATCCATCGTGCGGCACTCGATTTCTCCTTCCTGGCTATCTCCTATAAGGAAGACAATGGATCCCTCAACCGCTTTCTGAAGAGGAGTTTCGGTGAGTTATTTCTTAATAAAGACTTTGCGATTTTAAAGTTTAATTTGTCTTGGTGTTTTTTTTTTTTGGACGTATACCAACGCATATTTTTAAAAATAATTTTTTGATGTTACTGGTCCTTTAACAAATTGGGCTCCAGAATGCTCCATATGATTTATGGTTTTGATGCATAATTGAGTCAATTTACAGGGTGGAAAGGCTTATGGGATGCAATATAAATAAGTCTATTTATACTCATGCCTTTTAAAGCTTCTTTCCCTTTATTATTAAAAAAAGGCCTCTGAGCTCTTATGTGAAAATTCCGTACGAAACAAAAAAATTTAAATCAATGATAAATTGAGATCTAAGGCAATTTGTATGCATGTTACAAAGGTCTACCAAATGTATTTAAAACATATAATATTGGATTTACTCTGAAATAGGTCTGATTTTAAATTTTAAGGGGAATGAAGCTGCAGTGCCTGGCAATTTATTTTCAGCAATAATCTGATTTGTGAAGCCAAATTAATTTCATTCTTCTTTCTCACTGTAGGTTACTGCAATCGTGTAAGTGCAACCAAATACGTGCAATTCATGCAGCCGGTGAATGAACATAGGAATCATGTGCCCCATTTTGGTGCATAAAAAAGAATTTGATATGATGCAGAGTTTGCCTTAATAAACGTTGCCTGTCTGCTTCATGTGACTGTGAATTCCAAGGCTAAAAGGAACATGATATAGAATAGTTTACATAGTGTTAGTGAAGTTTGGTTTTCTTGACTAACATCATAAAATAAGATTTGGAATTATTTCCTAGGGTGAAAGGTCCCCTTTAATACTAAACTCGTCCCCAGAGCTCAGCCACCAATGGTGAATTTTTGTATAAAAGCTCTGCTTCCTTTCTGTTAAACAGTGGCATGTACCTCTGAGATTCCAGTTGAGATACAACATATCCTCGAGTATAAGCCGATTTTTTCAGCACCCAAAATGTGGTGAAAAAGTCTACCTTGGCTTATACTCGAGTCAGCAAGATCCAGGGGGCGGCGCAACGTAAAACAAAAAACAGCGTGACTGATTGTTGAGAAACTGGGGGTTTGGGGAAGGGACGGGGCAGGCCAGTCTTCTTCGGCCGAGGCGATTGGGCCAGTATACCCCCATTTATTTTTAATGGTTTGGCCCCAGTGCACACAATTATTGGCTTTGCGCACACAATTATTGGCGATGCTGCGTCGGCGTGAACGACACATGATGCTACTGCCCTACGGTGAAATTTTGCCGGTTCAAAGCCTTCGAATAAACGGCAAGCAGTGTTCCCGGGGAGGTAGGTATTTCTAGTAGAACCTGCCTTGTGAATTCCGGTTCTTTTTCCTTAATCCCCCATTGTACCTCGGATGTGTCTTCACACACACTGTTTGTTTGGAGCGGAATTCTAAGGCTATAGACCCAGGCCTTACATCACCCCCACCTGGCATTACCCTAACTTCTACAGGCCTATCCATACATACTGTAGAGGGGACAAAACTTCAGTGCTTTTGTTCGGGATGTTGTTTTGTTTTT